>OX104065.1:105861807-106068091 GCA_944474145.2 Dicrocoelium dendriticum
CAAGGAGAGCAGGCCGTTGAAAATAGGTGTAAGTATTAAAGGAGAGTATAGGCAGGATATGCATGTTCAGGAAGAAAGGGGACATAGCAATAAAGATAAATCAGGGCCAACAAAGCATTTCAGTTGAGGGTTACAGGATGTTACGTCAGCATTAAGGAGTGTCATAAGAAAAGATGCTTCCGGGACGAAAGTGACTATATGAAGAGCCAGTTAGCGTATCAAGGAAAAGTCTTGAGAAAAGGGGAACAGAGTGTTTGGAATGTAGAGCCTCGAGTGATGATATCTCCGATGTCTGAGAGCTGTCAGAATCACGAGACTGGTCAGCCGAGGATAGATTAGAGCCAGGTCCGAAGAGATTTACGTCTAATTGAAAAGTTAATGCAAATAGAGTGCGAAGACAAAAATACTCTTCACTAGAGGTCGAAAAGCCAACGATGTTCTGCGGGTTATGGGAGTAGACCGCTAAGTCTGCCTATCCCTGATCAATAGGGCTCTTGTACAACGTCAATTTGTGGCTTCGCGTGGAGCTGTCCACGTTGAGCCGAAATCGTTTTTGTACCTCACTCCCAAATTCTCCCCTTAGGATCCGTCTTGTGTAGATGAGATCTACACGGCGCCGAGGATAATTCATTAGAAACATGTTCAGCTTTCTCGGTCGAAGAGGTTAAGCAAGGCCGCGACGGATTTCGAACCGCGCTTCTTAACCCTTTCTTCTAAGTCCCATACAGATTTTGAGAGAGGATAAGTAGCTGCAAACCCAACCTCCAATATCCGCCGGATAGATGATGTGAACAGAGTTCTGATAATTGCCGGAGTGACACGGGAGAACGACCTGCGTAGAGCACCCAGCATCCTGTTTGCATCGCGACCTTCCTCAACTTGTCTTGCGAAGTTTTAAGGCCATATGACACGATAACCCCCAGCTCATTCTCGTGCAGAACCAGAATTCCGAGGTCAAACGTATCCCGAACGTGCTTAGCTTGGGAATGTACTCAATGCACTACCGTAGAATTGGAGGAGACGTGATCCTCACTTACCGTATCTTAACAGGTAAGATCGCTCCAGACTTGTCCTGTCTGGTTAGTCCTGCCAAGCTGCCTAGTCTCCGAGGTCAACTGTTGACTCCGCACAAACTGCTTTCTGACCGGGTAAGAACGGAAACTCGCTTGTCGCGTCGAATTAGGGAACGTTAGAACTCGCTTCCGGAGCACGTGGTTAGGGAGTCTACGGTAGCGGGGTTCGAGCGTCAGTTAGCTGCCCTTGGGTGGCAGTATCAAACCTTATCCCAACCGACTTGTATCTTCGACTTTCTCTTCGTTTGTTTAATTTCTCAACTGTTGGTATTATCATTATTTAGCTGACGTTCCTCGTCTTGTCTATCTAGATTACCCTTCAACCAGCAGGGACTGCTGGGCAGTAAATTGAGGGCAGTAATTTGTTGGGCATGATGTGGTGCGGTCTCCCTTTTGGTTTCTTCAACAACTCAAACAGACCTATCAGATTCTGATGCGACCATACGCAAAAGAAGGAACATTCACCGGCTTATGCTATCGTTCCGGTACCAACTGAAATTGAACTTGAAATACTCGTGAAACCACTTTATGTCTGTAAAACGAGGAGGCTGTTTACAGTTGGAATTTTTTACATCATGTTCCAAACCTTTTGTTTACTGTAAAAGAAGCGAGAAGCGCGCTCAAAGGTGACGGAGTAGTACACCATTGCCTCTGCTGTAATGTGCGCCAGAAGTACCGCCCTTACACTATAGCCCATTATAATCTTGCTTTAGCGAGACTGAAATCATCCATTCCGCTGTACATGTCTACGATTATTATTGTTATTAAAATTGTTCTAAACCTTTTTTAATATCCTCCATTGGCATCATGTGAAGCGGCCTGGCGTACCTGTTCGATTAGTAAAGGCGGTGACAGCCTTCGCCCACGAACTACCGGCCTGTTAGTTTGACAAGCGTAGTAGTCGAGTAGTTGGAAAAGCTGATAAGGAATGCAGTGGAGAACCACCTGAATACATTCAGTCTCCTCAGTGTACGGCAGAACTTTCCGTTGACGGGTATTTTTTCGTGTTACCACTGGTTTACTTACTTTGGCATTTCCAAATGCCTTCCAAATGTGTTTCCTGTAGTAAGGGTGTCCCTCACCGATCGAAGGCCGTACTGTGCTCTTTGTGTAGTGGTTGGATTCATGCTGCCTACTGTGGTATTTCTCCCGGCCTATATCGATATCCATAATGGACATCGTCTCAAGCTCTCGCTTTCCCTTGTGCCTCGTGCCGAGTAACAACCAGTGAAAGATGGCCGCTTGCCGGTTTACCAGCGCTTAGTCGACGTCTCTCTCTCTTTCTCACACTGCGTTGCTCGCATCCCCGGACCCAGTTTTACCTGCGGGTGCTCCTTCTCCCTATTCCGGTTTCGTAACTTCCAACGGTAGCCAAACTTGTGCCACACCTCTCTCAGTAAACGTTGCTGTTCAACATGCCCAGCCTCCAGGCAGGACCTAAATATCTGTGGTACAATAATCGCGGCGCCGTCAGCCTATAGCGCGAAGATCGTGCGCCACATATTCGGTAGGGAACTAGACGGCTAAGCAAAAGCAATGGGTAGAACACAAATTAAGCTAGGCAGAAAGTTTATTGGATGGGAAGAGAGCTAGCTAATGCTAAAAAATTAGGCACCAGAAGAGCGCTAGCTAGTTAGGATGTAGTTTTGCGTCCAGTGCGTAGACGAAGCGTCGTTCGCAGTCGAGTCGCGCGCCAAAGGCGGCGATCGTGGTTATGTTCCCAACAAACGGGAACAATGTTCCAACAGCCAAGCCGCCTAATTCCTTAACACACAAGAAAGCTATAATTTGAATATATTTTAGAATAGTTTACACAGCCATACGGGTGAACCTCCAGGTCGCTACAGAGTCCCTCCTAGAAGTTAAACCATGGGTGACCCTTGGAGCAACGTGGGGACGGTCAGTCGCGGGCCAGCCTTCTGTGAGAACAGGTAGTGCAACCTGATACAGCTGCTGGGGGAGAACCAGGAGATCGGAACCTAGAGGGCTCCCACCCGTGTCCTTCCTAACGGTGCCAAAAACATAAAATGGGGGAAAGTTCGTAAGCGTCAAATTTTCGCGCTTTTGGGAAGGTCAATTGTTCGCTTCAGGCTCGTCATTCCCTCCGGTTCATACATGGAAGATAAACGAAAACAAGAGGAGTGACGGTGGAGGCGAGGGCAAAAGCAAGAGTGACACTTACCGGATGATGTAGGCGTCAAGCGAAACGCAACTCCTTTTATGTGTTTTCAAAATGTTTTCTTCCTTCTTGAGGGTTTTCAAAGCGTTTTTCGTTCTGTTGGGTTTTCAAAATAACTTTTGTCAGGTAGTTTGGCGTTTGCAAAAGCTTTTGTTGATTTTTGGGGTTTTCGTACGTTGTCGACCAAAAGGAAAAAGGAAGCAATAAGAAAAGTGAAAGGAACACTAATCCCTTAAACGCGCTGGCCAAGGAACGCGTCCACCCGACCTAGTCGACTTGTGCGAATCAGAGGAAGGCGTCATCTTAGACGTCCTATCGGATCGCAAAATTGGAGGAACTGCTGAAGACGTGGCAGTTGGTTCGATGGGAAGCGGTGGAGCTGAAGTGGAAGGCTTGTATGTAGGGTGATGCTTAAGGTCACGGAGGTTGTAAGCAGGCGAGGCTTCCATCTCTCTCCATTTTCTCTGAAGTCGTGAACATCTTAGAGGTCCGGGATCTGAATGAGAAACTGCCTCCATCTGAGATGGGACGAAATAACCAACTTACCTGGACCATGGCTTCAATTCAAAACCAACAGTCTACACTCAACACCTCAACCACCAATGTCCATTGAGGGTAGCTGGACACGAATTCTGCACACCACAGCAAATATACATAATCAGAGAAAGTGAGACCCATACACTGGAAAGTCTACTTACTTTCAAAATCATAATTCCACCTCCACTGATCTAAACGTCCATGTTGGACTCTGACTGTGCTATTTGTCTAGCCAACAGAGGAGTCCCCGACTGCGAGTAACTGCTTGAACAAATGCTTTACAGGAAGATTTGCTAGCTGTACATGACCGTTCACAGCAATCGAAGAGAATGTTCCAGGACGTGGCGGTTTTCCGCCTGGCAAGCGGTCGCCCTATAAAAAGACACAAACGTCCGTTTATTAACACTAGGACGTAGCGGACGTGACTCGCCACTGAATAAAGTCACTGCCCACTGTTACACACCGGAATACCGATAGTCATCGTTCAATATTTTACTGTCACGTATAACAAAGATACTCTCCGCATTCATCTACTGTCCCCAATCTTCTTACCGTGCTATTTATTTATGTTACGCACACTCGGAACCTTTTTATTGGCACTCCACTGATGACATTGCTCTTCATGAGTGCTTCGACTGTTTCTGCAAAATGTAAAACTTTTGGCCACTGCCAATTACATGTCTTGTAACGTAACTTTCGCGCCATATAATTCCTTGTGAATTTTGCTCTCACCTGAGGTGGCATGGCTCGATGAATTTGAGAATAAAGCATTAATTCATATGCTAGGTTTATTCTCCAGGAGACGAGCAAGGGTCTTCATCGACCTCACGTTCCACGTGGGCAACCTTGAGACGGTCAATGGTAACGGCTTCTCGTTTACCGTGACGGTCGATTATAAATACGCGGTCCTTACGCTGCAGAACCTTGAAAGGACCTTCGTAAGGTCGCTCCAGTGGTCTGCGGCGACCATCGAGGCGGAGGAAAACGAACGGACAACGCTGTAGGTCTTGTGGAACAAAAGATTTACGTCGTTGTTCTCGAACGTCGGAAAGCTTGTTGTGACGCATGCTCGTGGCTAGCTAACGTGCATAATTCGCGTCGTAACGGGGAATCCTAGGACAATCGGGAAAGAACTAGTCAGGTAAACCCAGTGGTTGTCCATATACTAACTCGGCACTAGACGTACGTAGATCGGCCTTTAGGGCTGATCGGATCCCAAGGAGGATCATAGGCAGTACTTCAGTCCAACTCAACGCATTGCCGGCGCTAAGTGAGGATTTCAGCTGTTGATAGAAACGTTCCACTATGCCGTTCGCTTGCGGATGATAGGTAGTCGTGCGAATGCGTCGGCATCCAATGAGTTTAAGAATATCGTTAAACGTCGAAGATCCGAATTGCGGATCACGGTCTGTCGTCACCGTGGCTGGATAGCCGTGTGAAGCGACCCTCGCTCGGCGAACGCGCGTATTACGGTTTCCGCAGCTGTCAGGAATGGGAACGGCTTCGGGCCAACCGGTGCAACGATCGATCATGGTCAAAAGGTAGACCATTCCTTTGGACGGGGCCAGAGGTCCCACTATGTCGAGATTGACATGGGCAAAGCGCGCTGAAACAGACGGAAAGCAACCAAGCGGAGCGGACAGGTGCCGCTGAATTTTGGCTTGCTGACAGGTGAGACAGCTGCGTGCCCAACGCGTTACATCGCTTTGCATCCCCGGCCAGACGTATCTCTCAGAGACGAGCTTAGCAGTAGCTTTAATGCCTAGGTCGGCGATATTGTGGAGGGTGTCGAAAACGATACGGCGAAAAGTTCCTGGAGCGACACATCGAGGTCGCCCGGTTGATGTGTCGCATAAAATTGTACCATCCGATGACGGCAAAGGGTGCGGGAATACCTTCAAAGAAGAATCACGGAGTTCCGAAAAACTTTGGTCGTTTGATTGCGCGGCGGCCATAGCAGACAAATACATTGCCTGCCCAGCAGGGCCGATCGCAGATACTCTTGAAAGCGCATCAGCGACTACGTTTTGTTGACCAGAAATGTGTCGGATATCAGTCGAGAATTGGGCAATGAAATCCAGCTGACGTACCTCACGTGGTGAGTGTCGAACTGATTGATTTCGGAATGCGCAGATAAGCGGCTTGTGATCGGTGAAGATAATGAAGGTGTTCTCTTCGAGGACATGTCGGAAATGTTGAACGGTAGAGTAAACGGCCAGCAGTTCTCGACTGAACGTGCTGTCCTTGACTTCGGCAGGTTGTAGGCCTCTACAGTTGGATGCAAGAGGTTTCCAGCAGCCATTTGTAAGTTGTTGTAGGACGGCGCCAATGGCGGTGTCCGATGCGTCAACTGCAACACTGAGCGGAGCGTTCTGATCGAAATGATGAAGCATAACGGCTTTGGCTAACGCTACTTTGTTCGCCTTGAACGTTTCGGCAGCAGCAGCAGTCAGTTCCACCTGGCCGGTTTATGTCCACGAAGTAGGTCGGTTAGTGAACTTAGCGAATTGGCACGGTGTAAAATAAAACGTCGATAATAGTTGGGCATGCCATTATAACGGCGAATAGCGGTTAACGTAGTCGGGAAATGAAAGTCTCTGATGGCGCGGACTCTATCGTCCTGAGACCGTATACCATACTGATCAATATGGTGGCCAAGAAATTCGACGGAAGGCTGCTGAAACACGCATTTGTCAGGGTTGACAGTGATGCTATTGGCGGCCAGCCTATCGAAAAGAATTTTGTGATGTTCTGCGTGTTGCACTTTAGAAGCGCTGGAGCCTAGGATATCGTCGATGTATGGAAAGGCGAAATCTAGACCTCTGGTAACGGAATAGATGAATGGTTAAAAAGTCTGGGCTGCGTTGCGAAGACCGAAGGGCACATGCGAAAATTCGAAGATCCCAAGCGGCGTGATTACGGCAGTCTCCTGTATGTCTTCCTCAGCCACTGGAATCTGGTGATACGCGCAAACCAGATCGATTTTCGAGAACACACAGGTACCGCGCAGGCTCGCCGTGATGTCCTGAATGGGAGGAATAGGATAGCGGCCGGGAACAGTAACCTTATTGAGCGCGCGGTAATCACCACACGGACGCCAGTCTCCTGACCTTTTGGGCGCCATTTGGAGCGGCGACGTCCACGGGTTTTTAGACGGGCGAACGATGCCTAGTTCAAGCATGTGCTCGAATGCTGCGCCAGCAATTTGAACTTGTCAGGGGTCATTCGCCTAGCTTTGGCAAAAGCAGGCGGAACTTTGCTAACGATGTGATGTTTCGCAGCAGCAGTAGCGGATGGAAACGGTTATATTGCACGAAAGACTTGCGGGAATTTGGTATTAATCATTTGACCGATAGGTGGTTTGCGTAGAAAAGGCTAATTGACTCAATGTCGGTCAAACTACCTATCACAGCTGGACTCTAACCGCAAGTACATATTTCAACTAGTAGCGAATAAGCAAGAAGCCGCGTCAGTCTGGCGCACAGTATACTGAACACTTAACGGTTTACATGTGAACAAGTAACGTTAGGGTGTGTCCTTGAGTGCGTGTGTGCGTGCTTATCTACGTGTGTGTGTAGGGCCAATCAGGTTCACGGTCATAGTGAGCGATCATTGGTTGAACACGTAACAGTCCTCCCTGTTTTGGCTGACGTTACAGTCATTGCTGAAAACGTTCGATCGGTTTGCGAATCCGGGTCGATCGGCGTAATTGAGTTTCCCCTGTTGTTCTGTGTTCGTCGTGCTCTGCAGCTTGCTCTGCGATCTCCGAGTGTGACTGACTCACGGCAGGTGTGTCAGTGCTCCTGGGGCGTACATGATCTGAATGCCGGCGAACAACCCGGCCGTCCGGAAGCTGCAATTCGTTTTGACTTCCTGAAGAATCGAGCACGGTCGCCGGCTGCCAACATTGTTCATGCGGTAACCTGGTGTAAACAGGTTGATGGTCCTGAAATGTAACTTCCGGCTTTGATTCCTCTGAAGACACAAACTTTTTCTGACGCACCTGTACTTCAACACGCGGGTTCGGGAACAACAAATGAAGCCTCGTTCTCAGATTTCTGCCGAACATCAATTCCGCCGGGGATTTCCCGGTAGCCTCAGTGGGTGTAGAACGGTAGGAGAATACGTACCGATCCAGTTTTGTTCGCAATATTCCCGTTCGCTGCTTTAGTAAACCTTGTTTCACAGTTTGTACTGCGCGCTCCGCTAATCCGTTTGATGCTGGGTGATACGGGGCTGATTTAACGTGTTGGATTCCGTTGTTGGCGACAAATTTACCAAATTCGGCACTGGTAAAATGCGAACCATTGTCTGTACAAATAGTTTCTGAAATGCCAAACGTAGCGAAGGACGAGCGCATTTTAGTGATGGTGGATTCGGCTGTCGCCTGAGTAACTGGATGTACGTCAATCCACTTAGAATGTGCATCAATAAGTAGAAGAAACATGGTCCCGTCGATCGGTCCGAAGTAGTCGGCGTGGATACGCTGCCAGGGCTTGTCGGGCCAACGCCAAGTGTGTATTGGACCTGGCGCCTTGCTCCGCTGATACGCCTGACAAATATCGCAATTCTTCAGTAAGTTCTCTATGTCTGAGTCGATGTTGGGCCACCAGCAGTACCCTCTCGCTAGTGCCTTCATCCTCGCCACACCTGGATGAGCATCATGGAGCTCTTTAAGTATCTGTGAACGCACCTTGGTGGGAGGGACTAGACGAGAGCCCCAAAAAACACAGCCGTCGAATAGACTCAGTTCGTTCTTCCGAATCATAAACGGTTGTAATTCAACTGTCCCTTCAGGAGGCCAACCCATGTTCAAAAAGCGTTTCACCATTGATAGCACGGGGTCTCGATCCGTCCATTGACGGATTGTTGAACTCCGTATCGGTGTTGTGTCTAGATGTTGCATTAGATTAACCAGTTCAAATGGAGTGTCGTGTTCATGTGCAGTTTCCGTGATCGGCAGACGGCTGAGTGCATCAGCTGTGCAGTTGCTGACGCGGGTAATATAAACAATCTGGTAACTGTAAGCACTCAAGGTTATATCCTATCTTTGCATCCTTGGTGATGCTATTTGTTGTATACCTTTGGTTTCCCCAAACAAGGATATCAATGGTTTGTGGTCTGTATGAAGCTCGAAAACGTTTCCCCATAAATACTGGTGAAACCTCTTAACTCCGAAGATAACGGCTAGCGCTTTGCTGTCCGGTTGTGGGTAGTTCTTCTCCGCCGTCTGTAAGGTGCGCGATGCACATGCTATGGGACGTAAAGAACCATCGTCCATGCGGTGGCACAGGACAGCCCCGACCCCCCAAGGGGACGCGTCGCACTGAAGTATGAGTGGCTTGTTAGAGTCATAATGGACTAACGTTGGTGGCGAAGCAAGAGCTTGCTTTGCTTTATTGAAGGCATTTTTTGACGGGAACCCCAACACCACGATGCATTTTTATGTAACAGCTCATTTAATGGCGATAGAACCGTCGATGCATTGGGCAGGAAACGGCGATATTGAGATAGCATTCCTAAGAACGAACGTAGTTCATCACAACTCTTTGGCTCTGGGCTTTCTAAAATAGGTTTAACCTTGTCATTTAAAACATGTAAACCGTGTTTATCAAGCTGGTATCCAAGGTAACAAACGGAAGGTGAAAGGAACTCACATTTAGACCTTTTCAATCTGAATCCACTTCGCTCCAAACGCTCGAGCACGACCGCGAGTGTTCGAAGATGCTCTGTATCCGAGCGTCCAGAGATAAGAATATCATCCAGATAAGCACACGCAAAAGGAATGTTCTTCACTAGGTCGTCCATAATTCTCTGAAATATTCCGGGGGGGGGAATAATGCCAAAAGGTAAACGAGTATATTGAAATAGTCCCATGTGCGTGGTGATGATAGTGAGTTTCCTCGAAGGTTCATCGAACTCTAGCTGCGAGTATGCATTACTCAGATCGAATTTGGCAAACTTTTCACCACCAGCTAGTGTTGCATACAAGTCATCAATACGTGGCAAGGGGTACCTGAACAGCATGGATGCTTGATTTATGGTTATCTTCTAGTCACCACAGATCCGTACGGAGCCGTCCGGTTTGGTTACTGGCACAATTGGAGTTCCCCAGTCAGAAAAGTGTACAGGAGTAATAATACCTAGAGTCTGTAGGCGGTTTAGTTCCTCTTCAACTTTAGGCCTCATAGCGTATGGTAGTGTGCGCGCCTTAATGAATTTTGGTCGAGCGCCTTCCTTTAGTTTTATCGAAGCTTGAAATTCTTTCAACTTCCAAAGCTCCTCGGAAAAAACAGCTGAATGTTGTTTAAGTAATGTTTCAATTCCGGAGATCTCAGTGACTAATTTTATCACATTCATTGTATCCGGGAAAGCACGTATCCAGTCTCTTCCAAGCAGATTTGGACGATCCCCGAGGATCACATATACAGGAAGTGTGCGTATTTTGTCGCCATACTGTGCCTTCACGAAGCATTTACCAAGGACACGTATAGGTTCACCGGTGTATGTGCGAAAAACAGAATTGCAAGCGGATAAGTTCGGGAGCGTTTTTACAGCGTTTTCCCGGATTATCGTCACGGATGCTCCTGTATCGATTTCCATCTGTACCTTTTGTCCTTCCATGTAAAGCTCTAGAGTGTATGGCGCCGGCTGCATGCTAGAAACGGAATTAAGCCAAATGGAATGTAATTCAGGGTCGCTACCATCAGACTCGTCCACAGTGTTGATGGGGATTGCTCCTCGATAAGCCCCACCTGAACGTCGCTTGACCGATCTACACACTCGCGCCAGGTGGCCCACCTTCCAGCAGCTTCGACATACTGTCTTCTGATGCCGGCAGTCGGATGGACAACTGTGCTGCTCACCACAGCGATAGCAAACAAACAAATTGACGCCAGTGGGTGGCTTTGGTTTTGGTGTAGTGTTAATCAATCGCAGCTCATCTGACTAGTCCTTCAGCGTAAATGCTGCGAGTTGTTGTGTAAGGTGTTCCCTCTGCCGGGCAATCGAGCAGGCCGTCTCCCAGGTCAGTGAACAATCATCTTGTGAAAGGAGCTTCTCCTGCGCCCTCTGGTCAGAGATTCCGGCTATCAAACATTGGAGTAACATGGTCTCTTCAAATCTCGTTGGATCGACTTCATTGTATTTACAATCAGGTGCTGCTTGTAGTACACGAGCGATGAACTCGTTCACACTCTCATCTGGTTTCTTGCAGAGTTTCGAGAAGTGGTATCTAGCCGTAAAAACATTCTGACGAGCACCCCAAAGAGCACGGAAGGTGTTCAAAGCGCCAGTTATCGTAGAAGAGATTTGATCAATGCGAAGTGCATCGAAATACCTTTGACTCTCATCTCCAAGAAACTGTCTCAAGAGCTTCACTTTGTTTTTCTCAGTAAGAGATACTGCTGGATTCAAGACTAGAAGCAATTCCAAGTAATCCGTAAAGGTGTTCCGTCATCTATGCCACGAGTCCAGGGAAGGTTTGCCGGTAGAGCACGACCAGAAGACCGTTGGAGTAGTTATCATGGACATGTTGACCTCCGTCGCCAGATATCACAGCTGGACTCTAACCACAAGTACGTATTTCAACTAGTAGCGAATAAGCAAGAAGACGCGTCAGTCTGGCGCACAGTGTACTGAACACTTAACGGTTTACATGTGAACACGGAACGTTAGGGTGTGTCCTTGAGTGCGTGTGTGCGTGCTTGACTACTTGTGTGTGTAGGGCCAATCAAGTTCACGGTCATAGTGAACGATCATTGGTTGAACACGTAACACTACCTGTAACTGTCAGCTTCGTTTAACGATCGATCCGACAGCGTCGCTTCGCGTCAACAAGCAAATCCAAGCGCTGCAGAAAGTCAAGACCAAGAATTGGCGTCCGGACATCTGCGACGAGAAAGATGTATTTTAAAGAACGTCGTAGGTTTAAATTAAGCGTGCGCGAGCGTTGACCATACACGCGAATGGTGGTGCCGTTTGCTGCGCGCAATGAACTAGTCGCCTCTTCGATAGCATCATTAAAATCAAGTGGGATAACCCTGACTTCTGCGCCGGTGTCAAAGAGATAGCGTACGCAAGTATTGCGATCGGTAAAAAGAATAGGCGACTGGGGCAGCCAGCACCCTCCGTCGCCCTCACGTGCTGGCCGGCCCGTTTCCCTGCGTGTTCCGCTTGAAGAAACAAGACGATCTGGCCCGATGTCCAAATCGCTCGTGGTACTAACAATAGCTTGACCTAGGGGAGATTTCGAATGTGATCTAGGACGAGTGCGATTACTGGAATGACTTTTGCGGTTTGATCCGGACTGTATTAGGTTCTCTAGTCGGTTGGTAAGTGCGGCTACTTGCGCTCTTAGTTCTGCTACCTCCGTGCTGGAAGTGGACTGAATCTGAGATAATTGGGCGTTGGATTCCCAAATATGGTCGGCAAAGTCGTCGAGCTGAGAAAGAGGCGCATCGTTTGCATACAAGTGGTTATATGTGTTACGTGGAAGGCGACGAAGCCACCTCTCTTTAAGGAAAGAGTCGCCAACAGAGAGAGGCTTAGCTAGAGCCTACATCTTGTGCGGCAACTGAGAAGGCTTATATCACCTAGCTCGGTTTCATTAAGAAGCTGCGTAACGCGAGCATGGTTTGATATGCCGAATCGCTTTAAGCCTACGGCCTTAAGTTTATCGCAACTTTTCTGATATTCGGGAAGCTTCAAGATGTCGTCGAGATCATCGACGACGAGGAGGAACGCAACACGCTGTTGCGGTTTGCCTTCAAACTGAAGGGTATTAAGGTTAGTATTTAGCCAGATCTCCCATTAGCGGATGGGCTGAAGCTAAAAGAGACCATTAAGGACCTCAAAACCAGGCGAGCGGCCCGTGAACACGGTCTTCGGTTGGTGGGTTTTCGGCTGGTCAGCAGGCGGCCTGTTTCCGCCCTACCAGTGTCAGTACTGGTAGCGCACGACCCAGGGCTGGACATTGCGATTACCTTTAAATAGTGCTAAGAAATATGCGCAGCCTAAGGGATAAGCTGTGCGAGATAGGTCTGCTTGTACATGGGTCTCATCCCGATATACTTGTATTCACTGAAACGTGGCTGTCTCGGGAGTTCACGGACGGTGAAGTACATTCGTCTGGCTAAGCACTATTTAGATGTGATCGCTTCATTGGTCGACAAGGCGGGGGCGTTGTGCTTTACGTTAGACGTTAACTTGACGTTTCGCATACCTACAGGTTTCAGTCGGCAGACAAAACTGTCAAAGCTCTGTCGGTAGTGCGTAGCACTTCCTCAGCTCAACTTACAGCTCAACTTACAGTTGTACAGTGTATATAAGCCCTGGAAGTGCGTCCGAAGTGGTGCTTGACTTTATGCGCTTCCACTCCGCAAACAGGTGTTTGATACTGGGGATTTCAATCTACCAGAGGTTTGCCTGGCAAATCTTGCTTGCAACTCGGCGGAAGGTACTTTCGGGGCAGCTACTTGAGCTTACGTTACAAGTACCGTTGCATCAATTCGTGAACCTCCCCACTATGTACATGGATGCCCAACTCACGCCTATCTTGCATTTAGTGTTTGCCAAGTCACAAGACTTGGTAGGTGACATCACTTAGAGCTCTCCCTTAAGTGCTAGTGCTCATGTTTATTTATCGTTCAGGTGTACTCTGACCAGGCGTCACCGGAGCATCGCCTAGCAATTTCCAAACATATGGCGTGCTAAATATCAGGCAATGCGTATCAAAGCTTCTGGGTTGCGTTGCAAAATTTCGGTGGTTGTTACGGTTCAGGCGGCTTGGGATGGATTTAAATCTTATCTCAGGGAAGTGTCTACTCTCTACATCCCGCTTGCGATGAGACAGGAGATACGAGCGCGACCGCTGTGGATAGATCCCACTAGCAAGTACCTGCTCCAGAAGCGTTCTAGGTGCTTGAGGACTTATCGTGCGGCTCCATCAACCAGCACCTATGGTAGATACGGCGAGGCTAGAAATAGGTTTAACCAACACTTATGGAAAGCTCGGCTGTTGTACAAAATGGAATTGGCTGATGGAGTTTCGGAAAATCCGAAGAAGTTCTTCGCTTAGGTTAGGAGACGCTATGGTTCAAATTCGGTAATCCAAACATTGGTGCGGGCCGAGGAAACTCGTGCGTATGCGGACTCTGCTTAGGCTCGTGTACTTGGGGAGCAGTATGCAGGGGCTTTTGTAAGTGAAGGCGCGTTGACTAGCATTGAATTTTTTCCTAGATTAATTAGGGTACTTATTATTAGCTGAGTTTACTGTGGTGGAAACGCAAGTCCTTAAACTGCTGCAAGGGCTGAACCCTTCCAAAGCAGCTGGACCTGCTTCAATTCACCCGAAGCTACTGCATGAGTTGGCAGTGGAACTAAGTGAACCACTGACGATGGTGTTTCAGAAATCACTTGACAGCTGTACATTATTTTCTGAATGAAAGGAGGCTATCATCTGTCCTAACTACGAAAATGGCGACAAAAGTCTTTCGGTCAATTATAGGCCAGTTAGTCTGACCAGCGTCGTGATCAAACTGCTTGGAAAGTTCGTGAGAGATTCATTGGAAGGTCACCTGAATAGATTTTATTTATTCAGTAATGCACAACATGAATTCCGGCAAAGATTTTCGTGTCTGACGAATCTGTTAGTTGCTCGTGAAGCTTGGGCCGAAGCAGTGAACAATGGCCACGTAGTAGATGTACTTTTCGTTGCCTTCTCGAAAGCATTTGATAAGGTACCCCACTTGAGACTATCACAAATGCTGAACTCCTACGGCGTATCTGGCCGCGCCCTTCACTGGGTATCTACGTTCTTGCAGGGAAGCGAGCAGTGTGTACATGTGGGTCGCTGATTATTCTTTAGGCAAACGGTCTTAAGCGGTGTCCCACAGGGCTCTGTCCTTGGACCGGTGCTGTTCTCCATCTACCTAAAAGATCTCCCCCGTGAGCTTGGGGTATCATCCCTACTGTTTGCTGATGACCTTAAGCTATGGAATGTTGTCAATGTTCTTGGGGTTCTGAGGCCGTACAGCATGCCCTGGACAGACTCTGGGCCTGGTCTACTTTGTGGCCACTGCCCATTAATCAGGCTGAGTGTTCCGTCCTTCGTATAGGAACAACTTTCCTACCTTCAAGCTACCTAGTCGGTGGGGTCGGACTCCCCCTTGTCTCCAACCAGGTAGATCTAGGCGTCGCCCCTTCCTCCTCTTTGCATTCTGGTGACAACTGGAAGAACGCCGCTAGCAGGGGCTCCAGAATGTTGTGGTTAATACGCCGTTCTTCCAGAGTCTTAACTGTCGACCTATTCGTGAAGCTGTTCTCAGCTTTCATTCGGCCCCATCTGGAATACTGTGTCCAGGCTTCCCCGCCCTGCCTTGTTCGGGACAAAATGGAGCTCAAGAGGGTTTAGAGAGTAGGCGCCAAGTTGTTCGGGGCTACGGGGGCAATCGTACCACGAGCGTCTGCTTAGCTTGGATATGTATTCAGTGCACTACTAACGGCTCCGAGGAGACCTAATCCTTACCTACCGCACTTTAACAGTAAGGTTGTATCATACTTATGCTGGATATTTGGCGCAGCTAGTTTGACATGTCTATGTGGTCATCACATGCAGCTATACAAGCCGCTTTCCGACCGGATCAGGGCGGAAACTCGGTTATCGTGTAGTCTTATCGAGCGCTGGAACTCGCTTCCAGAAAGTTTAGTCAGTAAACCTACGGTTAAGGGTTTCGAGCATCAGTTAGACTCTCTGGTAGCAACACAAAACATTTCGCTTCTCCTGGCCATACCCTTCTTCAAACTTTTAGTTCCTATCCTGTAATTCTCTTCAATCTTTGGTGTTATCCTTCATTAAAATGACTTTCATTCCCCTGTATCGTCCATTTACTTTTTACTTCTTTCTTAATTTACGTAACCTACCCAGCGGGGACTGCTAGTGCAGGGAACATGGGCCGTAATTGTTTGACCACGGTGTGTTTCGGGTGTTATCTTTTAGATCTAGCAAGACCCAGCACCTTAAACTTTCCTGGCTCAACGAGTTGCTTAAGAAGGAACACTCAAAGGATTTTTCCTATCGTTCCAGTTCCTTCTGAATCTGAATCGACGACTTGCGGAGGAAGCGCTGCGACAACGCAAGGAAATTTGACACTGTCAGCCTTAACACAATGTAACGAAAAAATTGATTCAAGTTGGTTAAACCAGTCCTAATTGTTAGCCTCTCGGAAAGGCGGGAGAGGGAAACGGAACCCACTAATCTTATCGTCAGAATCTGCGGATCGGATAAAAATGAAGAGTGCAGTTAAATGGCCTCGAACCCGCCGGGCAACTGGTAACATGGACCTTCACATCGTGGATTTTCGAGGGGTTTCGAAAACTCCGACAATCCCTTGGAGACCCATCCATGTCCTACCCAGATAGAAGGGTCGAAGAACGGTTTGTGTGCGTTGTCTGCTAATGTGCGCAGTTTGCGGAACCAATTGGATGAAGTTCAACTTCTTGCCATGGATGAACACCCTGATTTGAGGGCTTTCTCTGAGACGGGGCTGTCCCCGAACATACGCGCTTCCGAAGTATATACCCCTAGATATCAATTCTCCCGGGCTGATCGCCACAGAGTGGGGTCAGGCTGTAGCGCTTGTACATATCTCCCTTCCCAATTGTACTTTCCTATTCTCATTTCCATTATTATTGTACAGTTTTGTTTTACCTGACCAACAACCGATAAAATACTTTTCGGGTTTCGATTCGCCTTCTGGTTTCGGCTACGCGGGTTGTGCGGTCGATCGTCGTTGGTCTGCTGTCCTCGTCCATCGATCATCGGATCTAACGCGTCGATTTATTGTGCCGACTAACTTCGTCTTCCGACCAGACTGTGCGACTAACTGACGGCCTACCGAGGCGCGTGCTCCGCCTAGGTTCAGCTCCATCATTCTTATTTGTAGCTTGGGAGTCCTTTATGCCGGTTCCGTTTGGCCTTTCTACTACATATTTGGTGACTCCGTTCTCATTTTTTGAAGGCTAATAACTCCTTGTTTGTGCCTTTACTATGTCAAATCACGACTCCCCCACTGACATTTCAGAACCTTTTGTTGGTTTCCCCTTCCCTGCCTTCGATTGATCTAATCCTCACGTGTGGTTTTTACCATTGGAAGCTCTTTCGCATATGCCACCTTACTTCTCAGTCATTATTGCTCGCATATGTCACTGCCCAGCTTCCTACCCACATCGCAACTGACCTTATAGATTTGCTCGACCCGATTCCGGCTGACGCACCTAACGGTAAACTCAAACCGCCGTTTTGAAGCGCACCACGACCTCCGACGAAGCTAGACTTCGACACTTACTTTCTGGTGTTGCACTAGGTGATCGTAGGCCGTCACAACTCTTCAGGCGCATGCGTACGTTCTACGGTTCCTCTAAGATCGATGACACAATTCTGCGACAGCTCTGGACGAAGTGTCTTCCAGAGAACACCTCAGCTCTTCTCGCCGTGTTCGCAGATGATGCCTTTGGACAAGCTGGCCGAAACAGCAGACAATTTCAGGAGTGCTTTCATAAACACGCAGCATGTCACCCAGTTGAGTCGACCGCTAACACCGACCATAAGACTGACCCGATTGAAGCCATTTCCGAGAGGTTATCAAAACTGGAGCTCGCTATCTCGAACCTTAATCGCTACAGTGCTAGTAGCCCTAGACGCCGCTCTAGAAGTAGACGTAGTCCCGCCAGGAGTTCGAAACGTCATTTCCGTTGCTACCATCGCCGTTTTGGCAATGATGCAAGGAATTGTCGACCTGGTTGTAACCACCCGAAGGCATTCCACAAGCCGCAGCAGGGAAACCTCCACGCCAGCCAGTGATGGCGACGGCTGCGTCTGGCCAATCTTATAGTCGCCTACTTTACGTCTATGATTGCTCAAGCAACTTGTACTTCTCGGTTGACACCGGTGCCGAAGTCAGCGTTATTCCACGTGCTGCGGACAAACGCAACCTACTTCCAACCGGACTGACATTGCAGTCGACGAACAATACCAAGATCCATGCATACGGCCAAAAGATGTTGACTCTCAACCTCGGTCTCCGTCGAAGTTTTCCCTTTGTTTTGCTCATCGTTGACGTCCAAGGCACCATCCTTGGTGTTGGTTTCCTCACCAAGTTCGGTCTGATCGTGGTCCTGCGCGACCGTAAACTGTGCGATAGTTCGACACCCTTCTCCGTTTCGGGTGAAGTCACTTCGATCAGTTCCATCGGTCTTCGCTTGGCATTGCCCGCCGACAGTGTTCACCAAACTATTGCAGCAGTTTCCTGCTCTTTAGCAATCGTCTAATGACTTTGCTGAGCCTAAGCGGGAAGGTGCGCACTACATCTCAATACCTGGGCTGCCAGTAACCGCCCGACCTCGACGATTACCTCCAGATAAGGTCGCTATTGCCAAGGCAGATTTCGAACATATGCTTCGTTCCGGTATCCTTCGTCCTTCCAACAGCCCATGGTCCTCCCCGTTTCACATGGTTCCCAAAATGTCCAGTGGCGACTGGAGACCTTACGGAGATTACAGTGCACTAAATAATTCCACCGTTCTCGATAGATATCCGATTCCGCACATCCATGATGTTTCAACTGGTTTACATTGAAGTACAAATTTCTCTAAGCTTGCCTTGGTGCGTGCATACTATCATATTCCGGTTGCTCCAGGCGATATTCCGAAGACCGCTATAACCACGCCATTTGGTCTTCATTAATTCGTTCGCATGCCATTTGGTCTACGAAATGCCGCACAGACTTTCCAAAATTTTATCGATCAAGTCCTTAGAGGGTTCGACTTCGCCTACGCCTACATTGATGATATTCTTGTGGCCAGTTCCAATCTTGATGAGCATCTGTCACATCTCCGATCGATCTTCGAACGCTTTGCTCAGTACGGCGGTACGATCAAAGTTGACAAATGCGTTTTTGGCCACATTTCTGTTGACATTTTAGGCCACCGAATTGATTGCGATGGCAATCGTCCACTCACAGAGAAAGCACAAGTGACTGCAGATTACCTCATGCCTCAATCTATCAAAAGTATCTGTCGTTTACTCGGCATGGTGAATTACTACAGCTGTTTCACACCAGATTGCTCTGGGCTACTCCAGCCATTGATCGATTTACTTAAAGGCAGGTCACGAAAATTCAAACTCACTCAGGAAGCCATCGATACATTCGACAAGATCAAACACGCGTTGTCCAACGCTACCACGCTTAGTCATCTGAGGACTGTTTTTCACGCCACTCTCAACCACAAGACTGATGCATCTCAGACCACCGTTGGGGCTGTCCTCCAGCAGGTAATCAACGGTCAACCTGAGCCGCTATCCTTTTTCTCTCGCAAACTTCAGCCAGCACAGACGCGATACAGCACCTTTGGTCGAGAACTTTTATCTATCTACCTCGCTATCAAACATTTTTGGCACCTGCTTGAAGGTCACACGTTTACCTCTTACAGACCATAAACCACTTACTTATGCTTTCCGTGGTCCATCCGACCGTTTCTCCCCCAGAGCAATTCGTCATTTGGATTATATTTCACAGTTTTCTACCGACATTCGCCATGTTGATGCTGCCAATAACGTTGTCGCCGATGTCATGTCGCGTATATATCTTCACGAATTTTCACGGCAGAAGATTAACTTAAGAGGCATAGCAGCTCATCAGGAAGGAGACCCTGAGTTTGTGCAACAGATCAAATCCATCGATCAAAATATCACAGTTGCCAATTCTTAACTCGGACTCCAAAATTGACTTATGATATTTCTACAGGCAAGCCCCGGCCTTTTGTCCCTCAGCAGTACCGCCGAATCGTCTTTGACCACCTGCATGGAATCTCACACCCGAGCCACCGTCAAGCTGATTACTGATCGCTTCATTTGGCACAACATAGCTCCGTGATCCAGCAGTGGGCCAAACACTGCGTTACTTGTCAGACCAGCAAGATCCACCGTCACACGACTACCGCCCCCGGCACGTTTGCTCTTCCCGACGCTCGTTTCAAACATGTTCATGTTGACAGCGTTGGACCCTTTCCTCCATCCAAAGGTTTTGTCTACTTATTGACGTGTTGAGCGTTATACGCGTTGGCCACTTGCTGTGCCTTTACGTGATGCTTCTACAGAAACTGTGGCGCGAACATTCATGGAGAATTGGATTTTAGTCTTTGGCACACCAGCCACTATTACTACCAATAGAGGGCCTCAAATCAATTCGGCCTTGTTTCGTGAAATGAACGGCTTCCTCGGTTGTTCCTACCTACGGACAACCGCCTTTCATCGTTGAATATTTCCATTGCCAACTTAAAGCCGCAATTACTGCTTCACAGTCGAACTCGCAATGGTTAGAACGTCTATCGGTTATCTTGCTTGGTATTTGTAACACCATTAAAGAATACCTTGGCTGTTGTCGCGCTGAGTTAGTCTTTGGAACTACTCTCAGACCTACTGGAGAAATCGTGCTAGACTCAGGGGTTACTGGAGAAGTTGATCCGACCTCATACGTCACACGCCTGAGGCGACACTTCAATTCATCCAACACCACCTCGAATCAGTCCTCGGAGTCAACAGGTACACCGGGGTTTGCGCACTTGCTCCTTCGTTCTCGTGGGCGTCCATTCTGTACGTAAACCTATGACACCGCTTTAAGAGGGCCCCATTAAGGTTGTTGCCCGGAAAGAGCAGTACTTCTTGCTGGATAGAAATGGTTATCAGGATACGGCGACTGTTGAAGCCGGCGTACATCGCGACGCGACCACTACCGAAACCCACGGACATTCCTGTCACCAACCAGCCCACCTTACCAAGTACGCCTCCTACTCAGCCCATGTGTGATACCTCACTGCCTTCTCCTGCACCCCAACCATCTCACGACACAAACTCGAAATCGCATCACCAAACACGCTATGAAAGTACAGTTCTTCTCCCATCCAGACCGGTAAATGACACACAAGTATCGAGATTTCGTTTCGGTGACTCCCGCTCTAAGGGGGAAGTGTGTAGCGCTTGTACACATCTCTCTTCCCAGTTGTACTTTCCTATGCTCATTCGCACTATTACTGTACAGTTTTGTTTTAAACTGATCAACAACCGATAAAAGACTATTTCGGGTTTCGATTCGCCTTCTGGTTTCGGTTACGCGTGTTGTGCGCTTGATCGTCCTCGGTCTGCTAGCCTCGTCCATCGATCATCGGATCTATCGCGTCGATTTATTGTGCCGACTAATTTTCGCCTTCCGACCAGATTGTGCGAATAACTGACGGCCTACCGAGGAGCGTGCTTTACCTAAGGTCAGCTCCAGCATTCTTATTCATAGCCTGAGAGTTCTTTTATGTAGTCAAGCTCTTTCCGTTTGGCTCTTCCACTGCAAATTTTGTGACTCCATTCTAATTTTTTGAAACCTCAGCACTCTTTTTTGTGCCTTAACTATGTCGGACCACGATTCCCGCACTGACATTTCAGAAAATTTTGTTAGTTTCTCCTTCCCTGCCTGCGATTCATCTAATCCTCACGTGTGGNNNNTGTATATACCGATATGTTTCACTCGCCCTCTGTCTCCGTTTTCGCCTGGTCCTGTTGTTTGCAGAATATACGTTTTGTCCCTGAAGGACCGACTTTTCACACGGACCATCACGAGGCCCGCGTTCTGGAAGCCGGAACACACCAGCCTGACCAAGTCTTTCAGTCAATTTATTCATGCCTCGATGCTACGTCATACTCTGGCCACCTCGCGGTTTCACCCAACTTGGTGCCGCCACGGGCGTATAATGCACGCCGATGAAACCGATCAACGGGCATACGGAGGACATGGCTTAGCCGCCGTAAGCGGTTAAGATTTAGGAAATACTCGAGTGAGGAACCAGAAGGCTTTTTGCAAAAATCCAACTGCTGAACCTCAGCATTGCTCATCTGGTGTTTCCACTAGAGGTGTATAATAATCCACAAGCACCGGTGGTCAAACACGGTCAAGCATTTACTGTCTTCACTGCGAACTGGCAAGGTCTCTGATCGATGCAGTAAGACCGGCCTTACCGCAGCGTTAAACACCCTACTTTTCACTGACAAGCTGATATTCCACCATCTCCATAGATGCTTGAGTCTCTAGAAAGGCACATGGGCCTTGTTGATACGCAAAGTAACTCCTTCAGTGATGTAACCACCAGAGATGACACAGCTAATGCTGGAAGGTCAAATTGAAACATACAGGATACGCATCGACCGCCGGGCTAATGTTGACCCTTGAACAATCGGGCTATAACTGTAGCAGTCTGTTCCAGTGCAATTTCACGTCTTGGCTCTCCGAATAACTCCATTTTGCTACTTATTCGCCTTTCTGTTCTTCCTTTACTGGGGTTTGATCTACTCAAGCATTCCGACACAACACCTCCGATGGGAGTAAAGTATCACTTTTAATGTGCCGTAAGCTTTGAGTTTGACATGGGTGTTCATTTTGCCGTAGGCTGATGTCTACAACCGTAATTTACCCTGGTTCAGACTTAAGTCACCTCGACCGCTAGGATTGTAGCTAAAACGGAAACACCTTTGATATCGTTCGTGTTCTTGACTCTGACCTAATGATCTTTTCCGTACTTATTTGAATTCCGTTTTTTTCGCTCCCTAGTCCATCAAATCGTTAGCGCCTATGGCGACTTTTCATGCGCCGAGGGTCATATCGACCCGTTAAGGTCATTCTAAGTTTTCTCCAGCGATCCTAACTCCGAATGCATGTATCTCCGAAATACTGACTCGTGTGCTTAATGTTCACCTACAACAATAATCTTTAGGTTAGTTCACAGATTTGACACCAATCTCTCACTAGTTTTTGAGTGTCACCCATGACAGGCCTGTGTAGTCTACCACTGCATCTGCTTCGATCGGCTGGTGCTCTGGGTTGAATTCCATTATCATTTACACTGTAATTATGTTAGATGCTTCTAGTCATAACCGTCAGGACACAGCTGACATCGAAAGGTCATGCATATTAGAAAGAAATGACAATGTTCACTGCATCTATTCGGAGCTGATGTGCGTCGACTTCGAAGCGGGTCTACTATGATGTAGCATCATAATTCTAAATTGACTTTCGGAATGGTAGTTTGGCAACTTTCTAATCGCACTAGTCCCGACATCTACGGTATCGCCGCACTGTGAATTCTGTTCTCGGTGACTGAATACAGTGTTGTGGAGCAAGTAGAAATGAATGCTGTACAACTCCTTCGAAATATGGTGAAAAACTTTTAAAAATTGTCACTCGTAAGTATCGCTATGATTCTCATGTAACATTTAAAATATCTGACTCACGGTATTGAAGGACTCACAAATGGGGGATGTAGTCGTAAATGTGCAATCGTTTCCTGAATCGAATAGTGGTAAAATGTAAATCCAAAAACGTTTTGAACTGCTACACAAATGTGGCCTCCATCAGGTGTTCGGGTAAACTGTTCGAAATAATTACCGCTCTCCGATCGAAGCACAGTCGGACGATAACTCTTTTCACGTCCGGCACCACAAGTTTATATCTGTGTCCATGTGTGCTGCAGGGCCTTCGTAAGTGCAGCATTGGCTTCGGCATATGGAAGTCACCAAGATTTAGAATACAGTAGGTCACAACGAGATCAACTCACACCTGTCGGTAGGATTAGGTCTTCACCGGTCTTCATACCGCACGCCAAGTAAACTCGCAATGAGCCTGGTAGCAACGTGTTGAATTCGTTCGATCTTCTGTGCCTCGCCTCTGGTAATCGGAAAGTAGTTGGACGAACCATATTCTAGCATTGGCTTAATGATGGAAGTGAAGCGAGTGGCAACCACTTCAGATCATGTGCCTAAGCTACGTATGAGCGCTCAAAGCTTGCGCAGTCCCTTACGATATAGCCTGTTCGTGTTGACCACGGACTTCAAAATGCAGCGCGAGAGTACACTTAGGTCCTTCACGGAGCGTGTGGTTGACTGTTAAGGGTGTAGGTTCGGCCTTTAGCACCCTTCCCCGAGCTCATAATTACATATTTGACTGGGTTGACCGGGAGATAAACTACTGCAGATCACGTGGATAGGCGGTTGAGGTCTTGCTGAAGTACGCCACAGTCGTCGGGAGTGTCAATTTCTCTCCAAATCTTCATGTCGTTTGCAAACAAGGCACACGGCGACTGGAGAAGCTGAGGTAGAACGTTGATGTCGATTAGGAACAGAGTAGGCGCAAGCGCAGTGCCTTGAGGTATGCCACTTGTAAAGGGATACCAGTCTGTTAGATGGTCGTCAACCTGTACCCTCAACTTTCGCGGATCCACCGGTGCAATGATCCACCGACACCGCACATCCTGATTTTGTAATGGAGAACCTCATGGCTGATCTTGTCGAACGCTTTACTGAAATTAATGAATATCACGTCGACAGACTTCCTCTTGTTTATTGCCTTCAACTACTCATGCCTCATCACAAGCAAATTCGTAATACATAAGCGGCCTTGCATAAAACCGTGTTGTGCGGGCGTCAGGACCTCTTTTGACTGTAGCAACTGCAGCAATCCCTTCTTCACGATTTTCTCAGCAACCTTTACCAAAATAGGTGTCAGACAAGTTGGCGTGCAGTTGTCTACTAGGGTCGCCACCGCAGATGGTCACATATGTTTTATCTGATTGCGAATCCACTTTGTTACTTTAACTCACGGTCTGTGATGACGGCTTATAGGACAAAGTATTGAGTCATGATTTTCAACCCCTAGCCGAGCCGACGAAACGCGTAGTACCAGCGAGTCCCGAAAGGTAGCAATAGCTGGACAGTGTTTTCGAGATATCGTCTTTCACATTAAATCGGAGCACTGGCTCTTAACATATGGGGCAGCCGAATATTCTTTCTGGGTAAGGCGTATATGTATCTGGTCTAATAGTGCGCAGGGATTCTTTTCGGAACTCCGTTTCAGCATGATCACAGCTTTTAAATACGAGTATTAAGGTTGGCTAGTGATATTTGTGATTGGGGACATCCTTTAATATTATCAAGTTCATTGCGGAGCGATTTGTAACAAATTAGCAGCAAATTTGTCCGCTGACTCATCAACTGGAAGTTAGGACTGAACGTCTCAAACAAATTTCAGTCGGTTTACTGCTTCTCGGTCATTCATAGCACCGCCTGCAGGACTCCTACGGATGGATATCGCTTTCTTCATTGGAGTGTGTGATTTGATGCGAGCTTTTCCACCTTGACGCCTTTGTCCAAGTACCACCAGTTCACCGTTGAGGAGAAACGTTTTCCGACTACCGACACTGTCTCTCCGCTTCCGTTAACATCTGATCACACTCGTCACATGCAATTTCAGATCGATTCTCATCTGTCATTTTGTTTCAAAGAAAACAATCTTGCGTTCCGTGAAGCTCTCACACAGCCTTGTTGAAGTTCTCCCCATGCGTGTCATGAATATTCTCGGAATACACAGTGAACGTCGCACGGAGTGCAATCAACTATACTTACCACCGGATCGATGCGTTGCGATCTCTCGCAGACGTTGGCGCTTGTTTAATTTACCTTTGCTTTGGAAAACTGCAGTTCACCTCATTGCAAAGAATTAAGATGGTTCACTTCGATTTTCTACTACATTCTGGCTAGTGTTTGTCGCCCTTCTGGGTGAAAAATTCATGGTCATCGGTTAGCTATTCCATCAAATATAGCACGAACAGGGTAAGGAGGCACTCTCACATTTGTTCCTCAGTTGAAATATATATATATATATATATATATATATACATATATGTATGTATGTATTTATATATGGTTGGCGAAATCCGGTTTCGGACTTGTGTGTGCCTACAGAGGGACATGTGTGGCGCTGCACCACCCACAACCCCAACCGCACACCCCATATCCAGTGTAAAACCGAAAGAATAAGACCGGGAGGCATGTGGATGGGAGCCACGTTTCATCAACGGATCCGGCTCACACTCCTTCACAGGCAAACACAGGCACGCTGTATTTGCGATTAAATGCACAAAAGGCAGTGGCTGGAACGTAGTCCACTACATACTAAGTGCATGGAACCACTTTGATCCTAACACGGCCACAAGGACCGTGCACCCTCGTCCCCTCCAGCAACTGTATCCTAGAACCAATATGGACGATGTAGTGGGTAACAGACAGGTAGACAATTTGTCAACATACACTTGAAGCGCAGCCACACCGCGGATATCAAGCAACAGCCAATCAGTTGAGAGAAAGATAACAAAGAAAATAAATCGAGTAATGCATAAGCAAACGGTGACATAAATCTCAAATTAATGAGCATATTAAGTAAGTTGTTTACAAAAGAACCGAGATAAGTTCACGAAGTCAGAAAGTATACTTTAAGGAAATGCCACAGACACGAAAATGTCATCGAAATTAACTACAATCAGCTTAAGCGACGTGTGCAATTTATAGAAGATAGTACAGGTGGACATTTATATGAGAAAGAAAAGCATTAGGACAAAATTGAAAACCCACCACCTCAAATAAAGAGTTGGCATGCAACCACGCGGTTAGCAAATCGAATGCAGCGTACCTACAAACGATGTGCCCGTTCTGCCTACGTTCTCTGCAGGACCCGTCGTCGCTTCGGTAGTGCTCCCCAGTGGCCTCGCTCATGGAACAATGGATTTATGCGGGTATAAAAGCTAAAGCTTGACAAATCCCGTAGGGTGATCATTGCGAAAATCATAGAAGTGTGAAAAATTCAATGGAAACCAATTCAGTAAAATCGTTTAACAACGAGTCACTACAAGCTTGTGGACTCACCGAGTTTGAAGTGGCAAAATAATAATCCACTATAACTCCGGAGGGGATCATGAGGTATTAAGTATTTGGTTAAAAGAGTCACCGCCCCTTGAAATTCGCATGGGGCAAAGTGTTTGAGTTTGAAGCGTCAAAATATAGATATAAATCCACTGTTGAAATTTGCGTGGGGGAAAATTATTTTTAAAGTATGGATTTTGGATCTCTCAAAATTAGACTGTACTATGGAAGATAGTGCACTGAAGTGAGTGCACTATCAACTCGATTTTTGAACTCGATCAGGTTGGGTGCACTGACTACAGATTCTGGGAGAGCATTCCAGGCTTGGCAAACACGCACGGAAAAGAAATTCCGTCGACATTCCAAACGGCTGTACTGCACTGCCAGCTTCAGATGATGGCTTCTCAGATTGTTGTTGTTACTGAGCTCCAGCAGATGGCGGCAGGTATGATTACGGTCTGTCAGAATCTGATAAGCCAAAATCAAATCTCCCCGTAGTCGTCGATATTGACCACTAAATATCCCGAGCAATCTCAGTCTGTCTTCGTAGCGTAACTGGCCTAAACCGTTCACGTTCTTCGTTGCGCATCGTTGAGGTTTCTCTAAATCAGAGAGGTCTTTCCTCAGCCACGGCTGCCAGACTTGTATTGCATACTCCACGTGTGATCGTATGTATGCACCTAGAAGTTGGTGAAAAACGGATGGATCGAAGCGTCCAAATGTGCGCCGGAGAAGGCCCAAATTTCGACTGCTCGTGTTCGATGCTTTCTTTGCCTGGGCTGAACAACCAAGGTCGGACTGAATCAAGACTCCTAAATCCTTTTCCTCAGCAGTTGTGTGAAGCACATGGTCACCCAGTTTATAGAAAAATGCTGATTGGTGACGCAAGTGTATTACTCTGCACTTTTCTGTGTTGAGTGGGAGTTGGTTCTGAACTGACCACGCATACACCTTATCCAGATTCTCTTGAAGTATTGCGGAGTCGTCTGATGTATTGATCGCTCTCAAGACCTTGATGTCGTCGGCATAGAGTAGGCAGTTGGAAAGAATGAGGGCCGCTATGTCGTCAATATACATAAAAAACAATCGTGGCCCCAGTACCCATCCTTGTGGTACACCACATTCGACTTGGATTGCGTGGGACAGGGACCCGCGCACTTTTACATCTAAGCTCCGGTGGAGAAGAAAGCTTGTGATCCATCTTAGGAGCGGATCACCAATGCCGAAGCTCTGAAGTTTGCAGATCAGGATTCCATGGTCTAGTCGATCGAAAGCCTTTGAGAAATCTAGGTAGACCACGTCCACTCCTGCACCGCTGTCAATCAATTTGGTCCAACTCGATCTTGCTAGCAGCAGATTTGTGGTGCACGATCGATTCCGTCGAAAACCATGCTGTTCATGTGCAAGGAATGCAGACTCTTCTAGATAGGCTGTTAATACGTCAGCAACAATAGCTTCCATAACCTTTGACAGGACCGGGAGAAGGGTTACAGGACGGTAGTTGGCTGGATCAGAACGGCTACCGCCCTTATGAATTGGGGTAATGGTCCCACATTTCCACATCTCGGGTACATACATCTGATCGAAGCAGCGTTGGAAGAATCGTGCCAGAGGCTCTGCTAAACTTTCTCCCATTACCGCAAGGGACTTACGGTGAATGTTGTCGATTCCAGGAGAGCTGTGCTTACGCATACACAACAACTTCTTTAATACCATCCCCGCCGTGAAAGTTATGTGCGTAAGTTTTGGTTGTAAAATAGCTGCTGACAAAGGAACAGACGACCAAGGAATGCATTGAAAGTTTGAAGCATATTGCAGCCGCAAGGCGTTCGCCGCATCCTCCGTAGTCAGCGTCATGCCATCTGGCGTTTGAAGAGGAGGGATTCCCCGTTTCACCTTGTGCAGGTTGTTTACATGTTGGTAGAGCAGCTTATGATTCGAAACCATGCGCTCCGTCAGATGCTGCTGGTATGTCAGTTTATCCTCACGAACGAGTTGAGTGCAATGATTACGTTGAATTGCATAGGCCGTCCAGCTCTCCGTGCTCGAGTGTTCCTTATAGATACGCCAGGCCGAGTTCCTCACTGCCATACATTTCCGTGTCCTACTTCGCACAAATGAAACAGTCTTCTTCGAGTGGACAACCTTAGTTTCGGATGCCTCTTCGACGAGAGTGCTAAATTGGTTGACGAAATGTGGCCATGCGATTGTCGGTACTTCGTCTGTCAGAAAGTTTCAGTTGCCTGTCTCTGCAAGTCGAGTCAGCTCATCGTACCTTAACTCGGCTTTCCCGTGTAGTATCCGCAGGGTATTCTGCGTAGCATATATAATCGAAGAGTAAAACTGCATGATCGCTGTCTGACTCAGGCACTCGCGACCGCATGTGCAACAGCACCATGCGCTCGATGTCGATGGAGTACAACCCATCGGCGCCTGCCGCTTCCGAACTTCCCGCTTCTTCTCTGCATGCATGAGGGCTTTCTCCCGCACTTCAGCAACTGCCTTCGTGATTAGATCGCGCCATGCACGGCGATCAACCGCTTTCGATTCCCATGACCTGCAATCAAGGTTAGAACGCGTGCTGCTCACTTTAATCATGTCCTGGTAACGTAACTTTGGTTTCCCCACTTGCCGCTTCCCAATACTCAGCTGACCGTATAAGCGTTGTTTCGATATCCGCGTCGAATCCATACGGCTCACATGACCGAGCCACCTCAGATGTCTCGGCAAAAGTATGCAGTCCACTACATACATTCCACTTCGGTGCAACGCTTCCGTGTCAGCAACTCTGGCGCCCCAACCGATGCGCAAAATCCGTCGCAGACACTGCTGATGGAACCGCTCGAGATATCGCACCTCCCGCCGGTACATCGTCCACGTTTCACCGCGGTATAGAAGAACGGACAGCACCATGGATTGGTACACCAGCAGCTCCGCGCCAACGGTAAGCTGATGGTTGTTCCACACTCGGTACTCAAGCTTCACGAATGCCGTCGTTGCCTTCGACAAGCGAATACGCATCTCACTGTGTAGCTTCTGGTCAGTCGAAATCGCACTCCCACGGTAGCAGAAGCGGGAGGTGGTTTCCAATAATTCAGTACCAATGCTGATTCGCGGCAATATTGAGGATTGCACCCCCGATAAAGGCTGAAAGAGACAGACAGTTTTGCTTGTGTTGATGGTGAGCCCGAATTTGGCCGCTGTCGAAGCCAGAGCACTAGTCATGTGCTGCAACTCATCCGCGCTGTGTGCACACAGAACGCACAGTCGTCAGCAAAAAGCAACATACGGATAGTTGCCTCATAGACTAGAGTTCGCGCACCAAACGACGGATGTTCAACAACCCACCATCAATATGGTGCTCCACACGAACACCATAAGCACAAGCCGCCTCGAAAGCACAAGACATCATGGCATGAAGGGAACTACTAATCACCGGAGATAACTACAAAGTCATCCGAGGTCTCTCCACTCAGCTGCACCCTCGCCCGCATACAACTGTGCAGACATTCAATTAAACTTGCAAACTTACGCGGGCAACCAAACTTACACAACACCAGCCACAACGCCCCGCGGTTCACCGTATCAAATTTTTTGCAGAAATCGGTGTTTGCCTATGAAGGAGTGTGAGCCGGTTCCGTTGATGGAACGTGGCTCCCATCCACATGCCTCCCGGTCTTATTCCTTCGGGTTTACACTGGATATGAGGTGTGTGGTTGGAGCTGTGGACGGTGCAACGCAAGCCACCCATGGTCTTTCCATAGGCGCAGGCGTTCTGTGGCTGGCCACAGTGACAGGCAAATCCGAAACCGGATGCCGCCAACCATTTATGTATCGCTGGAGACTACCGTGAATGACATGGAAACGCCAGCAACCGATGGTGCGCAGTTTATATTCGGATTGCAAGAGCTAATTTCTAGCGACCTTTACAACCTCTTAATCTCTTCCACCAGGTTTCGAACTGCTAGTAGTCTGTGGATACTGGATGTTGTGGTCACCTTTGAAGAATTCCTGGCCGACAGGATAGTTACAAGCTCTCCTCTGGGACGCCCTGACCATGTAACCCTATTTTCTGACTATATGTGCTATGCGAAATATCTTGGAAGGTAGGATGATAAGGTGCATACTGTCACGCGCTATAACATGTTATGCACGCTTGTTAAGGATACATCTTGGAGGTTCTTAACAGATTGCTCCCCAGACGATGCCTGAGAAACGTTCACAAGGACGTTTAGCATACTGGCGGCGCACGTATCTGAACAGAAGTCCTTCTACCGTGAAAAGGACTATAAGTCATTTCTTAGGAGCAGAACACCTAATTATATATCCCTGAGGGATTTGGCATGGTGAGCTCACAAGGACTGCCCTAATACCGAAACGTGGACTGCATGCGTGACACATCTTTAATTCTGTGTGAAATTGGTCCGTGAGGACAATGTCACACACCAGCAGGAGTTACTGAATCGATTCTGCACGACCTGCAAACTCCTGTACAGGCACCTTAACGGCCTTCGAAGGGTGAATCGCGGGATTCCGGCGCTGGTCACGGCTGATGGAGTACGCGGTCAGCAACGGAAACAGCCGACCTCCTACAGCTTCAGTATTCCCAAACTTGCTGGCAGATACCCATCCCACATATTCTCGTATCTATTACTCCACCGTCAGGTATATACAACATCACCTTCCCTACAGAAGCTGTGTTGAAGAAGTTGTTATCCTTGCGTACCGACAGTTCGGGAGTCGACAACATTCGACCGAATACTCTGCAGGCAGCAGCTAGTGCTCTAGTAGAACCATGGGCCATTTTCTATCAGCGATGTCTAAAGGAAAACCGTATTCCACTAGTGTGAAAGCTAGGGGTCATCATTCCTATTCATAAAGGTTGCCGCACTGACCCTACCAACTACCGTCCAATAACACTACTTCCTGTACTATCCAAAGTTTTAGAATCAATCACCACGGATGCGCTATTGCAGTAGCTGGAAAGCCACAACTTAATAGCCACAGAGCAACATGGCTTCCGTCAAAAGCGTCCATGTACTACTAACCTATTTATTGCTAGTAATAGCTGGACTGAATAGGCTGATGATGGAGCAGGAATCAATGTCATCTACTTGGACTTCTCAAAAGCGTTTGATCGCTTAAACTATCGAATTCTACTTCACAAGCTTCGGAAGTACGGCTTTGGCGACCCAATCCTGAGTTGGATAAGCAATTTTCCACACGGACATGGACTCCATCTTCGAAATGTAGTCAGGCCTGTTCATTACTACAATACCCGATCCCTTATCCGGCTGCAGGAACATTACGTGCTTCATTTGTTTCAACTCCTTGATCGCCGTATAGTGTTCAGGTTGCAGACAGCACCTCTGACCTATCGGCGTACACAGAAACTGGTTCGCAATGTCTACCAATTTCGCCCGAAACCAACCCGCATCTTCTGTGGATCTTGGCGTGAGGTCACTGAGTTGTTCATTCAGATATTCAAAATGCGCCTGCGTGGTGACTTTGTCTAGCGCCTTTGGCGGCAGTCGGTATTTCATTCCAAGCGAGAGAACTCCTTATTCACAAACGTGTCTTTACGTGAGACGGTTGATAATTTATGTGATTTTATCCTGAGTCAAAATATCTCTGTTGGCCTGCCAGTGGAGTATTTAAAGGATATGATTCTATTGTGCACCGAAAACATACGGTTTGAATTTGAGGGGACCGCATACAAACAGATCGACGGGGTCGCTATGGGCAGCCCGCTGGGACCAGTTTTAGCCGACATCTTCCTCGGCCTGATAGAAAGACAAGTTGCTGAGAGCATTGGTGAAGCGAAATTGTATAGACGATATGTGGATGACATTTTAGTCTTCACCAGCGGAGAACATTTTAATCGGCTGCTGACCATCCTAAATTCGATTCACCCTAATCTGTCTGTATCCAATGAAGTGGAAAAACACCACTGCCTGGCGTTTTTGGATATACTCATTAGGCGACAGGCTGAAGGTACGTTGCAGCGCACTGTTCACCGCAAATCGACTTGGACTGGACAGTACCTTCATTTTTCAAGCTTCGCCCCGATCGCGTACAAACGCGGGTTAGTGAGAACTCTCTTCTACCGAGCTAGGCGTATTTGTAGCCCCGAAACGTTACAAGCCGAGGAAGAATTTCTACGCAAGATCTTAATTTCCAATGGATATCCTGAGAAGTTTATTCAGGTACACAGCAGACCTCCCAGCATGAAAACGCCGGTGTTGCCGGCTGAGAAAAAGAATGTTTATTTGTTCTTGCCGTTCAAGGGGGACTATGTGGCAAATGACATCGGACGGAAGCTCCGGTCCGCTTTAACGCGAACCTACACGACAGCCCAGTTGCGACTCAGGCATACCACGCGAGCACTTGTTCTTCATAACCGTCAGAGCATCTCGTCGGGCAGTTCGGCCTCTCACGTTGTTTATCAGTTCACCTGCGGTTGCGGTGACATTTACATAGGCAGAACAAACCGTCAGTTAGCTCAGAGGGTAGCTGAACACTTGCCAAAGTGGTTGGGACAAGTGATTAGGCAACAACATGGGACGAATCTGAGGATCAATCGGAGCCATGCATCGTCTATCACAAAGCACCTCATGACAACCCGTCATCACGTAAACCCCGAGACAGCGTTCAAAGTGTTATTACGTAACAAAAACCCTATAATGCTAGCAATTAGTGAGGCGTTGTTAATTAAGGCTTATCAACCTGTGCTATGTGCACAGAAACTCTTGAGGCAATCCATTCGGTTGCCATGGTCTTGACTGTGACATTTTGATTGGTGGTGCCTTTTTTTCCCATGTATATAATCCCTTGTATGTTTCTGATCGTATTGTGTTTGCGACTGATGAGAACAATCGAAATGTTGACATATCGCAACCTCTGTCTTCTCTCTGCCTTAACGAAATGGCTGAAGGGGACCCACTGTTTTACAATTACGCCATAGACAAGACTACACGTATTTACTAGGGGCACATGGTTCGCAGACCAGCTCCCGGGGACGTGACCTTGGTGCCTCGTATTGTGTGACCTCATCTGTTCGAAACAGGCTAGGTAGCTGCGAAAAGAGGCAACAAGCACGTCGGCATTCCTGAGAAGAGCATCCGGGAGAGTTGACCCATAAATCTTCCCAATGATGCATAGTTCCCACGTGTGCTCACATGGACAATTTTAAATAATAGATATAAATTTGACCTTAAACTTCGAAGCCATAGCTGTTCGATTTTTAACAAATGACACCCATCCAGATGTCAGCTTAGAGGTGCAGCCAACCATTGACCTTCGTGTCACTTCGATTTCACTCGTGTCGCATTTTCCAATGCTACTATTATAATTTAGGGGACGCCTCTTGATATGATTGCGTAGATGCCTGATAAGATTGTCGCTAGCACGGTTGGGGCACGCCTAGGGTAACGGCCTGGAACGCTGACCAATCGAACGGATTTGCGTTGACCTGATGGCGTTAGCTTAGCCCGAGGTATGCGCTGGTGAGACGGAAATTGAGCGAGCGTGAGAACGATCCTAGCCGCACGTATTCGGGTAGACGCTGAGCCCTCGAAACGGACGCACACGAGAGGCGGTTATGGTAGACGCGCACTAGTGACTTAAACGCGAACGCTGGCAGGCTAACGACGCACACAAAATCGCATGACCCGACTGACTCCCAAGTAAGGCGAAGAGAAAAGAAAAGCAGGCGGTCCTCTGAAGGCTCTTTTACGACCAACAAAGGGCGAATCACAGCCAATGCTATGGGTCATTAGGTTAGGGAAAATTTCTACCATGACGAGGTGGTAGTTTGTAAAAGACCATTGTCAAAAGGTGCGCAGTTGGGTCGCGTCTCGGAGTGGCTGAACAATGCCACGTTGTGGGGAGTAATTGGACCTCGCTTTCCACAGCCATTATGCCGGAGTTTCTGGCGCGTTTTGCAAGGATATTTGACGGGCTCGCAACAGCTACTAAAAGTGGTGTCGCACTATTCTAATAATGGTCGGTCGTACAGTTTGAATGACAGGAGCTTAACATTGTTTGTTATAAAAAAGCGACCTATCATTCCAATAATCTGTAGGGTATTAGCCACCGTATACTTTGAAATTCAACGAAGCTGAGTAACGTTGACCTGTCACATATCGATTCGCATAAAGGGAGTGGGATTCCATGCAAAAGCAAACAGGTGGAATCAAGCATCCACAGCACATTATGCCGCATTTAGGTGTTGAAATTTTCACGGATGATCCGATACACCAATCTTCCAGGAAAACTAAGGCATTTTGGATCGCAGATATAAAAAGCGAAGAATCAGTGCCATACAAATTTTATCTCCATCTGCGAACACATAAGGGCCACCATGCATTATTACAGGGAGAAGATTCTTTACATATCTCAAAAAAAGAAAAAATCACACTACCTTGTAACACACCACTAGTAATATCTTTTGTTTCCGACTGTGAATTACGATTCACAAAGTTGAATGACATGACTGACAATTTATGAGTAGTTCGCTTTTATTTAACATTGCATCACGTCAGGAACTTGGCGGATGTTGGATTGTAACTGATAATTTTCCGAACGAACTAACTGACATCGCGTTCATTTATATGTTTATATTTTAGTTTACATAACTTTTCCGCCCTTTAACCACAACTTGAGCCTAACTATCCAGTCCTTTTTTTTACTGCGCTGCTTTTACTGAACCTCCATTGCTGTCGCCGTTCGAACTTGATTGGATTTATTTTACCTCCGTTTGCGAGTCTATTCACCTATTCGGAAGTCACCATGGTATCTTTCATTTAAATGCCTGTAGAGCCACGGTTTATTCAGTAAAACTTATTCCGGCCACCGCCCTTTTTATCTGACCGCCCAGACCGTGCGTATGTTCGGTGATTAGGCTTGTCCGTCGGCAGTACCGATCATAGCTACACCGACAGATACTCATCTATCTTGACTCTGTACTTTCGACCAGTGAGATAAGCTTCTAACCAGGATAGTAGTGGGCCTGCGATTCCACAAAGGCGAAGTTTATGTATAAGCGTTATGTGTGAAACCCTGTCAAAGGCTTTTTGAAGGTCGAAGGGAAGTACGACACAGGCCTTACCAGAGTCTGTTGACTTCGTTGAGTGATCAAAGAAACGTAGCTGGCAAGTGACACTTGAACGCTTTTGAAGAAATCCAAATGTGAAGAAGGTTGTTTGATGTTAGAAATTTGACGATTTCATTTTAAACTAGGCGTTCCATGATTCTGGAAATTATAACAATGTGATTTATAAGCCGATAGTTGTTAACGTTATGTCTAGGTCCGGTTTTACGGCGTGATGTCGCTGTCGTCAGTTTCCACTGATCGAGATAAAACCCATTAGTCACGGATGTGGTAAATAAGTCCAGTAGTAAGCAGGGGAAATCATTCCCACCGAACTTTAAAAGTTCTGGAGAAATTCCATCTGGACCTGGACGAAATGTAGCCTTTAAAGCGTTAATTTGACGCTTGGTTCAACCAGTGTCGAAATCTACGTTAGAGATACATGGCTCACAGTACTGTGTGGGATGATCCCAAAGTATATCGTCTCAGTGGTAAAAGAATCGGCAAAATAACTGTTAAAAGCTTCAGCTACAGTAGTATCGATAAGGACACCCTCAAGTGTAATAAGATGTGTTTCGTTGTGTGCGGCCGCTTTTTAGTAATCTTGTTATCTTAAACACTGGACTAGCACTTTTTATGATTTCTGTCTCTTCTTTCTTGAGACGAAGGATTCTCAGGTTTTCATCTTCTTATCAACATTGTGTGAAGCTATTACTGTAAAGTCATTAGTCTGTTGAAACTGTTTGGAAAGAAATCTAATCATACGTTCGTGTTGTTTCTCCTGTGACTGTAACTTATTTTAACTGCGAGCTAGAGCAGGCGACAGTATTTAGATGCACCGATTTATGTCATCATAAAATGCTTGAAATGACACCTTTGGATTAGATGACAAAAAGAAATCAGTCCAATCAAAAGTATGCACAAGGGTAGTAAAGTTTCTCCAGTTTGTTCTACCAAAATTACACTCGTGTCTAAACGCGGCTTTAGGCGTATATGCAATATTCATTTTGCAACTGACAGCATGGTCACTACCGTGTAGACAGTCCAGTACGTCGATAACAGCAGTTATTGGTCCAGCAGTGAATATCAGATCGAGTGTATTATGCAACCGTGTGGGAGATGTCACATGCTGTGTCCAGCCTCCCTCAAGCAGGCAATGCAAGATTTTAGCTTGCTTTCCTGTACTTTTGCGCCCGATCCATGAAATGTTTGATAAGTCGAAATCTCCTCCAACTACCTTAAAGAGAATAGGAAATGCAAAGGCATGCCCCATCGCATTCTGAAGCAATCCGTTTTCATGGGCACTACTAGAGGACGGTGGTAAATAAACACAACCGACCAACATTCTATTACCCAAGGATACTGTTATCCAAATGGACTCATCGAGGGATGCGAATAGTTCGCCACTACATTGTGAAGCACATAAGTTGTTTATAAAATGATACAATCGCTTCCCATATCATATCGGTCCTTTCGAAACAGATAATACCCTTGTATAGCAATGAGATGGTCCGCAATCTCACTCGTACACCATGATTCGGTAATAAAAAGAATATGGGGTTGATGAAGGGCGACGAAGTAGCGAAGCAAGTGCATCTTATGTACTAGAGAACGGACATTGACGAGCAACGGTTTGAATGTGTTATCAACGAAGTCGCTCCCGAGTCGAAGAACCTTCCTACGATCAACACACTGCAGTCTTTTTCAGTAAACCAGATTGCGATTTGGCGTGAAGACCGCACGACCTCTTTCCAACAGACGATGGGCGTGCCTGGACGATCTCCTCATCATTGGTCGCAACCCAGGAGAGCTTCGAGAGCGCTGGTCGCAGTCTTTCAGTGAGTTCAGGAGTATGGATTTCTTGTGAAGGCAGAAAGTTGGCAATTCTTCATTTGGTCGATCTGTTTATTTTCGATGCAAATAGCCGTCACCCTGATCCCGAAAAGATCAGAGCCATTCAACAGATGTCAACTCCAGAGTATGTTTCAAAGTTACGTTCTTTCCTTGGTCTCATTTGCTGCTACATTGCTTTCCGGCAATCCGAACACGACATACGGGCCCAGCTCAATCGCTTGTTACAGAAGGACGTTTCTTGGCACTAGTCCACAGTATTCGTAGAGGCTTACGCACATGTGAAATCCATGCTAAATTCCGATCTTCTGCTGACACATTATGAACCGGCTTTACCGATTTTATTTGTCGCTAATGAATCTAACTATGGAACCGGAGCAGTTCTCTCCTACTGCTTCTCAAATGGTTCTGAGAAAGCCGTTATACACGTCTCACGTACGCTAACTTCTATTGAGAATTACAGTCAGACTGAGAAGGAAGTTCCTGTCATCGAGTTCACAGTCAGAAAGTTCCACAAGATGTTGTATGGCTGACGTTTCACTTTGCTGACCGATCACAAGCCACTCCTGCCAATCTTCAGTAGTAAGAAGAGCATCCTGCGTACTCAGCTAGGTGACTTCGTCATGCTTTTCGGTTACGACTTCGAAATCCGCTACAGCTGCATTAAGGATTTCGTTCAAGCTGACCCCATTTCGCCACATTTCTGAACACACTACAGAGGCAAACACAGTGACTGCCGTCGAGGAAGATGTTCGGCATCAACAGTGGAATACAATCCGAAGTCTAATTTTCACTGCTAGCGACATGCGTAGCGTAAATGCATGAGATCCAGTTCTTCGCCAAGTTGGCACGCTCCTCTAGCCGTGGTCGATTCCTATCTCATAACTGCAAGAGTTTTACACAACTGCATTTCTCACGGTTATAGGAAGAACTTGGGTGTTTCACGATCAATCTGTTAAGCGTAGTGCTAGTTTTAGATGTATGGACACAGGTAACAGATAATGAGACTCCCAAGAACCTCAAAACCATCACAACTGACCTAAAGATGTAACCTAACTAAGGGTTCTGTTAAGATGGTAGTGTGAACAGCCCAATCATTTCATCAATGTTCTAGTGTACATAATCTCTCGGTGTGCAAAAGCACCGTAGCTGATGTTCCCATCCCAAGAGAGACGTGTCTTGCGATGTTTGTAAATGAGTAATCCAAATGTGTATGATTCAATTTATGGATTTTAAATCGAAGCACCAAGGCCGATTTCTTTTCGACAATAGGCGTAATACCAATTCGAGTTAGCGGCATTGCAGGAGGTACACGCACATTCGGATCACGCAAAAACTAGTGATATCTTATCTTGACGGGCACAAATTACTGGAGCCACTGGTCCTTTGCGGTTCTAAAGGCGTATGAACTACCTTCTCGGTCACCGGCTCCCAACGGGTTGCGATGCTTTCGTATCGCCCTGGTGCCTAGTAGGTTAGGTGCATGATCAAAGACTTGGGGTAGGGCCCCCTAAGACAACCTTCTACTTCGGCCTAACCAACCGGGTAGTATCACGCCCACTAACGAATCATGAATGGAGTATACTACTGCTTTCTCTCTTCCTATGTCTACGTACTCTACTGTCCCCACTGCTTTATCTCTACTCACAGATCGTCCCACGTCCCGTTCCTTAATTACACCTATGTCTTTCGCGGTTACCGTCAACAACAGCTCACTGGTCGCACCTGACAGAGTCCGGAGCCAAACTTTTGGAGTTCGTTGCCCGGTGGTCACAACATTCTCACACCCTAACTTTTCTTTGACCCAGTTCCCCACTCGGTTTCGCAGTGTTCAGTGTTCGAACTCTGATGCAGATCGAACGGCAAGCATGTTTGACTCGCACTCTTGAGACGCTCCCTGTAGACATATATTGCTTCTCAGAAACTAGATTGCAAGACTCCACTACCGTCATCAGAATGACCTCTCCGGAAAACTCTGATGTCAAATACCATTTACGCTTTTCCGGTGACCCAGAGGCTGTCGCTTATAGCGAAGTTGGTGTTGGGGTTGCTCTGAGCAACAAAGCTGAGTCTGCTCTGCTTGACTGGATCCCAGTTAACAGTCGGCTATATGCAGCCAGACTACGAGGTTCATGTAAGTTAAGTAAGCGTCGAGATGTTGCACGCGCCTTATTTGTCGTCTCCGCCTACGCTCCTACAAACTGCAGCCCGGATGTAGTCAAGCATTGCTTTTACCAACAACTACATGACCTCTGTTCCGCTAGGAAGTCTGATATTGTCATTCTTGCCGGAGAATTAATTGCACTAGTGGGCCGCCTGACACCAAACGAGCATCATCTTGGGGGTCGTTTTGGCTTCGGTAGCAGTGGATCAGACAATGCAGACAGACTATTGACTCTTTGTTCTAATCATCGCTTGTTACTTTCGAGCACCAGTTTTCAACAATAGAAGATACAGACTGCTACATGGCCACATAGCGATAAGCTACAAAAGGCGCGGAAGCGTATCTGACTGTCGTTCGTACTGGTCAACTTGTCTGGACTCTGATCCCGCATTGGTTCGCGCTAAGTTGCGCCTGTGTGTTCGGAGGATCGCCTAGGCGTACGCACTACCGACCGAGTGTAGAAAACTTACAAAACCTTACGGCGTTAACCAAATACCAGGCCTCTGTCAACAATGCTTACCCCAACTTTTAGTTGTTATCTGGATTCACAGTGGATACACATTGTGCTTTAGTTTCTGTCAGAATGGATAGTTGCGGAGTTGCCCATCACCCGCCGAAAAGCTGGATCACTGCTGTCTCCTTTTCGTTGATGAACAGATGCCGCTCGGTCCCGGCCGACGTCAGCTGTAGTGAAGCATGGCCGATCCCCAGATTGAGAATTGCGCAGATTACAAAAGGACCGTGAAATCTAGTGGTGTGAACGTGCTAGTGTAGATGGAAGTCGCTAGCCTCAGAAAACTTTTCTATCTTATCCTAGTCACCAAAGGTTTCCGATCTGGTGTAAGCGAAACCATCTGCGAAGAGGATGGCCCAATAATCACTAATCTTCAACAATGGTTAGAACGATGAGCTGTACATATTGGCTCGCAATTTTACTGGCCGTCAGCATGTGCTTCCCCTGAAGTGCTCAGTGGTGTTGAGTAGTCCTTCTTTACAGATCCTCACTCTCATCAGGAAACCAGGCATGAACTCCGCTTTTTGCAGCACTATAAGGCTATCGCTTACCTGCTTCCCTATGTAAAGATGGTGGCTATTCGCTGATTGGAGAGCTTACTGCTTTGTTCTCAGAAGTGGTTAAAGAGGAGGTCCCATCATCTTGGGGTGTGTCGATAGTCGTCCCTATCATCAAAAAATGTCTTGCGCAAAATGTGCCCCAAGCACAGGGAGTATCAGCTTGGTTCCCGTCGTTTGCAAGGTTTTGGTGTCCATAATATCTCCAAGACTATTCCTAACTCCCGAATCACTACTGCGAGAAGAAAAGGCTTGTTTCAGCCCGGGCCGCGACTGCATCGATCAAATTTTCACATTTCGCCAGAACTGTTCCTGGATATCCGTGCTGCCTTCGACTCTATCGACAGGACTGCATTGTGACACTGCTTGTTGAGGAATGGCGCCCCCTAGAAATTCGTTTGCGTACTGCGTACTATGTAAAGTTTCACCTCGAGCAGAGTTAGGGCTTACGACAAACTTTCGCCATCCTTTGCTGTCACCAGTAGAGTTCGACAAGGGCGTCCTATACACACTCCTCTTCAATTTTGTCATTGAAGAGATCGTCAAAAATGTTTTGGAAGATTCGTTGAGCGCTGGCGTTGAGCTCTTCGCAGGTAGCCGATTACGCTGATGCTATCGTCCTGCTGGGTGACGGTCAACAGGTCGTCCAACTTGCACTTAAAGGCTTGGCAATTGAAGCGCCAAAGTATGGGATGGCTTTTCCCAATCCATATGAAGCTTTTACAAAATTTTCAGATGCCTGTAACTGCACCTACTTTTGGAGAGTATAGGCTACCTGAGAAGCTGCATCATTTTTGGTGGAGCTGTTGGAGACGAGGTTTTGATGTGTATCTCAAGCGTTGGTCTTCCTTTAAGCGAAGGCACTTGTGGCGCCGCCATGACATCTGTTTATCCAACAGAGGGCTGGTTTATTGCGTGACTGTCGGTGCTGTACTGTTGCGAAACTTGACCTGTTCGAAGCGTTGACCTGCGTTATCTGTCTTTGAGCACCGTTGCTGACGGTCCATTGCCCGTATGTGCCGGCTGCACCACGTAAACAATGTGGAAGTTAGACAACATGTCTTGGCTGGAGGCAGCCACTCGCTGGTTAGAGATCCAGGAGGTCATGCCTCGAGACCGACGTCAATGGCGAACATGCATCTCTGCGTATTGCGTTGATTTCACTTCCCTAGTAAAACAAACAATTAAAAACTCAAAAATTGAGTGAAAAGTAGATGTTTTACTTTTTTTATTCTTATCCTGTTTCCTTATTCCACTATGATTCTGATGGCACAATATTTGTACCACGGATTGTGATTATATATATATATATATATATATATATATATATATATATATATATAGTGTAGTTATCATTCTAAGCTCCAAGGCTGAGCCATCGTTGGTTGATTGGATTCCCGTGAACAGCCGTTTATGTGCAGCCCGTTTGACGACATCAGCTAAGGTTGATTCACGAAGTAGTACAAAACGCTGTTTGTTCGTGATTTCCGTTTATGCTCTCACCGACTGCAGTTCAAATGCTGTCAAGGACACATTCGATCAAGAACTGAATGCGCTATTAAGCAGTGCTACTAGTCCAGATGTTATAGTACTTGCAAAGGATATGAACGAACAAGTAGGGCGTCTGAGCTCTTCAGAAGCTCAGCTAGGTGGTAAATGTGGACTTAACTCCAAACGGGCTGACAACGGTGAGCGTCTGCTGCAACTGTGTGCGGAGCACCAGTTGTTTCTTAGTAGCACTGCCTTTAGACACAGTGTCGCCGAAATGCCACTTGGCGTCCTTCTGTGGCTGACCAGCGATGGACCCAAATTGATCACATCGCCATAGGTTACAGATGGTGTGGTTCCATCCTGGATTGCCGTTCGTACTGGAGTACCTGTGTCGACTCTGATCATGCCTTGGTACGTTGTTGTTTCTCCATGAACTTTACCGGGAGGCGCACAAAGCGTCCCCTACGGTTGGCAACTGAGAAATCGTCTCAGTCCTCGGTAAGGCAAGCCTATCAAGCATACTGAACTTCCGCAGTCTTATCCTAATGACGACGAGCTTCAGTGAAGTAGGATCTCGGCCGCCATGCACGATGCAGGAACAGCTGTTTGTGGCACTATCCATCGTCACCGCACCAGTCACTGGATATCCGATACGTCGGTGAACCTGTTGGAATCTAGAAGACACCTCCCGGCCGTCTCTGAACACAATGTGATCAGACGGGCTATTAGGCGTGAACTAAAGCAGAGCCTGCGTGCTGACAAGGAAGCCTGGTGGACAAGTAGGGCTCAAGAAATGGAGGAGGAAGGGGCTGTAGGCAATTACCGCAAGCTCTTCCAGCTTATCCGCACCACCGGTCCCAGAAAACCAGGCGTCAGTGACACAATCAGAGACAGCGCGGGTGCGCTGATACACAGTAAGGAGCGCCGTATGGCTCGCTGGGCGGAACACTTTCATGGTCAGTTCAGCTGGCCTCCTGCTCCCGGACCTCTTCCTACTCAGGTGATGCAGGACGTGCCATGGACGGTTAGTTTAGAGCCTCCGTCGGAGGCCGAGGTCCGAAACGCGATTATAGCCCTCAATCGTTTTCGTGCCGCTGGCCCGGATTCCCTCCCACCTGCACAATTTAAGGATGGAGGTGAGGTCCTCTGCAAAGCACTGACCTCCTTATTCGTATGTGTGTGGAAAGAAGTGAGTGTCCCGGCTAATTGGAGCGAGTCGATTATAGTGGCAATATACAAGAAGGGCAGTCGCACAGACTGTTCTAACCACAGGGGTATTAGCCTAACGCTAACTGTGACAAAATTATTGGCCTCCAGTATCGTTCGTCGCCTCACTGCAGAACGGGAAGCTCGGATTAGGGAACAGCAGGCTGGTTTCCGCCCAGGAAATGGTTGTATAGACCATATATTCACTTTGCGGCAGGTGCTAGAGCAGCGCCACGCATACCGCAGACCGACAATAGCTGTGTTCCTCGATTTCAAGGGTGCGTTCGATTCAGTCGATCGATCGACTCTGTTCGAAATACTTGCGCGGAAAAGTGTTCCCACGAAATATGTGAACATCCTTCGTGCTCTATACTCGAACACTACAGGCCGCGTCAGGGTTTACGGTGTCCTATCGGATAGCTTTCCGACCACAAGTGGCGTTCATCAGGGTTGTCCGATTTCCCCTTTTTCGTTCAATTTCGTCGTGGATTCTATCATGGAGTGTTCCCTTGCGGAATCCAACGATGTAGACGTTGAAGTACTGCCTGGTGAAGGCTAGTTGATCTTGATTATGGGGACGATATCGTCTTGCTTTTCGAAGATGTTGGGGCGGCCTAATCAACCCTGAATAGCCTGTCCAGAGTGGTCCCATTATTTGGTATGCACTTCGCACCTTCAAAGTGCAAAGTGTTGCTGCAGGACCACCAGCCACTTGATCTCCGCTTGACGTTTGCTAACGAGGAACTCGATGTGGTTGATCATTTCACTTATCTTGGCAGCTGGTCAGCAATGATGGGCGCATAGAAACTGACGTCAGCTCACGCACTGCAAAAGCTAGAGCTACCTTCTTGAATCTGCGGCATCTTTGGCGACAGAAGGGAGTTTCCCTCCGTCTGAAAGGCCGGGTATACAAGACCACAGTGACGGCCGTTCCGCTGTATGGCAGTGAGACTTGGCCCCCTGGGTATGAAGAGCTGAGGCGCCTTCAAGTCTTTGATCATCGCCGTCTGCGAAACATTGCTGGTGTCGCATGGCACCAGCGTGTCCGCAATGATGATGTGTGTAGGCGAGTAGTAGGTTGTGATAATCATGCTAGCTCCCTAGAACAACAGATAGCACTGAATAAGTTGCGTTGGCTCGGGCACTGCTGCGTATGCCTGGTCACCGCTTGCCTAGGATGGCCTTGTTTAGTCTGCCAGGTGTAGAGTGGCGCAAGGCTCGCGGTGGACAGAAGTTGACTTGGCAGCGGGAAATGAAGTCACTGACAACCAAATTGGGTACCGTTGGTCAGTCTCGTCTTTTGGGTTGGAGTCCACGTGACTCGCCTTGTGCTTGGCTCGAGAGTTTACAGGACATGGCTCGCAACCGACAGCAGTGGCGCGTCTGCTGCCGTCTCCTAATCGGATTGCCTGTTTAAAGTGTGTTTGGTGCTGTTATTTGTGGGCTAATAGCTGATTATGACGCGTGGCAGTGAAAGCCGTAAGGAAGCTGTCTCGCCGATGCCGCCTTATCTTTGCACGATAGTCAGCTGTTTGTGACGGTATGTTGTCTACACAAGGTGTAGGCGCCTTGACCCTGAATGTTTGCTTAGGGCATTAAGGTTTTCAGGTAAGTCCCCCTTCTCTCTCTTTTTATTTTTTTCATAGGTCCTCATGGTTGTATGGCAACGAAGCATTAGTTCAAATGGCTGATGTACGGCTGTGGATGATGATGATGTTGATGATATATATATATATATATATATATATATATATATATATATATATATATGGCCTGCAGTTGAATCATAGTGTGGAACGAAGTCGTTCCTTTCCCACTAACGCGTGACATTACGTAGGCAGTGTAAGTCAAATGATAATTCCAGCAATAATAGACCACGAACATAAGGATACTACACTAGTTGTTTCTGCATTTTGTAAAAGATACGTGATAAACACTGTATATGAAACCTACCAGAACCCGAAAGTGCATCAGAGATAAAGCAAGGTGTGATGTTTCTGTGAACTTTTACTACTGAGCAATTATTTATATACACAAAGTGCAGTCAACAGTGCTATTCAACATAGCAGGATTCAGCCTTTGAAAGCAGAAGAAAAAGTTGATCAGAAAGTCATCTATCGACGAAAGTAATCCATGTGAGTTGACTTAACAGAAAATAAGTTCACAAGAGCAGAAGCGGGATCATCTTGGTTGATTCTAGAGTCTCCGGAGCGGGTGGTTAGAAGAACCAGAAACAGGTGCTTTGTGTTTGTGTATTTTTGAAAATGAAATTCAGGCAAGTTGGGATTTTAACTTCGCTCTCGATACCGTCTTATTGGTTTGCGCATACTTTCTGGTGTCTTTGCGAGACATAGTCACCTTGTTTCGGCACCCTTTGCCGCCTTCCCAGTGGGCGGAGTGCACACCGACCAAAGTTTTGCCACAGCGAACACATGGCCTTGTGCTGGAGAAGTTTTGCTCTTTGGAACAATATCCACACACCATCCGTGTGGCCAATTCCAGCTCATGGCCATCACCCGCAGCTTCATTGTGACACACATCGCACGGTTCCAGGCGGCCGCAACACGGGAACCTAAGAAAAGCAAAAACAAATTTCAGTTCACTATTTAGTGTAGTCGGTTTAGGTGCAACTAAGCTAAAAACATTGCGTTTGAGTCGGTTGGAGATCTTCATGGAGAGCTGGAGACGGAACAGTGATGCGGAGGAGCTCCTCACCGCATCGTGAGACCGATCACAGAAGCAAAGTACAAAAAATGGTATGTTCTTATGCATAGAGTATTTTCAAACACTACAGCTGTCTTCTGTCCATCCTAAGAAAACGAAACTTGAGGAGCTGCGCATAGTCCGTGATGTCACCACTTCCTGCGTACCAACTTCGCTGTTCCTGTGGAACAAGTTTCATGGGCCGCACTACAAGATGTTTATATGAACGAGTCCGCGAGCATCACCCAGCGAGGCTAGGCCGATGATTGAACAAGAGGTGTACCACTGCAGTAGTGGCACATCTAGTCCAAACGAATCATCACATTGCATGGGTGATTTAGAAGCAATCGTTGTGCGAATGGACTTGCGATGCACAATCTCAATGTGGACCGCGATTCCCAATGTGGTGGAACCGTGGTCAATTGGATCAGCCAGACAGTAGCTGAGTCAGAGGAAAATTGGGCATTAACCGCCTAGAAAATACGGCACTCCAGGAGTGCAGCTGTCGACTGGACAGCTTCTACCTGAACTAGTCATGTCCCACGATCATTCGGACACCACAATTCAAAACAACCCGATTTGCTCCCAACATGAACGATCTACATTTTTAACGAAGATATTAGTTCCAAGACTCCCGGCAATCTGCCAGCCACCCAACAGGCGAATGGAAAGGGACGCCACGAATCGGTTCGATGACAGCACAACTTGACTCACTAAAACCACTATAACATGAACTGCCATTTAAAGTATCTCGCGAATAATGACACTTTGCAATGATAGAAACCCCATCGCTATTTACCCCTAACCCTGGCAAGACAGTAAAAAAATAGGAAGAGGAAATGTAATATCCACACGTCATCATAACCCAATCCATTACGCATTGAAACAGTATTAATCTTGCCCGTCCCTTTAATAAGAATAAGTTGGGATCGACTTTATATATATATATATATATATATATATATATATATATATATATATATATATATATATATATATATATATAGGCAGGAAGCCTATGGCGTGCTGACGCTCGTGGTGGCTAGATCCTGACAGATGGTCTACCCACTGCTGCTACAGTTGCGCCATGGTCTCTTATCCTGGACGCCTCCTCGTGGCGACCGCTGAGTGGGGGTTGGGGAACGCACTTCTCCCGGATAAAATCCAGGACAATAATCAGCATGAGTCCGTGAAATGACCATGTGCTAAACCCGCTGCCTTTCGGGTGTTCATTTAATTGAAGGTTTTGGCTGAGGACCCGAGCCGTTCTCCTGTTAAGTTTGAGCGAACTGCCAGTATCTTAGCCCATCCTCTTCGGAGTTTAGGAAGTGGTCGATGGCCCTCTTCATGTAAAACATAGCCGTGGGAGACAACAAGTCTACGGGTTATAAGATCACAGCTCGATTGGCGTAGAGCTCCAGCGCCACGCATTGTCTCTGACGGTGGGAGAGCACCTGGTGCTCAATGGTTTGCTACTGTCCGCCTAAAGCCAGGCAGCCCCTGGTCAAATTGGTGCAAATCCGCCAAAACCCACCTGCGCCTGGCCGCGGTCACAGATGCGTATCCTAATACGGTCGCAAAACAAATAGAAATCGTTCCAGTACCCCAAAGCCTGCGTGATGGCCGTCAAATAGATTCCAATCTGTCTCTGAAATCACATTACCGAGATGGATCTGCTCCCCACTGCCTTCTGGTTCAGGCTATTGAGCCAAAGACTCCGAGTGGAGTCCCTCAAGCAAACGTCCGAAGCACATCCGCCACCAATGCAACCGTACACCTGCGCGAAAATCAGCATCGGATGCTGGAACGTGCGCACACTACTGGACCGGAACTCCAGTAAGCGCCCCGAGCGACGCACTGCATTCATCGCAATGGAACTGGCGCGCCACAACATCGATATTGCGACGCTCAGTGGAACCCGGCTCGCTAAGCAAGGTAAGTTGCATGAAGAAGGTGATGGCTACACATGCTACTGGGTGGGCAACGCAGCCTCAGCACCACGTGAACATGGGGTGGGATTTGCAATATCCGACCGGCTCGTGCTTGAACCAACAGGCAAGAGCACGGGACTGCTGGCCCACGATTTGGAATAGGTACGTTGGCCACGTTTATAATCATGTGTTATCCTGATGATACGCGTGATCAATTAAACACTCAGCTATCCTCCGTGATACGGTCTGTGCCGAAGAGCGACCGACTAGTTCTGCTGGGTGATTTCAACGCGCGCGTTGGGCGTGATGCATCAGCGTGGACAGATATCATCGGTCCGCATGGCATTGCTTCAGGGAATGCGAACTGTGACAGGCTGCTCTCATTGTGACACCCACAGCCTAACGATCGCGAACATTCGGTTTGAACTGCGCGCAAAGCATATAGCAACTTGGACGCACCCACCGAGTGGTGACGCTCAGCTGTAAGACTATGTCATCGTACGTCAGCGTGAGATCCGTGAAGTGCGCATGACACGTGCACTGTGTGGAACTGAGTGTGGCACTGATCACAAATTGGTACGGACCAAACTGTACATATATTTTCGCAAACCTATGTATTGCACTCCCACCGTGAATCGGCATCTATGTAACATTCTCTCCCTCGATACCGTGGAGAAGCGTATTGATCTGGAGAAGGTGATAACTGCACCCTTAGTGTGATGTGGAATGCATAGCCACAGTGGGCGACCTGTGGCACCACATTCGCGACCAGGTGACAGCTGTTGCCGAGGAGACCATTAAGCGCGCAAATTGTAAGCGGCCTGATTGGTTTGATGCGAACAATGCGACGACTGTCGCATTGGTGTAGGGGATGAATGCAGCATTTGCTGCACATGTGGCAGACCTCAGTGACTTAAGGAAGAATAGTCAGTTTCGCAAACTTCGACGGCAACTCACTCGAGAGCTCCGCCGCATTAAAAATTGCATGCTGGACGGAGAAGGCGAAGCAGATGGAATGCTACACCGAACGTTGCCTACACAAGGAATTCTTCGACTCCTTGAAGGCTTTGTAACGACCGAGATTGGAGCCGCTGAGGACACTGATCGATGGTAGTTCAGGCGCTACCTGCACACAGACTGCAGAAATAATGCAGATCTGGCGAAAACACTTTGACTGTCTCTTGAGCAACCGTTCAGTGATCGACTGAAGTACTTTGGACGGCCTCAAACAGCAAGATGTGAAGGCCAGTCTGGCGGACACTCCGACACTGGATTAGACGCAGAGAGCACTTGCTCAGCTGCAAAACGGCAAGTGTACCGGAGCCGACGGGATCCCACCTGAAGTATTTAAATACGGCGGACCTGAGTTGTTGAATGCGCTGCAGAACTTGGTGCAGCGCGCATAGATTGAGGAGAAGGTGCCTGTAGAGCTGAAGGATGCGTTTGTGCTACCACTGTACAAGGGCAAAGAGAGCAAGCAATGTTGCACGAATTATCGTGGCATCAACTTGTTGAGTTGTGTGGGCAAGGTGATCGCCCGAATCCTGCTCAACCGCCTCGTCAGTCAGCTTGTGGAACCGAACGTGGCGAAAGAGCAGTGTGGATTCCGTTCTGGTTGCAGCACTATAGATATGGTGTTGGCGGCTCGTCAGTTGCAGGAGAAGTGCAGAGAACGACACCAGCCATTGTACTCGCTTTTTGTTGATTTCACCAAGGCATTTGAAACAGTGAACCGCGAGGCATTGTGGCTGGTGTGCGGTAAGTTTGCTTGTCCGCGCAAGTTTGTAAGTTCAATTGAATGTCTGCACAGTGGCATGCGAGCGACGGTGCAGCTGAGTGGAGAGACCTCGGATGACATTGCAGTTATCATAGGTGTGAAGCAAGGCTGTCTTAGCTCCTGCCCTGATTATTAGTTCTCTTCATACCATGATGTCTTGTGCTTTTGAGGCGGCTTGTGCTTACAACGTTCGTGTGGAGCACCGTTTTGATGGTGGGTTGCTGAACATCTGTTATTTCGATGCGAGAACTCTAGTCTGTGAGACAAGTATCAGTAGGTGGATCGTTGCTGACGACTGCGTTGTTTGCGCACAGAGTGGATGAGCTGCAGCACATGACTAGTGCTCTGGCTTCGACAGCGGCCAAATTCGGGCTCACCATCAACACAAGCAAAACTGTCTGTCTCTTTCAGCCTTCACCGAAGGTACAATCTGCAATATTGCCACAAATAAGCATTGCTGAACAAGTATTGGAAACCACCTCCCGCTTCTGCTACCGTGGGAGTGCGATTTCGACTGACCAGAAGCTACACAGTGAGATGCGTATTCGCTTGTCGAAGGCAACGACGGCATTCGTGAAGCTTGAGTACCGAGTGTGGAACAACCACCAACTTACCGTTGGCGCGGAGCTGCTGGTGTACCAATCCATGGTGCTGTCCGTTCTACTATACCGCGGTGAAACGTGGACGATGTACCGGCGAGATGTGCGATATCTCGAGCGATTCCATCATCAGTGTTTGCGACGGATTCTGCGAATCGGATAGGGCGACAAAGTTGCTGACACGGAAGTGTGGCGTCGAAGTGGCACGTATGCAGTGGACTGCATACTTTTGCTGAGACACCTGAGGTGGCTCGGTCATGTGAGCCGTATGGATTCGACGCGGATACCGAAATAACTATTATATGGTCAGCTGAGTATTGGGAAGCGGCATGTGGAGAAACAAAAATTACGTTACTGGGACATGATCAAAGTGAGCCTCTCACGTTCTAATCTTGATTGCAGGTCATGGGAATCGAAGACGGTTGATGGGCGTGCATGGTGCGATGTGACAACGAAGGCCATTGCCGAGGTGCAGGAGAAAGACCTTATGCATGCGGAGGTGAAGTGGCGAGTGCGGATGCGGCAGGCGCCGATGGCTTGTACTCCATCGACATCGAGCGCATGGTGGGTAGCACATGCGGTCGCGAGTGTGTGAGTAAGGCAGGCCTAGTGAGCCATGAGCGAGGCCACTCGGGACCAACAACGAAGCGACGACAGGTATTGCTGAAAACGTAGGCAGAACCGGTGCGTGTATATATATATATATATATATATATATATATATATATATATATAATGTATATATATATATATAATGTATACTCGAGAATACACTTAGTGAGTCTTTGGTGCAAGCTGGTGTTCTAGTATGCCGACTAGAATCTCTCCGTCGCTGTGCTTACGACAAATGCTACCCCTCAAGACTTCATGAGGCGCTTACGAAAGAGTAAGATTCGCCCAACTGTTTCTAACCACGAGAAGCTGACTCTAATTCACAAGGAAACTAACTTGCATAGAATAAACAAACTCAGAGAAACAACCCAGCATTATCTATCATTGTGTGATACTTTACCGCTTGTGTGGAATCAAATTCGTGAACTTTGCCACGAGATTAGGAAAAATACCACAGTCCGCAACACCCAATTTGAGCAACAAATAAGCGACTTCGCTGTTGATCGTTCTAAATTTGTACATAAAGGCCATCGTTTTCCATCAACCGACGGCAAACCGCAGCCTTATCCCTTGGATTGGGATTCAAGAAACCACCCAGTCAGATTTATAAAGTATTCCAACTGGCACCCGTAAACCCAACATCTCTCACCAATGATGCTTGAATAAAGAGCAAATTAGTAGACATTTTGCATTATTTCTTCAGCGCCCGAACACAACAGCAGACGTGTCTCAAAACAAAGCATGACAAAGCACTATGCGAACTGGAACACAACAACCAGATTGTTATATTGAAACCTGACAAAGGCTCCAGATTGGTCATCCTAGACAGGCCAGATTACGGACAATATTGTCTGATAGCACAAAGTTCAAGCCGGATACCACCTTCGGTATCATCCATTTATTCGAAGAGCAGTTATGTCGTAGATTACAAATTTTAAGATTGCATGGATTCATCTCCGAGGACGAAGCTAAGGGGCTAAAAAGTGTGGGTACTCATAACAAATGTATGGTCTGGCTTAAGTGCATAAAGCAGAAATGCTCATGCGACCAATTATCTTTATTGTTAATTCACCCTCCCACGCCACTCCCAAATGGCTGAACAGCATGCCTGAGCCTATTGGAAGATCCAGAGTAAAGTATAACTTATTCAATACCTTTGAACTACTGCATTACTTTGGATGCGTAAAGGTTACCAGAAAGTGAGTGCGCTCCATTGATGTTCAGTCTCTCTTCACTAACCTCTTTTGCATGGGACTATTGACTACCTATATGAGTTCATCACAAAACACGGTGATCGATTGCGGCTGTCAACGGAATTGTTGAAGAAAATGCTTCCTTTATACACGCAGAACATCAGGTTTTACTTTCAAGGATGAGCACATCAGCAGATAGACGGTGTAGCGATGGGCAACCCATTATGCAGACGCATTCGTAGATATGAATGAAGAAAGAGCAGGTGACATCATAAGATCGGTGACTATCAGTGTAATGTTGATTTAATCATGGATTTTGATGCGGATATTGTGTATGCGACGAAGATACTTAAAATGTAAGTGAACCTTATAGTGAAGTGTAAAATGGAGCAATACAAGTCTCTCGTAGCCAAAGGTTCTGATTACACGGCGGCCAGACGGTCTCATCAGAATGTTTGCTTACAGAAAACCATGCTGGACTGGTCAGTGAATGCATTTTACGAGTATCTCCCCTATTTAATAGAAACGCTCTCTCGTCAGGACGTTGTTCTATCTGATCGTTATGATCTGCACTCCAGACAACGTAGAAGCAGTGATCTGCTGATCGGCACTGTTGTATCCCGAAAAAGCAGCAGACCAGAGCTGCACCGGAAAGTATGTATGGGAAAAAACTGTCCGCACGTCGCGCGTTACAAGTAAATCGATAGACGTTCGAATTGCAATCAATCAAATGCAAGGTCACATGATAGGCCAACGAGTGCCAAATAGAAGTGTGAGTAGGATAAGCGAATCGAGGGCAAAAACAAAGCGAAGTATTTGAAAACGACATTGTTCCCTCCTCTGTTCGTAAAAATATAAGCACTACATGTCCATGAGCGATCTAATTTAATGTCAGCACCACGAAGAATTGTCATGTGGTGTTACTAGTTAAAGCGTATCGGTAGACAGGGCGGCGTATCCGTCCGGAACGTCGTAGGTTTGTAGTAGTTACTACCGAGCGCTGTGTTTTAGGTGTATTCGTCTGTTCAATAGCACGTTGGGAAAGCGCTGTATGCAGCCGTCTTGCATTCACCTTTGTTCCATCAGACAACTTGCAAGTTCCTGGCGTGCACACAGATTCCACACGAGTCGGGGGTCCAAACATATTACTTCCTTTCCGAGAATAGGGTAGTCTCACACGAATAAATGTCCCTAGAGGATACGTTCTCCAAACGCGTCTATATTTAGCCTGGTAAACAGCCCATCTTTCGTATTCTCTGTGATCGGCGGTTTTTTCGGATGTAAAGGTTGCATTTGATCGAGTTCGAATTGTTCGCCCTAGCTTTAGCTCCGAGGGGGTCGTTGCTGTTGCAATATGTAGAGTGGTTCTGTATACCTCCAATGCAGATACCAACGTATCATCCCAGGATTCGCCCGAAAGCCGAAGGACTTGTAGAGATTCGTTCGACGAGTACATTCGCTGCAGGATTATAAGGTACAGTCCTCGTGTGTCTGATACCATTGCGTCTTAGGAATTCAGCATATTCGTTACTTCGAAACTGTGGACTTTCAATTTGCCCGATAAAATGCCAGTAGAAAGAATGCAAAAAATCCTGCTTAAAGCAGGTAATATGGTTGATGCTTAGTGCGGGTGTACAAGGTTCCGTAAGAACGCCCACCCTAAAATTGTCTCTTACTCTTTCAATTCAGAGACGTATTGACGGCAAAAGAGCTCATTAAAGAAGGCGCACAGATAGCGGAAAACACTACCTTTAAAACACTAAGGATATCGATTGACAAAACGCCCCTGCAAAGAGAAGTCTGGCGCAATCAGCCACTGCCGACACCGAAAGGCCCTCAAGCCGATAGTTCCGACATAGCTACTACCACGAATGCTGACATTTTGCTTGAGCCAATCAGCGGCACGGGGAGTCCAGTCAAAGGAGACGGAGCAGCTCCTCTCAACATCAGTTTGGCAAATAGTCCGACTAAAGCATTGGCTGAAACCACTACCCTCAGTGCAGAAAGGTCTAACAATGCGAATAAGACACCATCTCATTCTTCGAAACGCAATAAATTTACTAAAAGAAGTCAAAATAAAATTTACAAGACCATTGTCAGCAGCGGCGCATCATGTGCTTCACGTGAATGCGATAAAGATTCCATGCTGAAGGAACCATCCGCCTAGGTTCCAGCGCATAGCCTTGACTCATCAGTCTCGTTATCCCACCTACTGGACGTCGATATGGACCATTCAAACAGCACACCAGCAATCAAGTTTGATCGTAGCCAAAAGGATAATGTGCGATCAAATTATAGTAGCTATGCATTAGAAAACCTTATGACCACCACATCTTGTAAAGATAGAAATAATGGGTTCCCTCAAGCTACTGAATCGCGTACAAGGATTGATATAGTAGAATGCCCTGATTCTCGGAACTCACTTGAGCCAATAGTAAACCATATTTCTAAGGCCCCGTACTACAGCCATATCCACAATGACCGTGCGCATAATGCAGGCTACAGACGTAACGGAGGTCTCTCTCACTTGAAAGTCACTCCCCAGCAAACTTTCGCGCCTACTGCTATCCCAATACCTTAACGGTACGTCAAACCTCCACAATACGTTGAGCATATCGCTCTATCTGTAACAAATGCACGAACTTTCCCCGGGTCATCGGTTTTTCCGAATTATACGAACTCCTATCCATTGCAGCCTCTAAAACCACAATTTTTTTTAGATTAATCGACGGTAGAGCTGTCGCCGATAGGAGAACTTCTGATGCACCAGAACACCATGCATCCCCTCCTTCATCTTATTCACCTAGCTTGCTTGTCTGCGAATACAACAGATCGTCACAGGATGCCCCCACCAATATGGGTATCTCCTCTGCCTCAAATTCCCTTGAACTACCCATATTCCGTCAGCTCGTAGGCTTACCTAAAATCCACGAGGCTATAAACATTCTTCCTATTAATGCTCGCTCTCTAAAAAATAAAATGCATTATATCCGCCTTGCTACATACTTGTCGAACCTTCAAATTAGTATAGTTACTGAAACGTGGTTTACTGATCAGACACCAGAACCACATTGCCATATCCCCCGAATATATTAGCTACAATAACAACCGATGCAACAGCCGTGGAAGAGGTTGCGTGATATCGATGAAACAATTCCTCACCTCACCTTCGGTTGAGCCGATGCTTAACGACTTCGCTGACTGTTTGGATCACGGTTGATATAAAGCAGCGCGGCTTCCTCATAGGGTGCATCTACAGTCCCTCACATATTGACAAAACTGAAATCAGATTTCTCGCAGACATATTCAATTGCATAACAGACCATCCGGTTAAGTACAAACTAGTCGGAGGGGATTTCAATATGCCAGAAGTATCGTGGCACACTTATACATACCCACCTAGGTTGTCTGTTTCTATCGACTATTTATTCGTAAGGCTGGTCACAGCACGTTTCGTCGCCAACACGAAATGACAACATTCTAGATCTTGTCTTCATTTCGGGAATTCTCGATGGCAATGTCAAGATCCTGGACAAACTTCCGGGCAGTGATCATAATGTGGTGCTATTCAATTGCACTATGCCCACACAAGCATCGAAGGCCGAGTACATTGATATATTCTACCGGCCATACCGCTCGATCAACTGGGACACGTTCGCAACGTTAATAAGGGCAATGTATTGGGGTAAATTCTTCCTCACATATGACCCAGATGTTGCCGCTGAAACTTTTTATCATAATATACACCAATGCTTAGATACTGACGCCCCAGTTTTACTAAAGAAATGCCCAAACACTACTGCGGACGCTCGCGCCAGCACCCTTGCTAAACGAAAAATCAGCAAACTGGTCAGCTGCTATAAGAAATCCCATGACTTCACCATACTATATCAGGTCCATAATGTAATCTGCAAGTTAGAATCTGGTCGAGCTGAGAGACGGTGTTATGAAGAACATCGAGCTCCCGAAGACATAAATAAGCCGAAGGAGCTTATAAAGCTTCTCAGGAGAAGCGAAGCATGCAGATACAACTGTATCACGTCAATTACAATCTCTACCTCCTCGTCAACGGATGATCCTGTAGTCATTAGCAATCTTTTCAACGAGCATTTTCGTTCGTCCTTCAACTGCCATACAAATGACCAACACACCATACCGCCAAAACGGCTTACAGACGGCACGTTGTGGACAGTAGACTTTCCCATAGCAGACATAAGGAAATCGCTTAGCGCCATGAAGCCGTCCCTTAACGGTGGTCCTGATGGCATTCCATCAGCTTTACTGAAATACGAAGGTCCGCATATCCCTATTCTTTTGCAGAACATATTTACCTTGTCAATGAAGGCTAGCACTGTACCGTATCACTGAAAACACGCTGATGTTGTACCAAGGTATAAAAAGGCTCAAAACAGGATGTTGCAAATGACCGCCCGATTAGCCATACTTCCATACTTCTTAAAACTATGGAGAGAATTATAAAGGCTACGACTTCCCAGATTATAATATCAAGGAACCTAATCAGGCAATCACAACATGGCTTTATTAAAAAGCGTTCTTGTCAGCCTTTCCAACTAGACTTCTTAAACAACATCACAAACTCAGTCGACGGTGGTAACGCTTATATTGTCATATTCTTTGATATGCAAAAGGTTTTTGACCAAGTGCCCCATGGTAGGCTTTTGACCACTCTAGCAGGGTATGGCACTGCTGACCCTCTACTTTCTTTGTTCTCCTCATACTTAACCGACAGAACCCAAGCAATCAAGATAGGCAATCACACAGCAAGTCGCACCCCTGTGACAAGTGACGTCATTCAAGGCATCGTTCGAGGACCACTTCTCTTCTTGATGTACATAAATGACATTTTTGACGTTATTGTATATGGTAGGCCCTACATGTTTGCAGACGATATAAAAGTTGTGTACACATTTGGTCCCAGGAATCAAGAGTCCATGTTTCGAAACATACAAACTGACCTGAATGTAATTGAAGTATAGTGTCATACTTCAAAAATGAATTTCTCAGTCGAAAAGAGTAATGCAATCTCATACAAATGTGATATGAATTTCCAACCGCTAATATTCTTCGGTAAACGCCTAGCATATTGTAACCAAATAAGAGAATTACGGTTTCACTACTCCAGCAGCCTGAACTTCTCCGAACATATACAATATACTGGCGCTAAAACCAAGAAAAAATGCGCCGTTTCGCAAACTCCTTACCTTAACAAATGCTAAACTTACATTGTACAAGACTTGCATACGCCCAATGTCAGAGTACTGCTGTATGGTATTCGGCAATGCAAGACAGTGACACGGCGACCCAAGAGGGCGTTCAGCGTGCTTTTACAAGACAGATCCTGAGCTCTACTCAGAGTTAACATCCTCTGAACGCTGTAAATTGTTGATGTTGGACCCAATATGACTGCGTAGAATAAAGCTTAACATATCGCCGCTTTTTGATGTAATTCATGGGGGCATTCATATCTCTGGATATTCTCAAAAATTACAACACACTAAACGTTACCTTATCCGTAATAAAAATTGCTCACTTACGACTGTACAGTAGCGCACCAACATGCGGGCAAACGTTTGCCTCATTAGCTATGCATTGATCTGGAATCTTCTCCCACTGTCCATTAGGTCATGCACATCTCCTCACGTTTCATGTACAGCTAGATACGTTTCTCACAGTCCCTAAAGCTATGAAACTTTTCGAGCTGAATATCGCTGAGACAGATATTTATCAGAAGGGACCAAAGGGGATATAATGCATGTCCATGATACCTCCCAGTTGTACACTTAAAAGTTTCATTGACATCACAGAAGGCAAAAAAGGAAGAAAGATGATCAAATGTTCATGTCCAAACTTCCAAAACTTATCACTTTCTCTCCTTACCCGGCCATACCAACCTCAAGGCTTCCATGACAACACCGTAGCTAAAGAGCGGCGTCAAACCGAGTCCTATTCTTCATTCATCCGACCAATGTTATATATTTTCCTCGAGGCTTTCATTCCCACATGGAAGTAGACAATGGAAAGAAAACCGAGCCTCGTTTTCACTCCTTGTACCCCTGATATATTCTCTCATTAACAGACCATGCCTATCTCAAAACCTCCATGATCGCAAATTCCTGATACGCTGGCCACTGCAGAGGATAATCAACGGTGCCCTATCTGCTGCATCGAGCAGGGTGGATAGGGGTTTGGATGCTACTGCTCAAGCCAGCCTTCTTATTCCCTCTCTTACGCTTTTTCTCCCTCATGGTCCCGTTCCAACTTCACTTTTATCCCCCCAGTTTTCAACCCCCCGATTCTTGGCCCTCCCCCAACATGCTTTGCTAGGCGTTTACCTTCTAGTTGCAAATCACATGCTAACGCAGAGCGTCACTCCTGTTCTGTCCACAAGCCCATGTCTAATCAAACGGTCCACTTCAGTTCATCGACTTCCATTTGGAGCCCTCGATCCTCCTTCAGATTGGCATGCCTCAATGTTCGCAGATTGCTTCAGATCGGTCAACAGGCAGCACTTGCCCGAACCTTAGAGACCCTCGCGATCGATATCTGCTGCTTATTGGAGACCCGCCTACAAAACTCGACCTCTGTGCTCACTCTGCAATCCCCTTCAGGTGACACCAGCAGTATTTTCTCATTGCGCTTATCCTGTGACGATGCAGCTTCGAGCACCGACCAAGCTGGTGTTGGCATTATCCTCACTCTCCGGGCTGAAGCTGCTCTAGTTGATTGGATTCCAAACAGTAGCCGGATGTGTGCGGTCCGATTGGCTGGCTCGTTCAAAGCTTTGAAGTCGCACAGGACTAATAGGTGTCTATTCATCATCGCTGTCTACGCTCTCACAAACTATAGCGATGATTCAGTAAAGAACGACTACTACCGCCAACTGACCCAGCTCCTTCTCTACAGAAGAAGAAGCACGAACACTGTTGTGCTGGCGCGGGATCTGAACACACAAGTTGGAATGTTGTCCACTGATTATATGCATCTGCGCGGTCAGTACGGTGTAGGCTCCCGTAATGATAACGGTGAGCGGTTGCTTCATTTGCGTGAAGATGCCCGCCTGCTTCTTGCGAGCACTAACTCCCAACACAGCACTCGCCGGAGGGTGACTTGGCGCCTACCAGCCTCGAATCAGTCTTGGACGCAAATCCAGCACATTGCAATCAGTTACCGTGAAAGGCTGGAGAGACTTAATCCAGAACAGTTGCTCGATTTGGAGCACATGTGTGGACACCAACCATGCACTTGTGTGTGCTGACATGCTGATGCGTTTTGGCGTACGCGCACGACGACCGTGTGAGCGCATTGACACCAGCAAACTGTTCTGAATGCCTATCAAAGTACGCTGACATGCAAGTTGAGTAAGCGCTCACTGGAGACAGTTGTAGGTCAATGGTCGCATGTTCAGCAAACCTTACCACCAGCAGGCAAATCCCCATGTGGTAAGTGATACGGACGTTGAGCGCGTCAAGGTCATGCTACATTACCTAGCCTGTGGAGCTGCATTGTGCGCGCTAGTGCGTGAATGTCCATCTCCCGACTAACCAGCGATGCTTAATGATTGGTTCAAAAGCGAGTGCTTAGCTAAGACATGTGACTTGCTTAAAACTAAACAGTTGCTCTGTACCCAGTGTGGACTGCTGATGTACTATTGCCATTGCTTCTACTAAACTTCCATTTACAATACTGTTGTTCTGATTTCGGTTGAGTGTAACCATTTGGCGACGGGGGTTATTCTGATTGCTCATGGGAAATTTAATAACGGCACCGCAACCCTTTTGGAATTATTCTACCGAAAGGCCTACTGCGCAACAATGGCTGCAGTGGAAAACTACATTTACTAACTACGTTGATTTGCTTTTGCTCCTTGGCGGAAATTGCACGATTGATGATGCAGCGAAAATTAAATTACTACGCCACCATCTCGGCATCGAGGGCCAGCGACATTTCGACAGTTTACAATTACATACAAAGCGAGACCTAAAATCCGTCTTCTATTACCTGGACCAAATATGGGGGGAAAAGCCCCATGTGTTTACTGCTCGGTATAAATTCAGCACCATGCGACAACAACCAAATGAGACTGCAAATGAGTTTATCTCTCGTCTCCTTATTGCTCTCCCTGACTGCGCCTATGATCAGATCCTTCCAGCCCAGTTCGAAGAAGCGATGCTGTTACAGGCATTAATCGTGGGTGTTTTCGATGAGAAGGCACAAGAACGTCTGCTCTCCGAAGATGAAACACTACTGACGTGGGCAAAAGCATGTGATATAGTCCGACAGCGTGCCAACCTCGTCCAGGAACTAGCCACATTTCCCTCTTCAAATCAATCCATCTCACATGACGTAAACAAGGTCTACCAGACTAACCGTGGACATGCCTTACCTCTCCCCGTACAGCGCAAGGAATTCCGTTGTTACCGTTGCGGGGAGAATCACTTGTCCCCGACTGACTGTCCGCACATTCATTCATCATGCAGATTTTGTGGAAAAATGGGTCATATTCAGAAAGTGTGTCTTTCCAAGCGGAAATCACTCGTCCAGGAACAATCTAAGACTATAAACTGCATTTCTGATGAATTGCACCAGAATTGGATTAACATCACAACCGTTTTTAATCGCACCATTACAGCAGAAAAACCGTTTGTCGTATCCGTCCAAGTAAACGAACAACCGGTAGAGTTTGAAATTGATACCGGTTCTGCAGTCACTTTGATCTGACCAGACGCCTTATCCCAACTTCCGAAGCTGTGTCCACCGAACATACAGTTGCGATCTTACACGGGACAGATGGTGAATGTGCTTGGTACCTTCAATGCACGCATTTCTTACCGTAATTCAACAAGTCATATGTGTGTGTACGTTTCTGGAGGACCGGGTCCGAACATCCTGGGCCGCGATGGAATTAAGCGCCTTCCTGGCATAATGTCAAACGTCAACCTTGTGAAAGACAATCTGCAGTTATCCGAGATTTTGCAGAAGCATGCAGTCTTATTTGATCAGTCGAGATCAGGACTTTTAAAGAATTACAGTGCACATCTGGTATTGAAACCACAGACAAAACCGCGGTTTTTTGGAAAGCTCGCACTGTTCCCTATGCCCTCCTTGATAAGGTCGAAAGTGAACTGCGCCGACTCCATTTGGAAGATGCCGTTGAACCCGTCCAGTATTCAGATTGGGCAGCCTTCATTGTGCTAGTATTGAAGAGCGATGGTACGATAAGAATCTGCGGGGATTACAAGGTTACGATAAACCAAGCGTTAGTATTAGACCGATATCCGCTACCAAAGATTGAAGACATTTACGCTTCCCTTTCCTGTGGTGATCTATTTACAAAACTAGATTTGAGTCATGCCTACCAAAAAATTGAACTCGATGAGGAATCACGCACGTACACCACCATTAGTACTCATCTCGGATTATTCCGCTATATACGCATGCCTTTTGGAATAAGCTCGGCTCCAGCTATTTTTCAACGTATTATTGACTCACTCGTGAAAGATATACCAAACACATGTGCGTACTTAGATGACATTTTAATTACTGGACGAACTACCGCCGAGCACTTACATACATTGGACGTCGTTCTGAAGCGATTATCGGATGCCGGTTTGGTTCTAAAAAGAGAAATGTGTGAGTTCCTTGTTCCGAGTGTACAGTATCTGGGCTATCAGTTGTCACGTGAAGGATTGTGTCCACTGGAAGAAAAGACAAGGGCGCTACTTGAGGCGCCAGCACCCAAAAATGTTCATGAATTGCGGTCGTTCCTCGGTGTTGTCACTCAGATTTCCAGGTTTATACCATCGGCAGCAACTCATCTGCATCCGCTTCACTAACTGCTACGTAGAAACCAAAGCTGGAATTGGAACAATACTCATGAAAATGCATTCAAAGCGGTCAAGAAGCTCTTAGCATCTACAGATGTTCTTGTGCATTATGATCCGCAGAAGCCTGTTGTTCTTTCTTGTGACGCCTCACCTTACGGTCTCGGAGCTGTTTTAATGCACAAATTACCGAATGGCTCTCAAAGTCCCATTGCTTATGCTTCAAGAACCCTGACACCAGCAGAATGGAACTACTCTCAACTTGGTCGAGAGGCAGCCGCTGTCATCTTCCGCACCACTCGATTTCACCATTATTTAGTCGGGCGACCTTTCGTGATCTACACGGATCATAAACCTCTTGTTTTCTTCCTCGGCCACGAGAAAGGTATTCAGCAAATGGCTTCACCTAGAATGGTACGTTGGTCGCTTATTCTTTCTGCGTATACATACGAAATTCAGTACGTTCCAGACAAACAGAATACCACCGCTGATGTTCTTAGCCGGCTTCCCTTACCAGAGACACCATCGAAAGAATTTATCCCACAAGAGCTCGTAAACCTGGTCCAGCATTTTAATGATTCCCCAGTCACATGTACAGACATACGTCAGGAAACTGACAGACTCTGTTCTATCGTTGGTCAAACGCTATGTCCAAGTTGGGTGGTCGGACAACACCCCTAAAGAACTCATGCCCTTCCGTAACAGGATGTCTGAACTCAGCCTCCAGAATGGATGCTTGCTGTGGGGCGCACGAGTTATTGTCCCCAAGAAATTTCGGTCACGTATCCTTGACGAACTACATGATGCGCATCCAGGTGTCGCAAAGACGAAGTCGTTAGCTCGATTTTATGTGTGGTGGCCTGAATTAGACCGTGATATTGTGGCGAAGGTTGGAAGTTGCAGACCGTGCCAGGAGACCCGAAACGCCGCTCCTCATGCGCCAATGCAGCCTTGGAAGTGGTCAGAAACACCCTGGAAACGAGTCCACGTAGGCTATTTCGGTCCCTACGAAGGTCGGATGATTTTGCTACTCATCGATGCCCATTCTAAATGGATTGATGCCCATATCCTTGTTTCAGCAAATTCAGCTGGTACTATAGAGAAACTAGGCACAACCTTCGCAACATTTGGCCTTCCCGAGACATTAGTATCTGACAATAGACCAGCATTCGCCAGTGTTGAGTTTTCTACCTTCCTCAACTCGAACGGCATTAAACACATAACAACTGCACCCTATCATCCTTCTTCTAATGGGTTGGCGGAGAGAGCCGTACAAACAGTGAAGAAGCTGCTAATAAAGCAACCAAATGCTCCGCTGCGTGTGCGTTTGGATCGTTCCTTGTTCGAATATCGAAACATGCCAAATGAGACCACAGGCAGAAGCCCCGCAGAGTTAATGTTTGGTCGTCGACTGCGTACACGATTGGATTTATTGCATGGATCTATTGAGCCACAAGTTTCGGAAAAACAACAACGAGTGAAAGAGCGTTTTGATACTTGTAGCAGAGACAAGCATGTGACAGATTCAGATCCCATCTACATCCGCTTACCTACAGGCTCGGGGTGGGACCCAGCCGTTGTTAAAACAACTAACGGACAGATAATAGAAGCAGAGACTGAGGGTGGCAGGATCGTTCGACGCCATTTAGATCATGTGCAACCGAGATTGTAAGACACAGAAACAGTTGCCGAGACAGAGCAGCCAGCTCAAGCATCGAACGACATGCACGTGTGTGATGCCGAACCGGTAGCTGATTCACAACTGCGGCGCTCTGAGCGCCGACGCCGACCGGTCGATCATTCCAAGCTGGATAGCTCCAACTAAAGGGGGGGAAAGTGATACGGACGTTGAGCGCGTCAAGGTCATGCTACATTACCTAGCCTGTGGAGCTGCATTGTGCGCGCTAGTGCGTGAATGTCCATCTCCCGACTAACCAGCGATGCTTAATGATTGGTTCAAAAGCGAGTGCTTAGCTAAGACATGTGACTTGCTTAAAACTAAACAGTTGCTCTGTACCCAGTGTGGACTGCTGATGTACTATTGCTATTGCTTCTACTAAACTTCCATTTGCAATACTGTTGTTCTGATTTCGGTTGACTGTAACAGTAAGTTCAATCGTTAACATGGACATTGGCTCTCTTCGCGATCTTTAGAACCTATGGATGCTCGTCGATATATTCCGTCTGGAAGCGAACACAATGAAACTCGCAAAGAGCTCCGGGCAAAACTCCGTAATAGCATGAAGAGAGCGAGGATGCTGGTAGTCTTTTCGTGCGTCAGAGATGGAACTGGCCGCTGCCCTTGGTAACCATCATAAGTTATTCCGTGTAATACGGGAAACGGGTAGCAGGAGACGTGGTGTTAGTGAAACAATTTGTGACGAGAGTGGACAGCCTATCCACAACTTGTCAAAACGATTGGAGCATAGGGCTGAGCAATTTGAAAGGAATTTAATCGGCCGGAATTATTCGAATCTTTTCCGGCCAGTAATCGCTTTGCTCCGTGGGCTGTCTCTTTGGATCCGCCCTCTCGCTCAGAAGTCGAACGTGAGATCGCACTGTTGGTTAAACAAAGCTGCGGGACCAAATGATCTTCATCCAGTCCTTTTCGAATGCAGGGGCTCTGCTCTTGTTGATGATTTACATGACTTACTACTGAAACTGTGGGAGCTGAAAAATGTCCCAACCGACTGGAATCGCTCAATCATTGTTCCCATCTTTAAAGGAGGCTCGCGTTCGGAATGCGGCAACCATAGAGGAATCAGTCTGATCCCCATCGCCTCCAAATTACTTGCCTCTATCATCCTTCACAGACTGACTGGCGCTCGTGAAAGCCAAATTCGTGAGGAGCAAGCCGGGTTTCGTCGGGGGTCGTGGCTGAATCGACCACATCTTTACCTTGCGCCAGCTGTGAGAGCACCGTCACACACATTAGCGGCCCACCGTAATCGTGTTCCTCGACATCAAAGGTGCCTTTGATTCGGTTGATCGATGTGTTCTTTAAAACTGTCTACTCAAGAAAGTGATGCCCGAGAAATATGTAAATTATGTATATGTAAAATTAAATATGTAAATATTATATTATACGAGCGTAGCACGGACAGAGTAAGGGCTTACGGCAAGCTGTCGCCACCCTACAATATCTCCAGCGGTGTGATATAAGGATGCCCACTATCACCTTTCCTCTTCAACTTCGCTATTGACGAAGTCATGGAAATGGCGCTCACAGGACACGACTTTGAAAGTGTGGAGAACGACTTCTTGACTTGGAGTATGCAGACGATATTGCGCTAATCTGGGACAGTTCCCAGACGTGCCAAGCTGCACTAGACAGATTATCACTGGCTGTCCGCCACTTCGGGTTTTTCTTTGCACTATCAAAGTGCAAAACTTCCCTCCAAGATTGGCAAGCATCGCCTCCTGCGCTAGCCCTTGATAAGGATCAGCTAGAAGTCGTTCAGAAATTTAACTACGTGGGAAGTTGTATCAGCGTTCTTGGGATCGAAAACGAGATCACGAACCGTGTAGCAAAAGCTCGAGGTGTTTTTGCTAGTCTTCGCCACCTATGGCAGCGGCGTGACATCACCCTCGCCCTAAAGGGTAAAGTGTATAATGTAGCGGTACGTTCGACATTACTGTACGGTTGCGAAACCTGCCCCCTTAGATCAACGGACATGAAGAGGCTAGTTATGTTCGACCATCCGTGCCTTCGCAGTTTGGCTCACATCTGGTGGGAACGGCGTGCGCACCGAGCGTGTTCGACACCTTGTTTACGGCAGAGGAAAAGGAAATGAACCGCTCAGCACCGTTATTTCGCGCACCAGGCGCCGATGACTCGGCTACGTGTTGCGCATGCCAACCCACCGACTCCTGCGACATGCTTTGTTTTCCCACCGGGGGTGTGGATGGAATAAGAGGAGAGGTGACCAAGTGATGACTTGGTCGAGAGGAATGAAAGCCCTCACTTCGGAGCTGGCCTCTGTTGGAGCTTCACGGCTCCCTGGTTGGGATCCAAAAGACGACGAACACGTTTGGCCAGATACACATGCTGACATGGCTAGGAGCCGACCTCAGTGAAGTTCGTGCTACGAGTTTCTTTGTTCCTCCCGATCCCTTTTAGCCTCCCCCTCCAACCACGATGTCAATTCTTAGCGTAATATAATTTTACATAATAATTTTTCTTGTTGCCTATTAGCCCGCTGGTAGCTTTTCGGAACGATGCCCATCCGCTGTTTGTAGCTCAGCTGGCACGCAACGGTTGTATTTATCTCCATTTTTTTATGTATTGCGGTACAGTAGCTGAGGTGCTTTACACCTCTAGCTACCGTGTATAATGATGATGATGCCTATGAAGAAGGCCAACCGAGTACTCATCCTCTTCTACCCGACGACTATCACACTATACTTTTTTAATCATCATGCAAAGAACGATGATTCCTATTGCAAACTATGTCACAGATACGCATGCGCGCGTATCAAGGTACCATAAAAGACAGATCTGCTATACACCTATCCAAACCAGTGTTTGAGTACCGCCTCCGCTACAGATCCCGAAATAGTGACAGGCATATTGGCAATATATAGGAATACAAGCCTGCCATATTTTAATGAAAGAAAATCTCGAATGTGATATCATTAGCTAACATGCATGCTTCCCCTACCTATGCTTAATCATTGTTTGCTGATGATCACATTATTAATGACCTGTCTCATATTTGCTTCACAATAGTTTAATCTTGCTAAAACGGACACAATTACGGTAGTCTTTTCTGCGAGCAAATCGATAAACCTGTCCACCGTTCTATCTTTGCATGTCCCTTCCTCCGAACCTCGTCCAAATGCTGCGTTGAAAAATTCCCATACTCCTGGATGCTTGGCGTTTGCGTTGCGTTCCGCTACATGATGAAACAGTCAAACTCAAGCCGCTCCCGACTACTGTACTATGATAGCATATGTAATCATTTGACCAACAAAAATGCTACATTGCAATACCGCAAAATAAAATCAACATGTGATCGACACTGTTCTTCTAGAGGGTTTGACTGACCTTACGTTTTTCCATTCATTTGTATCAAAAAGATTTGTGAAACACTTGTATAATTCGATCGGATCAACATACTGAACGATTTCTTGCACAGTCGAGAAATAAACAAATTTATTTATTTATTCATCTTTTACCACTAAATCCTCATCTTCCTTTTCGTTGGACATTGGAGTCTCGACAGCGCATCTACAATTTGCTTAAAGCAACCTGGCACGTATTTTGCTTCACATCATACTTCAATAAACATGAGTGCCAGCGACTCAAGCGTACCGGCTTTTGGCCTTTGTTATCGCGATTTAATAGGGTTGTAAGAGCAGAATGATCGGTGCGTAAGGTGAATCGACGTCCGAATAAGTAAAAGTGCCATTTCTCAGACGCATGCGAGGGCCTCCTTCTCGCCGGTAGAATAATTTCAGTATCAGACAAGGTACACAATCACTTTCCTCTCGCCATCGTGCAGCTGGCCAACGTCTGAAGCATCCGTTGAAACAAACGTTGGACAGTGCTGCTTGAAGATCGCTACGGTGGGAGTACATTCAATCACCGCTCGTATGGTCATGTAAGCAATGTCTTGTTCAGTAGCGCAAGGAACACCTGGTTTTGGCGCGTCAAGCTCCGCAACGGCTCGGCAACAGTCGCAAAATTCGGTAATCAGAACACAAATCCAAAAAACGCCTAATCTGTGTAACACTGTATAGTTTTGGACAATCGGGAATGGCTCCAGGTGTCCTGAACAATAGGCGTAGTAACCGAAGTAGAAATAACATGTCCAATCAACTCGACCTCAGTTACAGCGAATTGGCATTTGCTGATATTCAGGCGGAGATTTAGTCCATTCAGTCTATACAGCATGCTATGAAGGCTTTCCTGATGTTCGGTGGGGTTACTACCAAAGACACAAATATCATCCATATACACAACGCATCCTTAAGGATCTGATAGCGATAGAGTAATAAATTTATACCAAGCTTCTTGGGCACTCCTAAGACCTATTGGTAGCACTGTCTCATCTGGAAAGGTGTGCCCGATAACTACGTAAACATTATCAAAGCGCTGTACGCGCATAGCTCGGGCAGAGTTAGGGTTTATGGCAGACTGTCGCCACCCTTCAGTATCAGCAGCGGTGTAAGATAAGGTTGCAAGCTGTCACCTTTCCTCTTCAACTTCCCTATTGATGAATTCATGGAAACAGCGTTCGCTGGACACGACCTTGAAGGTGTGGAGCTACTTCCTGGTGAGCGACTTCTTGACTTGCAGTACACAGAGGATATTGCCCTAATCTGTGACAGCTCCCTAACATGTCAAGCAGCACTGGACCGATTAGAACTGCCTGTCTATCGTTTGGGTTATGTTTTGCTCCCTCGAAATGCAAAGTTCTCCATGATTGGCAGGGACCCACCCTTACGCTAACGTTTTGTGATGATCAGCTAGAATCGTTCAGGAATTAAAGCACCTGGGGAGCTATATTAGCGCCCGTGGGATCGAGGACGAGATTACGAACTGTATAGAAAAAGCTCAAGGTGCTTTTGCCAATCTCCTCCACCTAGGGCGCAGACGCGACATTACTCTTGCCCTGAAGGTCAGAGTTTATAGTGCAGCCGTCCGTTTAACCCTCATGTACGGTCGTGAAACCTGGCCCATCAGATCGACAGACATAAAGAAGCTCGTCACATTCTATCATCGCTGCCTCCACAGCCTAGCTCATGTCTGGTGGGAGTACCGCATGAGCAATGAGCGTGTTCGGCGTCGCGTATTCGGTGCAAGAAGAGCTAGCGAACCGCTCAGCACCATTATATCACGCACGAAGCTCCGATGGCTGGGCCATGTGTTGCGCATGCCAGCACACCGACTCCCGCGACGTGCATTGTTTACGGTTGGGAAGCCAAGCGATGAGTTGATCGAGAGAAATGAAAACCCTTACTTCGAAGTTAATGTCGGTTGGTGCATCCCGACTGCCTGGCTGGGGTTCTAAGGACGATGAACACGTTTGTTGGACACACCTGCCAGTATGACGAAGAGCCCGCCCCAATGGCGTTTGTGTTGTGAGTTCATTCGTCCATCCCCTCCTGCTTAACCTCCCCCTCCAATCACGATCTCATTCGTTAGGCATAATATAACTCTTTTTACGGCACGATAACCGACTGTTAGCTCTCCGGAACGCTGCCCATCCGTTTCGGTGTACTCAGCCGGCGTGCCACTGTTGTATTTTTTCCTTCTTGTCCTTAGTATTGCGGCACAATAGCTGAGGTGTTTTCCACCTACAGCTAACGTGTATAATGATGATGATGATGATAATTTGTATGGATACAGACCGTCTTGCGTGAGAAAAGCAGTCAAATGTCGGCAATCTGGAGTCAGTGACATGTGGTATTATGCACTGCGAATATCCTGTTTTGAGAAAAGTTTGAAAGCCTTGCTATCAAATTTTCGAGAGAAGGCAGAGGGAATTGATCCACAAGTATATGTCGATTAAGCGCTCGAAAGTCGGTGCACAGACGAATAGAGCCATCTTTATTTGAAGGGCAACTAGTGGATGAACCCCTTTAGAACACTGTATGAGTTCTATCAAGTCTTCCGTGACCATATTTTTCAAGGCTTGCGACAAAGCCTCTCGCTTGGCCAGAGGTACAGGCCTAGGTTGTGAAATGCTGAACGGTTTGTAATCCGCGTTCAACCGAATGCGGTGCACTGCTTTTGGGACTGTACCAATATCCGGAAGAAAAAGGTTTATGAAACTGGACCGTAACGAATGAAGGTTGATGCTGGCAATAGTTATCCGGCTGACGCATGGTGATACGTTTAATAAGACAATGGCGTTACGTCCAAATGGAAAGTTACTATCGGTTTTAGAAACGTAAACTTCAACTATACGCTTCTTGCTATTTTTAAGAAACATTGAAAGCGTAACAAAACCGAGTATATGGACATCACCATTTGAGTAGCTGCTGAAAGTGTAAGCGGAAGGATGTACAGTTAGGAGACCAAAATGCTGTCTTTAAGAACAATATGGCACAATTGTGATTGGTGATGCGAAATCTAGTTCCGTGTCTAGACAAATGATTTTGTTTCTAACCAAAAACACAACGAATATCTGGCGAAGGAAGTTTGGGTTCTTGAGTTGGAGACAAAAGTGGATGAGAGGATTGTGATGTTCGCATTCATTAATACCATATATGGATTGTTCATTGGTGACCGGAGAAGCTCTAATCATTTGCAGAATCAAGGAAAGAAATCGCGCGGGAACGACAAACCCGGGCAAAATGACCGGTCTTACCGCAATTCAGGCAGATTTCATTCTTTGCAAGACATGACTTATCATTTGCACGAGGTTCAGCATTTCCACAACGGTAACTGAGGATGGCGTCAGAGAGCGTGTAGAATCCAAACGGTCAATTTCAGTAGTTCCTGTGTTAGAGAGGAAAATTTTGTTCTGTTCCGTGTCTACGAACTTCGCGCGAGCTACATCACAGGCTCAGTCCCATGTGAGCTTATCTACGTCCTCCAGTAAGAGACTCTCTGATCCGTGAATCCGCGAGAACAGAAATCAATTACTGTATTAGCATAGTTTCTTCCACTTTTTTCTTAGGAATACCATTAAAGTCACACTTCCGAAAAGAACAAACAAGGCGGGAAACGAATGCATCCAGTAATTCATCAGATGTTTGTTTCAGCTGAGAAATATTATACGGAGAAGGATAAGTGTTCACTCGACGCCCTTTGAAGGCTTGGATCTCTGCTCGTTCTCTGGAGCTGTTCGAACGCCACAAAGATATCCCCGCGGAATCAGATTGCAACGCGCAACGCCGGTCTGCCAACCAGCTGCTCAAGCAAAGCCTACGCAAAAATCGCGAGACATGGTGGTCTGAGCGTGTTTTAGAGATGGAGACCGCTGCCCTCTCTGGCAACACTCGCAGGCTTTTCCAACTCATTCGGTCCACTGGCCTCAGGAAGCCTGGTGTGAGGCTATTTGTGAGGTGGATGAGTCTCCGATCACCAACCAACAGAGGCGTATGGACCGCTGGGCCGAGCACTTTCACTCGCAGTTCAACTGGCCTCCACCATCCATCAGTACATGCAGTTCACTTTGTTGTCCACCCTGTCTCGTCCCACTGAATCCACCCAGCGAAGCGGAAGTCTGCCTCGAGATTCGACGCTTGAAGCGCTTCAAGGCTGCCGGCTTAGACGGACTTCCTCCGGAACTATTCAAGTACGGCGGTGTGCCGATCATTAACCAGCTGACCGCGCTGTTCGCAAATATCTGGCATGAAGAGAAAGTGCCCTCCTCTCGGGGCGAATCAGTTATTGTCCCGATTTTCAAGAAAGACGCTCGCACTTCATGTGCAAATCATCGCGGCATTAGTCTTATTTCGGTTGTCTCTAAGCTATTGGCATCCATTCTGCTTCGCAGGCTATCCCTTGTACGTGAATCATACTACCGTGAAGAACAAACTGGTTTCCGTCCTGGCCGCGGATACGTGGATCAAATCTTCACGCTCCGCCAGCTCCTCGAACATCGCCACATTTATCACAGGACCACTATGGTTGCATTCCATAGATACATAGGTGCCGCTTTTGACTCCGTTGATCGACCTGCTTTATGGCGCTGCTTGCTAAAGAAGGGGGTGCAGAGAAATATAACGCCATCTTACAAGCACTTTACCTTCACACATCCGGCAGAGTGAGGGTCTATGGCAAGCTTTCCTCGCAATTCCCTGTCAATAGCGGTGTGTGACAGGGCTGCCCTATGTCCCAATTCCTCTTCAACTTCGCAATCGAAGACGTTTTGTCGAATGCTCTAGAAGGTTTACAACATTTGGCCTAGAGCTACTACCGGGTGAGCGCACGACCGACTTAGATTATGCTGATGATATCGCCTTACTTGGTGACGATCCTCAGAGTATGCAACTCATTCTGGATCGTTTGGCGGTTGAAGCATCTTAGTATGGCATGAGCTTCGTCCCATCGAAGTGTAAAGTACTGCTCAAAGATTGGCTTTCACCTGCTCCTGTACTCACTCTCCAAGGTGCACAACTTGAACTGGTAGATAGTTTCGTCTACTTTGGGAGCTGTGTTTCTGCTGACGGCACTATCAACAAAGAAGTTTCTCTTCGTATCGCTAAAGCTCCATCAGCATTTGTCAATCTGAGCCACTTGTGGCGTCGTCAAGACGACTCATTCTCACTAAAGGGCCGCGTTTACAGCGCATCAGTTCGCCTAGTATTGTTGTATGGGTGCGAGTCCTGGCCCATTCGCGTGGAAGGCATGCGTCGTCTTTCTGCCTTTGATAACGGTTGCTTAAGGAGCATCGCTCGGGTTTGGTGGCAACATCGAGTTAATAGTAATGACGTTCGACGTCGCACCCTGGGGAATGCGAGTATTCCCTTCAACAAACTAGTTTTGTTGCGCCAGTTGAGATGGCTCAGTCACGTCCTACGCATGGCACCTGAGCGTCTACCGCGTCGTGCTCTATTCGCGCGTCAGGGACCTGGCTGGAGGCGACCGCGTGGTGGTCAACCTTCCACTTGGCGGCAGCACATGAAATCGCTGACGTCGTGTCTAGCCCTGTTGGATCCGTACGTCTTTCAGGATGGGGACCCAAAGATGAGGAGTGCCAATGGCTTAGGACTCTTGAAGATATGGCCCGCAACCGGAAACAGTGGAAAAATTGTGTACAGTATTGTATTGATTCACATTTTAATACTACAAACATTAAAAATGACAAAAAGGAGCAAAAGCGGAGTGGGAAAAAACAAATTAAAAATGTGTTATTCTACTTTTTGTCAAAATGTTATACTCTTCCTGCGGCATATTAGCTGAAGTGTGTTGCTCACCTTCAACTACCATGCCACGATGATTATGACGCGATGACTATTGCTTATCCACTGATCTCCATGGTTTTATGCTGGCTCTGTGTCTAGTTGATAGACTGTTGAGACTACATGCATACGAACACCGCAATGTTTATCGAGGGCCGATAAAGACTCTGTCAAAGTGGGTATCTCTTGCAGTTTAATGGCATCAAATAAACGTAGACCCTCTGAGCCGAGGTGGAAGCGCAAAAGTATCCTCTGTTTTCAGCCTCACCGATGGACTGAGAACTGGTAGCGCAGAAACATATTCTGAGAAACTAATTTTCCAGCATTCTGCATTTGGGATAAACGCGGAGTTAGTCCAGAACGGTGCAGGAGCAGTAGCACGCAAAAACATCGGTAACACGCGATGCCAATTTGCTGTATCCCGAAAAAGCAGTAGACCAGAGCAACACCAGGACGTATGTATGGAAAAAACCGTCCGCACGTACGCGCGTGACAATTGAATCGACAGACGTGCGAATTGCAATCAATCAAATGCAAGGTCACATGACTGACCAACCAGGGCTAAATAGAAGTGTGAGTAGGATAAGCGAATCGGGGGCAAAAACAAAGCGAAGTTCACCTGTTGATCGTTTTTCCGAGCTTGGTAAAGGGATCGCGTATGTTTCACCACCGTGCGAGGTGGCATGTTCAGTGAGCAACCAAGCCGGGCTACCAGTGTTCCAAATTATTTCGAACAAATCAAAGTATTTGAACACGACAGGTACGTAACCATCCAGTCCTCTGCAGTCCATTAAGCGCTTCTGCGAAACAGCCAAGTGAGATCGTGTACTAAGTGTCCCAAAGAAGCCAATCTCCACTGAGCTAACTATAAAAGGTGACCACATTATGAAAGTCACTGAGAAACGAATAAGTCACCAAAAAGGGCGCACAGTGCGGTAGAACTGCGGCTGCTCACCTCGATGAGACCTATTCTTGTGTACGGTTAAAAGATTGGCGACGAGGCAGTGTCCATAAGAAATCACCTATAGCTGTAGACAAAGCTGCGCTGGACGCACTAACTGAAGTTTGAGTTGCAAAATCAATCAGCACATCTCCAGGTGGCTACACAGCCGATGGGATCTATGATGACGGAATCGTTGAATCCTGAAATTGAGCTATTTCGGTAGTTAAAAGGCACTTGCTGACCACCAACAACCGAGTCAATTCTGATGAGTCATTCACAGACCTAGTGTGCGGACAGCGGCCCCACATTCTTAGGCGATTAGAAGCTACGGTTTTGCACAGAAACTGTAGCTCTAAGCCTACTCTGGAACCGCAAGCATTTGGTCATCTATGGCCTCATGCAACAGTGTTTGTTTACCTATCACTGTTACATATTTGCGATTGATAAGAATGCGGGATGTGACCGAGCCATTTCGCAAATTACGTGTGGATTTTCTGGATTATAGAAGTTATTTCTAGTTTCAAATTTAGCCATAGAGACGGAGACATATTCAAGCGGATAGTCAATAAACTTTATGATAATGTGAAGTCAAGAAATTCGTTTTAGATAATGTCATGTCAAGAGGATACGAATGCCGATGATTGCAGCAATGTGCGATCGTTGTTTATTGATGTGAAACGGTATGCCATCCGTACACCTCCCATATTTCTGTTTGTGCGATTTTGCATTTTAGGTGATTCCATTTTATGAGGGATTAGTAAAGGGATCATAATGGTGTAAATAAGAGCCAATCACATTCAAACTCAGGTTGATATCCATCACATGTCCTTTCGGGAATCGTCAGCAGTTGTCATTCCATTTGACGCCTGTGGCGCTTGAAGCGGCAACTCGACTGCTACCAGTCTGGGGTTAAGAGCCTTGAACTACTAGGACGGTAACGACCTACGTGACTAAGTCACTAGATTTAATATGCCGCTGTTCACTAGCCAATACACTGCAGAGGACATGGTAACATTCTCAGTAAGAAACGAACTCGTAATCAATAGATAGACTAAAGTGCTTATAATAAGTAAATTGGCGGCTCGGTAAGAGGGCTATCTCGTTCTTTGCACGGTAACAACGTGCAAGGATAGTCAGCGGAGTTAAACCATATTTAGTAAATTAAGCACAACGGTCGCTGTCGTCTTGAACAGCTCAGTGGTCTCTACTACAGACTGACAACAGTCCGGTTGCGGGTTCTCGTTCCACAGAGGTCAGACGAAATGCGCACTGCCGGTGATTCCCAAAAGGATGAAACGGCCGTACAGTGCTTTCCCTGGCATGTGATGGTTGTCTGACTGAGTTTAACATGATGAACGTTTACGCATACAATTCCATCTTAGTCCAGCCGACGGCATGTAGAAAACGTATTCAAACGGCAATGTAGCAATTTATGAAAGCGTACAATCAAGTGAGCCCTAACATCCATCATCAAACGTGTCTGAAAGATGGTTACACCATAGCTCCAAGCGTCGTGATGAGGAGAAAAGAGTAAAAAGTATTTATCTGTGTGATGACATGATGATGATTCGAGATGATGACGACTTCATTGATGAACTACGTTATCTAAAAAAGCGCTGTGTAGGAAGTTTGACTGTAGTTTATTCAGGTAAAATGGACGTAGGTGGTAACAACGACATTAAAAGGACTGTAGTTAGTGTATGTTCACAGTGAAACGAATACAACAGACGAAGTAGTAGAAAGTGCGAACTAACCTGAGCCACCGATAACTTTTCCGATAATGCTTGCAAGTCCCATAATCAGGTAAGGGGAAACCATCTTGAATGAGAGGGTTTTGAGACGAATTTGGGGTTCGCCGCTGTCTGCGAGGCAAACTGCAAGTGCCGGACGAGTTCTTCAAGGGTAGGGCTGATGAAAGTAGATGGTAATGGCTTACGATGGACCAACACCTGGCAAACGCCTAGTACTGATCATAGCGTAGTATATACCCGTAGCATATGAAAATAAATAAGCGATAGCCTGAAGCCACAATTAAAGAGGCGGAACAGCGTTAAAAATATCGAGACTACAATGTCCAGAGAGTGATTTAACAAAAAAGTAGCGAAATAAACAAATACAAACTGAAGATATCAAATGCGCCCATGTTTAAGGAAATGAAGCAACCCATGCCGGAAATCGCCGTTTTTCTGAGGACGAGAGAAATATCGAAGACAGTGAGCGGTATGGTGTAAAAAGAGCGCCAAATATTCAGAGGAAACGAAAACGCCACATACTAATGTTCACTGTCAACAACGTTAGTTTATCTGCCCTCTCGCTAAACCAATGGGTTCGCTAACCTAGTATGGCTAAACAAAACAGATGTGCGCTGAGAGAGGGTAGTGATTCAGTTGGGACATACGATGAAAAATGAGCTACCAAAAGCAACATACCGACTAATAAGACAATCTGCTGCACAAAATGGAACCACTAGCTTTTGAAGAGAACAGCTATGATTAAATCCGGTCGCGACGAAGATAAGGACTGTCAGAAGAAAAAGAACGTAAGATGCCACGTTTTATCATGAGTTACACTATTGGAGACTTCATAAGGCAGCGAGTTAACAGCAACTAGGAGAACGCGTGTTAAAAGATGTGGTAAGAAAGCCAAACAAAAAAGCGGTGAGGGTCGTTCATTTGACTACGAATATGTCGCTTATCAAGAGACGTACAATTGCGGGGAATAACAGTCGGCGAAAGAAGAGATGAAGTAAGGTGAACAAGAGAGACGTTTCAGAAGCCATGTGAAATAACTAGTGAAAGACGGCACTCATCAATCAGGTGATTCGTGCATCCCAATGCGACCGCAATGTTGTAAAGCTGTGAACGGGAAAATGGCTACAATTTTCACAAAAAAGACTCCCTAACATTGGCCAAAAGAAGAGCCATTTCGTTGTAGTCCGTCTCAAGCAGGAAATTGGAAAGTACCTGGAAAGAAGATATACAGATGTCCCGTTATTTTAGGATCCGTTTGCAATGCGTTGACACCAGAAGTTTCGGGAGCCCATACTCGTGACCTGATTACGCGAGACGGTGAGTTACCACTGTGTAACGAGGACAGGTGTACTCGACAAAACAAAGTTATCGACTGCAAAGTAGCACAGATCACCTTCCAATTTAAAAGTGAAAAAATAAACGAATACCAAGTGGAGTGTATGAGCAAGTACCATCGATCACATGTTGCAAGCATCAGTGTGGCACTGAAATCGGCCGCGACATGCAAATGCGGGGAAATTGTCAGACAAGCAGTAGATGCGGAATATGAGGGAAACAGTATGCACATTCATCTAGATAGTGCGTGAAGACAGATAATGCCCAAATTGAAATTATACACAGGTGTAGGTTCATTATTGTTGCAGGAGCGCCAAGAGACCCCGCAAAATTTACACACTACTGCCCGCGTCACCAGGTCAGGCGGCGCGGGACGAATTTGCTGTCCCCAAAGCAGTAGATTCAGGGAGAGCACAGCGAGTACGGAATTGAAGATGTTCTTTTTGAATCTCATCTCAACGTAATGAGTCTACAATTAAAGCAGCGCCTTGCTCTACCTTGGCTTAATCATAACAAGCACTCTGCAAAGGTCAGTCTTCTTTCTCTCTTACGCGAGGGACTAGTGGGGTATTGTGCGTCAGTAAGTTAGTCGGCAGAAACTGGATGTGCAACTGGTTCCGGGGGCGTTGCAATCCGTTCGTCCGTCTAGACTACGCGAGAGCAATTCAGACGTTGATTAGGATTAAATGCGAGCTAAGCTTGGTGTGTCATGTCATCAAACTATGCCGAATTGGTTACGGCCGGCCAATCCAGAACAAGGGAAGACGGATCTAATATAGATCGACAGAGACGTCATTATGGTGGCGACGGAGGTGGGACTCCAATCCACGCGGAATAATTCCAATGAGTTAGCAATGAACTTTTAGGAAACATGCCAATTCGTAATGAAAGAACATTTTCCGGAGCAGGAAATAAAGGGCCACACATTTAGAGTGCATCCATCTAAGGTGTAAGAGAAATGCAGGCAAGCAGAGCCCAAGTGCAAAGAATAGTAATAGCTGTGCAATACTTCATTCTTGAGGCAGATAGTTAACTGGGGCTATTATCATGACCGTTAACATAGCAACTGTAAATGACAATATGCGTACATATAAACCCTAAAGTTAGTGTAGCAAGGAGAGGGTGGTTAAAGGTCCCGAATTGCGACCAGAAATCCGGTCTGCAAACACTTACGAGGACAATGAACTGCTGTGGTAAACACACGGCAGGCGAATATGAGACGGCCTAACCTGCATCGTTAAAAATTATGGAATATAACGTGGATAACAGCAAAAACAACTTATTCTTATAAGGGTTTGAGGTTATCATGCAAACCGCCGACGGGTGTGCGACAAACTCTGTAGTAGTTTGGTACATGGAATAGGAATCGCATTGTGTCATTACTGGGGACACATGGAGAAATCGAACCCAGACTGTAGGTAATCAATCGCATCGGGCCTCTTCTAAACATATGCTTCCATAGCCGGAGGGTAAAGAAAGACCAGGTATGCTAGACAGCTATCGACATATGAGCTATCGCATTTCGCTTATGAAACAGTCATCGCATGGAGGTTCCGTTGACGTTAGCATGTTATATGGTCCAGCCTGTATTGTATTGGTTAGCTTCAGCTCGTATTAGACCTAAAATTCTGGTGGTTATAGTCAGAGCAAACACCAACTAAGTCCTAGAGGTACACACCTAAAAATTAAAATTAGATATCCGATTGGTACCAAACATTAGCACAACACGACCACTTGCATTCATCGCGTACTCACTGAGACGCAGTGGATTATGTATTGACCTGTTCTCTAGGAGAGTTAATGTACACATGGTTTCCTCGGGGAAACACGACCCAACAGGCATGATCAACCAATTACAGAATTTTCGATGAATGCTTATTAATTCATTGCACATACTATCAATTGGTCAGATAATATACCAATAAGTAATAGCGACAACGTGTGGGTGCCCAGATAAGTTCGGTGGAGGCTGCTTAAAATAGAACTAATTTACATGAGGTATTTAGGATTGGAGAAGTAGGGTTGTATGATCAAGAATGTGCTTGAAAGTCAGAACTGAATTGCTCGAAAACAAAAACTGGACGTCATAGGAACAAATTCATCGACTGTGTTAGTGTCTCGATTCTAATGAAACATGCGTTGGAGCAGAATCGTCATCTGATAGGTTGGTTAAATCGTTGCATTTTGTAGAGATAGACCGCAAGGCAAAACCGTGCTCACATCGGAGCCTTGCTACAGTAAAGGATTGGTGATCTTGAAATGGTGGAATAGTCGGCCATTCAAAGTCAAATGAAAGTTCCAACTCGAGAGAATGTAAATGGCAAGATTTCATCCTTCGATTGTAGACTGAGTACGTTGCACAGTATCATCCGGATAACTATAGGGAAATATTATGTGAAATAAAATGTATATCCAATGTATATCCAGTTGTAACTCTCCGGGTACGGTAGTATCGACAGCAAAGTCTCATTCATAGCCAAGTTGAAGATCCATCACGTAAGAGTAAAAATAGCAAGTGTTAAAACCCCGATTACATTTAGTGCTACTAAATAAAGTTTAATCGGTTTACTGCAGCTGGCGTAGCCAACACAGTCGTTTGTGATCGTGATTACTACAACATAAAAAGAGATGTCGAAAGTTTTGATGCACTTCCCCTAAGGTGTTAAATTCGAGGAGAGCAGAGATGTCGGAGATTCCCATGGCTATTCCTAGGTCGACATACGCGCAAGCAGCTTTAACAGTATCGGAAAACTTCGGTATTCAATTGTGATCGGTCAATTGTGAATGGATGGAATTTCTCAAAATGCCCCGTGAAAAATCGAAAATATATTGTTGTTGTCATAATTATTTATATGATTATTATAATTTGGTGAGACCCACTTTACATATGTACGTAAGTACCTATGGTGATTCAACAAATCTGACTCCGAGGTAACAGGATATATCTAAGTAGGACAACTACGAAAGACAGAAGGCGACGACGAGGAAAGTAGATAAATAGTAAATAAACTTAGCAGTGGTATGAATGATGATTAACAACCATAGACCCATAACTTTATTTTGTGCACCATAGTGCATTACGGTGAGGATGAAACCGGTCGGAGCCAAGTACCATGTATCGCTTCAACAGCCACTGCATGGACAAGAGGTTCACCACCGCAATTTGTTCAAATAAAATAAATAAATAAATTTGTATATTTACCGACGGACGGTACACGGCCCCATAAGTGGGAGCGATCATTTGTATAGTGAACACGTTTCATAACATCAAAGAAAAGTCAATTAATAGCATTTTGGATCATGATTACTTTTCGTTGAGTCTTAGACCCGCGCAACTCATATGTAAAATTTACGGATGTTTGTATCGTCAGGAGTAGATAATAAAGGAAGGGACTATTAGGCTGCAAAAACAGAGGATTTGATATGGTATGTAATGACATGTAGTGGGTAAGCTAGCTGTAAGCTATTATCAAATGTTTTTTATACCAACTTCTGTCAATGTTTCTAGTGTTTGCTGTGAGTCAAATATCTTCAGAGCATTTGGTATAGTGAGGAAGGTCTGAAGGAGATTTCGAAAAGTGACATGGCTTGTACACATGCGTATCTGTAGGGGTAGTTTGTTCCACAGATAAGTGTATCTTACTAAGAAGAAATCCGACCGAATTTTATGACTTGAAAGGTTTGTATGTATCAAGTAGCCGCCATTACGTGTGGGGTAGACTGCAATCTTCCGTAGTTCAAGTGCGGTGCTGTCTGCGTAAATTCGTTGGTTTATAATGTTGTAGAAGAGAACGAGGTTGTTCTTTAAGCGTCTCAGCCAAAGAGGATCCAGTTGGAGTTTTCGACAGCGATCATAATAAGTCAGGTTTGAGCAGCGTCCCATGAGCAGTTTGGTAAATGATCGTTGGACATTTTCTAGAGCCGTTCTGTCTTTCTTTCTCAATTGGCTGTGAACGATAGTACAATATTCCAGAGTCGGTCGTACAATTGTCTTGAATGATTCAAGTCGTACTTCAGGTAAGGGGAAAGTTCGGGTGATATATCCGCATAGCTGCCTTGCTTTCGCAACCTGATAAAGAACATGTTCGGAGAAATTGAAAGAGTTGGAGTACCTAATTCCTAAGTCCCGAACTGAATGCAGAAGGTAACTGCGAAGCAGTGATCCGGCTCAACGGACCTTCAAGATGCCAAACTAGGTGGGCCTAGTAGCGGAGTGAACGCTCAGCTCTTCGACGACTCTCACGCTCACTGAAGCCTTTGCCAAACAAGTGCTCAAGAAAGGAAGGAATGACAAAAGTGTCGGTGTCGGCCATCACAAAAATCTGCGTTGTCCACTGGGAAAAAACTACGTATCCTAAAATTAGCAGTCGTGAGCCACTGTGCATTACCCTGCTTTGAACGAGGCTGTTAATCAAAGCGAGCACACAATTATTTGCAAGGATCTACCAGGATAGACATTAGAAATAATTTGAACAATAAAACCAGAGTATGGAAAACATGGAGAGCAAGTCGAGTGGTCGGACTTTGAATTCAGTGATCTGAGACGCAGAAAAAGTGCTGTTAGGTTTCTGCCTTGAGAGCATAAAAGCCATCTACTCCAGAACAAGCAAATATTACCCATCAGCCATTCAAACACATTGTGTGGAACGGAACCCCAGTTAGTCAGTGAAGCGACAGAAACGGTTGCTTGAAGATCGCTGCAAGATGCATCTATCTGCCAAAGACGATTCTTAATAAAGAGGGAAAGATAGCTAAAGGCTTGGTTCTGCAGCTAGTGATAGCTTGGAAACGTGACTTTAAAATATGATTTTGACTCACAAAGCTGAAAAATGGCAATATGTGATCGGTTCAGTCTGAAAGCGAGGAATGCCCTCAATGTTAACAGATCTAAGAATATCCAATGTGCTATAACGATGAAACAGGTATGTCGAACCGTACAAGAAGGAAGAAACACTAGAACCACTGCAATAAGATCGAAGAGTAACGATGGTCTGCGTGCCTCCGCAACATACGCTAAGCGGCGTTTTCCAGTAACTATAGAAATGATCACAGGTAAGAATTCGGTGTCCATCTTACAGGGAATTCGGCTCACTTGAAGCTAAGAAACGGGTGGTAATAGTTTACATGTTACGGGCTCAGCTCGATCGCTGGAAAACACCAATATCACGAATTGTATCCAATTATATGAAACATTGTCTAGTCGCAGCTCAAAGTACAATAGCAGAGAGCAATATCTAAACCCGCCAAAACCTATCTGCGATTGATCGTGATTGCGGGTATGTTGTCTATTACAGTTGAAAAACAAATGTGACTTATGGTAAACGTACTGAAGCTGCACGTGGCCAGCAACAACGGTGTCCATGTGGGATTGTAAATTCAAAAGTTTGTGTGCTACCTGCGGACTCGCACAAACAACTTATGAGTTTCATAAGCTTCATGTAAAATCTCACAAAACAAAACTCTTTACCTCGTCACTGTGAGCTACACAACTAAATTAAAGATAAGAGCTGAAACCGTCAATTAGCTGCCCTTATAGGAGGCAGTCAGGGGGTGTGACGTGGAGATAAAACTGGCACGTATTTCTCTTCATATTTTTCACTTTTTGAGAGGCAGCGAAACTTTTACCCAGGCCAACCAATAAACGATTGTCCACAAGTTCGCAACTTGTGCTTACCACGCAACCGCTTTGCAAATGAAGTATTTCAATCTACATCGTGTATCTCAACATCCTTACCATACCGATAGACAGGCGGTGTGTTGTGTCTCAGAAGCAGGTATAAACGATTGCAGCATCTTATGTAATCTTTGGCTGAATGGTTCAAAATCGGCTGACAATGGCGGTATTCTTTCAATATTGGCGATAACAAGTGAATGGCTCCATAAATTCACTGCAACGGTAATGTGTCCAATAAAAGCTTGGAGTAATCTCTTCAGTTGGATCCCAGTGAATAGCCGCATGTGCCGTTTGACTCCGGTCGATCGACAGTGGTGGAAAACAAAGTGATCCGCTATCGTTCCGATCAGCGCAACAGCAAATACAGCCCAACGGATAGCGAACACGAACTCCATCGGAAATTGGTATCCACTATCCGTATGATCAAGAAGCATGATATAGAGTGATCGCTCTTGGCATATGGAAGTTCAAAAAGGCCTCTTGGTGGGCTTCAAAAAACGCTTTGGATTCCCCTTCGAGGCATGCGGTCGAATAAGGCTTATCTTCGCACTGCGTCAACCAGATTCTTACGATTCGTCAATGTTATAGGAAACTCACATACTCTAACAAACCGCCGGAGCCGCGGTCACGTAACCCCGCGTAGACTCAGGTACACTTGTGTCGTATGACTAAAAGGGTCGCACCGACATAACATTTAGTATAGGTGCTTCACTAGTTGGGATATAAAGACTAGATTGTAGGACTTATATTGGCGCGTTCGCCCAAGGTTAGTTTCTCTCTTTGTTTCGAATTTCAGTAGTGGAGTTCACCTTCATCACGCGTTATCCATCGCACTAGATGTTACTTTATGGAACAATGATCCTCCCTATCAGGAGTCGCCAGTCTATCCGAATTCCGTTCAACTACCTCGTGTGTTGAAGATAGCACGAAATGATCAGCTGGTTAGTTCGAGAAGAGACAGCATAATAGGTAAGTTCCTGAATCGCAATGACCGCGTGAGCTATTGGTGCACCATAGAAATCGAGATATTTTGAAATTCCCATGCCGTGACTATGGGAGTCGCATGAGAGACTAGGAAAAGCCACAAAATCAACAAGTGGAATGCGTAGGAGCAGTATCACTTGCTTTTTTCTTTTCAAATTATGTAAGAATAGGGTGATGAAAGACTCCTTGACCTACTCAACTGGGCCCAACCAAAACTGGAGCACAAGATAATGTGTTCATCCGCACCCTATTGCTGTGTGGCTTCGGTCTCTACCGGAAACCCGAGCTAGTGTGTTACGAGCACGTCATCCAGATCGTGTTTACGTTCTCGTCCTAGCCTATACATCCATTTCACTGAATGACAAAATCGTGCATTTTTCTGGAAATCTGCCAATAGACAAGAGCCGTCATGTAACATGGGCGGCTGCTCACGCAAGAATCTTCCGTTGAAGGATCCCAGGGAGCGAAAACAAGGTTTTGACTCAGTTTCTTTGTTAATCGTTGTGATAACACTGAAATATAACCGCCTATGGTGGGGTACGGCTTGACCAAGTGCTTGTCGAAGCGCTGAAGCTACAAAGAAAAGCCTTCTCGGTAGTTCTCTTCAGGTTTGCACAATTAAAAACGAAGGGATGGATTAGATGCAAACATCAAATCACTGCTTTAGTTGCTTACGAGGCAGATTCACAATGTAGTTATCCAGAGATAAAAATACAAGTAGTATCGAAGGTACTATCAACGTTATTGGAACAATGGTATTATGAGTAAAAAAGCAATGCTTAACGAGTCCCGTGGGATGGAAATTATTGCGAAAAGTAAATTACATGACAAAGTGAAAAGCGTTTTGGTGGACTCACCATAGACTTATGTAGAATAGCGGAGATGTTCGCGTATTAAAAGTATAAATCCATAAACCTATTGGTTGAGAGACACCGTTTGATTGCGTTTTGTAGCGCCTGGCTAACAATGAAATGCAAATGAGACAACGCATCGTCAACTTGATTTTTAAATATCACCAGATTGGGAGCAGAAACGACATAATTATGGAGGGTGTTCGAGGGCTGGCACACGCAGGGGGGAAAAGAAATTTCTACGGCATTGTATACATATATTTTCAGTTTCAGAGGATGACCTCTTAGGATAGCGTTGTGGTTCAACTCCAGCAGCGGACGATAAATGTGGTTTGGGTTCTTCAAAATCTGGTAAACCATTACGAGACCCCCCCCCGCAAAAGCCGATATCGACTGCTGTACATTCTTAGAGATTTCAGTCTAAGCTGATAGGGTAGATGAAAGAGGTCCCTGACGTTCTTGGTTGCCCTTCGTTGAGGAGTCTCGAGAGCAACGAGATCCTGTTTCTTCCACGACTGCCACGCCTGAATAGCATATATCACGTGCGGTCGCACGTGTGTGTTAAGCATTTGTGGCAAGACTGAGGGTGCAAACCGACCGAAGGCTCTGCAAAGCAGGCAGAAGTGTTGGTTACCGGTTCTCGTCGCCTTCTCTACTTGTTTTGAACACCCGAGATCTTCCTGTACCAATACACCCAGGTCACGCTCCTGAGATGCCTTCTCCAAGGTGTGGTCTCAGAGCTTGTAAGTGCTCACCGGCTGGTGACGCAGATGGATCACTTTGCACTTAGTTATGTTCAACTGGAGCAGGTTCCTCGTTGATCATTCATAAATGCAATCTAGGGCATGTTGGAGTATATCGTGATCTTCATTGTTACTAATCGCCCGCCATATCTTGAGATCATCGGCGAAAAGCAGTAAATTTGAGGAGGCAACTCTTGCCAGGTCGTTGACAAACACTAAGAATAAGTGTGGTGCCAGCACTGAGCCTTGTGGGACACCACATTCCACCTCAATCGGGTTAGAGAGTGATCCTCTAACGGGTACTTGAAGCTTCCGTTGGTGTCGAAAGTTGTCAATCCAACCAAGCACAGGATCTCCGATTCCGTAGCTCTGTAGCCGTTGAAGTAGGATGCGGTGATCCAGGCGTTTGAAAGCTTTGGAGAAGTCCAGATAGATGACATCAACTCCGACCCCATCATCAGGCACTTCCGTCAAACTACCTCGTGCAATCAGTAGGTTGGTGGTGCATGACCGGTGTTGACGGAAGCCATGCTGCTCCGGTGCTAAGATGTTGCATTTTTCCAGGTAGTCCGTTAGGGCCTCAGCGATGACCGCTTCCATCAACTTCGCCAGAACAGAGAGGAGAGTCACTGGGCGATAGTTTGCAGGATCTGAACGGCTACCGCCTTTAAAGATTGGGGTGATAATGCCACGGTTCCAGATAGTGGGGACTTGTTGTTCATTAAAGCAACTTTGGAAGAACTGTGACAGTTGTTACCGGGGCCCATCCATAGCAGCCATCGAAGCTAGCTCTCTCTCTCTCTCTCTCTCTCTCGGTCTGGAGCAGTCCGGAGAATACTGGTAGTACGCCGCATGTAGCCTATTAGCTAGCTAATGACAGTAAGCCAATGGCATCGTTTTACCTTGAATGACCGGCCTTGAAGTCCTCCAGTGAGCACGCAACTTGATCAGCCAACAAGCGAGTTTTTGCGCATCTAGTAGTTGCCATAGTCGGGAACTTTCACTTAGATCTTTCACTCATGAACTATTTATTTTGTCTACATATCATCCCTGTACATTCTGTCTCCCGGGTGCTCCATACAAGTTCCGCCAGAGACCCTTGTCTTCTGATTTGGAAGGTGGCTGTATCGTGACCAGAGTGGCTGCATTGGTTATCCGTACTATCAGTGGAAACACAACAACATTGGTTCAGCTAGCTTGTTAGCCGCAGCCTTCAGTGCCTTTGGGCGGATGTTGTCTGCTCCCGGAGAGCTATGATCGCGCAGTGAGAGTAACTTCCTTAGCACAACTGATGGGTTGAAAATTACATGTGTAAACAATGGAGTCGGTAATGTGCATGACATTATGGAACAGGTAGAGGCTGCGAGTTCGAAAATTGTGGCGTATTGCAGCCGCACGGCATTAGCTGCTTCTTCTATGCTTTGTACTCAACCGCCTGTCGTGAAAAGTGGAGGGATTCCATGCTTGACTTTACGAAGATTGTTGACGTGCCTATAAAGCAGTTTGTTGTTTGCCATGACATTTTTGGCTAGGCACTATTGATAAGTTACCTTGTCCTCAAGGACAAGTGCAGTGCAATGGTTGGGATGGGTCAGAAAATTGCCCCAAGTCTCTGAGTCGGGGTTAATCTTGTAGGCACGCCATTCTGCATCCCTCATCGCCAGGCATTTTCGAGTCCTGCTCCTTATAATTGAAGGCATTTTTGCTAGCCGAAGCGGCTTGGTCTCTGATGCTCTGCTGACGACGTCACTGAGTCTTTCAACGAACTCTGCCCAAACGTTGTCAAAGGGACTGTTGCTTGAGAATTCCCAAGCAGCTGCATCGACGAGTTCTTTCAATACGTGGTAACGTGTGATTGTATGAGTTAATTCCGAGTGTTCAGATGGGTACTCTGCATAACACACATAGTTGAACGTTATTACCACATGGTCACTGAGATCTAATGGACTATCCATCAATAACTTATCAACTATGAGTTCTTCATTCGTGAGCACAAGGTCCAATATGGACGGTTTGTTTGCTGTCCTGAATGTAGTGGGCGTGGTGACATGATTGTACAAGGGAATCTTAGCGATCAGTTCATGCAAGTCTGCTTTGAACTGCTCACTGGGTGATGCTGAAATCTCCAGATCGTGTAGATTGAAGTCCCCGGAGATGAGAATGCGTCTGCACCTAGTGCGGGTTATTCTGTTCAATAGGTTCAATGTACTTATGAACTCTGGCACCATACCAACACAGTGGAAGAAGGCAATTGTCATAGCGCGATATAAGTCAGGCTGCTTTCTCGAAACAAAGAATTATCGCCCAATAAATCATACATCTATCCTGTCTGAAATGATGGAGCGACATATAAAAGATACAACGGTCGACTTCCTACTGTCACGAAAGTTAATCAAGGACTCTCAGCACAGTTTCATGAGTGCTCGTCCTTGCATAAGGTGCCAAAATTGAATTTCTGCATCATCTAACTGAGTCACAGGATGACGGCAAGTCTGCAATCTTTATTTACGACATACACAAAGCTTTTGGTCGAGTGCCACACAGAAAAATAATAGCCAAAACAATGTATGAAATCGGGGAACCCTTGCTATCGCGGTTCAAATCGTATCTTACAGATCAAACGCATGTGATATACATTCATGAGCACAAACCTGAACCAACGGCAGTCACAAGTGAGGAAGTATGAGGTAATATCCTTGGTCCTCTACTGTTCATGGTGTATGCTAACGATATATTTGACGCACCCTAAGCTTTTGCTGATGATATCAAAATCGTCTACACTATTCACTCTGCTACCATAAACGAACCTACTAACATTATCCACCTCGACCTCCATGCAAATGCGACATAAGATCTGGTGATAAGCCGACTAATATATGCCACACCGTTCGGGACCTGGGACTGAAATACCCATGCTCGCTCAACCTCTCCGAACAAATAGCTTATGCCACTGCAAAGACCAGAATATCGGAATATTATTTAGAACAATCAAATTAAAAGAATCTATACTGGGTGTCTATTAATCACTTTCAGGTCCCCAAATGGAATACTGCTCAATGGTGTACACTGGCACAAACAAATGAGACCGCATTGTACTATGAAATGTACAGCAAACATTCACAATGCGCTTATTAGGTACCTCATTGAAAAAAGAATATTTCGAAGGACGAGAAACCCAAACATGATCGTCTCTGGTTGATGAGCAAGAAGCGCAACCTAATCGTATTTTTTAATGTCCTGCACAAAAAACGCATGTATCCAATCTTAGCAATAATATAATCGCCATCCTACAAAACATGAAATGCATGGAATGCAGGTCCAAGACCACCAGAACCGCTAACTCCTTCCTTAACAGATATGCACGAATCTGGAATAAATTACCATTCGAAATATGTGCTTACTATTTGGAACACGAATTTCGCATAAAGACCAGCAAATGTTTGACTGTGCAAAACGTGATCCACCTATTAGGATGTCACATAACAAATAGCCAAGCATATGAACAAGGCTCAGGTTTCGGGAAACAGCCTACAACAGAGGGTGAATATTGCAGTGGGAAAGCCTCTCCACTTAACGTCTTCATGCTTGTTCTTTCTCCTACACGGTTATGCTAACCAGAAAGTTATCACTAACATGTGTTTACTGAGGGAGGAAGTCAAATGAACACACCTCTACACTCTCCGTCTCCATTGTTAATGTTCCTTTTATTGCGGTCTACTCTTACATTTCCTTTTCTAGACGCCTCTCTTGCTCAAGTATCATGTGAGTGGTACAACCAACATTCGATACTACTGAATAGCATTGAGAAAAGCAACCTTCGCAGTGTACGTAAAGAGCATTTATGCATACATTATAGTTGTGTTACATCCATTTTCCAATTACATAATAGCTTATAGGCTTTCTGCATTTATATTCTCAAGGGCCTGCCGATCCCGATACAGACATCCTGGGCAACATTAAAATGCACACTGAAACAACGTTCAACGTTTATATCCTATCAAAATGGAAAATCGATTTTCATTATTATTGTGCATTTTCTGATCAGTCCTGATCGAAGAAAATGCTTTTATTTACCTGAACATGCCGTCGCAAGCGGGTCTCGCTCATAGCGAGAACACACAACATACTTATAATTATTTAGTTACTATCGCCGATACTATCGAGTAAATGTGCATTGTAGTGTAACTGTACCGATTCATATCGGACAAAAGGACCTATTCAACATTACCCCAGGTAGCGGGACTAACAAGTGATCCATTTCGCCATAAGAACGTGTATTCATAGGGGTCGCGGAGTGGATCTACGGGAAGTCGAGTCTAAGCATGTAATTTCCGGTAGCTCCACAAACCGAGCGCTTAGGTTTATTGAACTGAGTAGACAAAATGGCCTAAAACCGCGTAAGATCACAAAAATGATCATCGTTCACACATCGAAAAAGAACTCGGGCAGTAATGTTCAATGCCCGAAGTGCCAACAGCCCAAAAATCCTCCACTCTATGGCAATCAAGACGCTTTAAGGTAGTGAAAGGGAAATTAGTTGGAGTCAACTGTGCTTACTTAGATTCTATGTGACCTTCAGCCATACATTGGCAAAGAGGTCTCCTGTGCAAACTGAAATAAGAAGTCCGCTCAGTTCCGTTCCTCAGATCTGATAGGTGTACCGGAATAGCAATACAAGTAGCCGCAACAATAATTAAAGAAAAAAATAGGCAGAAAAAAGCCGTCAAATGAAATAGTTAAAGGTCGGAAATTGGGGAACGAACGCAACAGCGCTATTGACTTCCTGACCGTGCCACCTCCGATAAGACATTCAACGGCTGATGTGACCGTTATAAAGGACTAAATCCGGAGAGACCATGAGAACCAACCGATATCAATCTTTCAGCGAGTTCCCACATGTTTTCTAGTCATGTTATCAAATTGGCGAATCAGTACTTTACCCAAGTAGGCTAAGTATTGGCACACGAAACACACTGAGATGACCGAATCGCAAGTATGCGGAACCCAAGACCGATCCATTGAATGCGGCTCGATTTCCACAGGAGAGTCTGCAAACACTGAATGATGAACAATGCGGTTCTCCAAGACGCTACAACTGGCAACCATCGGTGGTCAAACACGCTCAGCCTAATAGCGTCCACATCAAGAAGCGACCAAATTTTTGATCTATAAGGTAACACTAGAAAACCGACGCAGCTAGAAAGCGACCAACACATGTGATGTATATTGTCTAAGACTAATGACAGTCCAGTGTATTAAGATATATTTTTGAAAAAAATTGATATAGCGGGAAACGAGATTGATCCGGTAACGAGGCACAGGGAATTAAACTGGACAACCAAGACGCAAAACCACGAGGGAATTCAACATAAAGAAACTGAGGATGTGAGCTAACAGTTTATATAGGCCGAAATACAGATGCCACACGGGGAACTACTAACAAGTGGAAGCGGAAGTGGAACGTTCTGTTTACTGACAGCCAGAATTCTCACGTGCGCTATGATGCATATCACGGCAAGTTGTGTGTCAAGTAGGCAATCTAGCTGCCAAATTTTGTCATTCCTAACTAATCTATGAGGAATATGGGGTTAGCCCGTAATGGACAATGTTTCGTGACCTGCCCAAAGTAAAAGGCTAATGCGAAAGTGGCTAATGTAGGAGTGAATCCCATTACGTCTACAATCATCGATAGTGGGAACACAATGAGAGGAGTGTACGATAGTCAAAACAACTGAATAAACTCAATCTGCATTGATGAATACTGTCAGAAGGCTAAGTCTAAATTAGTTCACAAAATTCGTTAACTCGTTATCGTTCATGATCTACTAAAGGCCTTTGGGGAAGACAAATTATGCAGTTACTGAAGCGAGTCTCCAAAGTCGTGTCAGTGGGTGTGACCCATCATGAGGCGTGCCAGCAGAAACACTATGAGTGGCTTGCGCTGAACGGTCCCATTAACAAACTGTATATCCAATGTGAAACAGAAAGCATAAGAACGAGAAGCGTGTAGATCGAAGCCGCTTATACGAAGTAGGGAAACATGCATACGATAGGTAGATAAAACGATATCAGTAGTACGCCGGCACACCATACCGATGCATCGCCACCACGCAACGTCCACCAGTCGCGCAGGAGATAAGGATACTGCGAGGGTCGCCTGGTCCCCTATGCAGGATCGAATCCTCGATCACGGGGTTACAAGGCAGGCTTGTGATCCTTTCGGCCAAGCGACGGCAACATACTATACTTACACAGCGACGATTTACGATGTACTTATTTATTGAATCTAGTACGGTCAAGGCTAAACACACCTCGTTCGTCAGTAAAAATCAGCAGTCCCCTGAAACTAGTAGCGGTGTTGGAAAAGCAACACTCCCAAGAGCACGCCAGTCGTTCAATCATAACTCGAGAACCGACAAAGGGCATATGCCTCGTCAGCTCCAACATCGGCACATCCACATACTGAGTGCAGAAGACATAGTTCATATTAAGCAAAGATGTTATCGCACGTATCTTGGCTTACATCACGCCATTCACACAGAACGGACTAAACCGCATCAGTCCTGCATACTAGGTACATTAATGATGCTGCTAGGTTGAATAAAATGGAAATACAGGTGGTTAGATCCTAAGATTCATTTGCAACGAGATGTAACCGGGGGCAACAACTTCCGTGATCAATTCGGTATGCACTCCTGAGAGCTCAAGGAGTTTTGTCTCAGGTGTCAACTAAGGTGATCTGCAGCTTACTACGTCCATACTGTGCGATAAGGACCAGTAATAAAAATGTATAATGTGGTTGTAAAGCGTCATAGCCATATGAGAATGGCAGGATGGCATTTTAAAGTAACGAAGGTTTGCCGTCGGCTCTGCCACGCAGTAATGAAGTGCAACTGTACAGTCCCGCAAGCACAACTGCATGGAAGCAGCAAGTCAGTGAAAAAATGCTATGTAACTTGCACATCCAGCGCTTCTGTGTGGGGGGGAGCAATTACGCTGGCTTGACCCTGAGGACCGGCACCCATGATCAGGGTACATTTCATGGTCTGATAGGGTAACAAGTAATTCGATTCACCAAATGCGAGGTTTTTTTAAATTAACAACAGCTTGCTGTAGGTACCACGTGACACGATTGGGGCAAAACTTATATGAACAACGACCAATGGCTAGATTCGCCACATCTGAGTTCGGGGAAATATAGCCAAATTTGAAGTGTCGAACGCACTAAGTTCGCCAATGACAGTGCGCGATAGTTGCAATTTGTTTAATTTTTTCAGAAGTGATATGTATGTGCCTAAAAAGCGGCGCGTTATGATATGTGCAGTGGGGGGAGAAGGCATAAAACAATCCATAACGGGATCACAAAATTGTCACCGTGAGTGGTGGTTGACTTAGGTTACGTACAAGAAACGAACTGTGGTGTGGAGAGACAAATAGCCTACGGTGAAAAACCAAAGCAACTTATTAAAAGAAGCAGTTTCGAATCCTAAGCTGATTCATGGATAAAATGGGAAGACGCAAACTGAACGAAGTTAATAGTGCGAAACCAACGTGAGGCTCGAGCAGAACTAATGACAAAGCACTGCAGATTTCAGAGGAAAATATACGAAACTCGGCCGAAAAGATAAGCAGTGAATCGCCTAGGACAATATGATGCCACAACCGATTCGTGGTGAAACAAATCTGTTTTGTGGTGAACTCAAGGTGGGCTGGTGCCTGATATGAGGTGCACCCATGAAAAGGCTTACTAAGGCAGAAAAACCACCTCTGTAGGGAATATGATCCACGCATGAGTGAACTAAGGAATTGAATAACGCAAAGTAACCCGAGCACAACACGCTGGAATGCTCAAACGCCACAGGTTTTCAAGAAAGCGTTATGGAGTGAATTGACTGGGCAATGATATTGAGAATAGTCAAAGTAACTGTCGCAAAGCCTCATGACTACAAAGGCAGGCTTCGGTAAAAATAGCTCAGACATAAAACAATATGGAAAAGAGGACGCTGAAAACCATGTAAGTGTCACATCGCATTCTCAAGACTACATGGTCACGACACAAAAGGAAACCGTTAAACAGGTAAGATAACCAGCATTCGAAGCATAGAGTACATCACAGAAGACTATGTAAATGGAAAGGAAAATGTTTGGGAAAAATAGCCACTGATAAAAACGGAGTGCGCAATGCAAGAACTGAGACCAAAACCTAAGGAATACAGAAGCGCGGAGGTCCATTAATCAAGAATAAAATATGACTCATATACGTGGTAAGATTGACAGCTTTGTGGCCACGCAGTAGTGGTACGATGCAGGTGTCTCAATCATGTTTTCAATCCTCTTATCGTCCCCCAACAGTACGGCAATAACGGCTATATGGTAGTGGAGCATCAACATTAAATATTGATGTACTTAAATTGACGACTAGGGATCTAGAAGAATAGTGCTTACCAAGACATCCAGCAGGGTGTATTTGTTTCAAACTGATGCGGCCAAATTGGATACCAACGATGCTGTGGCAGTCATGGCAACGTTTGCTCGTCGGTTGTTGTGGTCCCACTCCCTGATGAGATTTGAGATGAAGAATGCAAGCACGAAGTTACAAGAAATAATATCCATGCTGATGTGATGAACTCCGGAGGAAAACCGAAGTGAAGGATTGAAGAGGTAATTTGTGACAACGGAGCATACACGTAAGGAATGAAACCTATATACTTGGAAGAGACAACTCAGTGAGAGCGAAATGCACCTCCGTTATCCAACATGCAAGGAAGGATAGTACCTTCAGATAAGATCTAGGATCTGATAACGGAGATAGCAAAGGCGGAAAGAACATAGTCACCCGGTCATTAGATACTTATGAGGATAGCCTCTGAGGCTCTACGAATCAGAATATGAAACAACATTTTGGGTATTGAAATAATGTTACAGGGTGGTGAAGAACGAGAGAGCAAGCAAACTGAACGTAAGAGGAAGAATACCAATCAAACGAGATTGATAGAACAGCAAAGATTCAGCCTTACGGTTCTTATGTTTGGAAAGCTCATTATGAGGCAGCAGGGTTGCAACGAGGTGTGATCGTCAGCTGAAAGAAGTAAAATGCTCAGAACACTAGTGAAAAGCCTGGGAACATTCGAGATTACCAGTACAAACTAACGTTTGCTAGGTAGTCACGTGCTCGGCCATTACACGAGGGGGTAGCTCGCAGACACCAAAATGAGTACACCAATTTCTCAGTTTCTACACAAAGCTGCAGCTAAGAGGCTCCAACCCAATGTCGTCCAATGCCAGAAGTATGCAGTTATTATTGTGGTCTGAATCAAGCGAATGAGTGGAGGCCATTAATATCTTCAACATTCACAAAGGTAAGTGCAGTGTGCGGACATGTAGCTCTGCGGCCTATCCATCACAGAGTGAAAGCGCTGGCGCTCATTTCGTAACCGTTTAACCTGTCATAAGCTGAGTGCAAGAGAAAAGGTGGTGAGATTTCAGTGACCAACTAGGAGACTTAAAACACTAGGTTTTCTCCACGGAATTAACACACGGGTATCAAAATAGCACATCTCAGAGCGAAGTGTGTTTAACCATGTGTCCGATGCGGATGAGTGCTAGAAAAAGTGATGTATCTCTATCACTGTTGTCACATAGAACAGTGGCCGAAAAGACCACAGTGCACTGGTGCTGACAAACCAATGAGGCTACCGTTTGCACAAGATGCATCTTATGTTACCATACACTGGATGGCAAATCTTAACGAGACACATCACATAGCGTCACAAGGCGAGATAGGACTTCCCTGGTTTCGTTATAGTAACAGTTGGTACTAAGGTCAAGACGATGTCTGCTTAACAACACTGCGACGTGACGGATGTGACTCGCCACCAAATAAAGTCACTGCCCTCTGCATCACCCTGGCAAGTCTGCCTACTTCACGTACCACTAATTCTGATGCGTATGCTCACACATTTTTACATATCCTCGTTAAACATATTCGATCCCACACTACCAACACAGCACTGTGTTGCTTCTCACAAGTACACCATACATTTTCACGTTTCTGTATGTAATACATCATGAACTTAGCGAAACGTCGTTGCTTGTACAGTTTTGATCATGCCTAGTATGGAGTGCCTCGAAACGTTGAAGAATAAATCTTCATTTTGTTTTCATTTCCTGTGGCATCTCTGTGAACGCAATAGGCCTGGCACTAAACAAACTGATGCAAGGTTTAAAAACTGCCAGAAAGCGAGCAAAAGCTACACCGTGAGAACTTGCAAACGCGTACCGTGCCGTGCAGAAAGATGCACGGATAAGTGTAATCGCGCCGTTCAGATGTCGTCTTCTCATACACCTTACATCTTTGCGCGTGATATAGGCAGTAACGCCATAAGTTAACGCTGCATTTGTGTGTGGTGGAGATTGACTAGATGAACTCGAATGCCAAAGAATGAAACGCATAACTCGCTTGTACGGAACGACTGGGGGTTATAACTATAAGCTGAGCCACTTAACCACCCCAGGTATCAGGGTAAAGCAATAATGCAGTATGGTCGCACACATAGGAAATAAACGAGTTAGGAAGATGTACAAAGTATCTCGCCAGCTGGACTCGTGTAAGCATTTAACACCAATGATTTTTTGGGAAGAAGTGAACAGATGATGTAGCCCCTAAAAGATGGACTGCTGACAAAAACTAAAAGTATGTAGCATGTGCATTCATTCATTCATTATGCACGTTAGCTGTAGGTGGAAAACACCTCAGCTATTGTGCCGCAATACTAAGGACAAGAAGGAAAAAATACAACAGTGGCACACCGCCTGAGTACACCGAAACGGATGGGCAGCGTTCCGGAGAGCTAACAGTCGGTTATCGTGCCGTAAAAAGTTATATTATGCCTAAAGAATGAGATCGTGATTGGAGGGGGAGGTTAAGCAGGAGGGGATGGACGAAGGAACTCACAACACAAACGCCATTGGGGCGGGCTCTTCGTCATACCAGCAGGTGTGTCCAACAAACGTGTTCATCGTCCTTAGAACCCCAGCCAGGCAGTCGGGATGCACCAACCGACACTAATTTCGAAGTAAGGGTTTTCATTTCTCTCGACCAACTCATCGCTTGGCTTCCCAACCGCACCCCCGGCGCGTAAACAATGCACGTCGCGGGAGTCGGTGTGCTGGCATGCGCAACACGTGGCCCAGCCATCGGAGCCTCTTGCGTGATATAATGGTGCTGAGCAGTTCGCTAGCTCTTTCTGCACCGAATACGCGACGCCGAACACGCTCATTGCTCATGCGGTACTCCCACCAGACATGAGCTAGGGTGTGGAGGCAGCGATGATCGAATGGGATGAGCTTCTTTATGTCTGTCGATCTGATGGGCCAGGTTTCACAACCGCACATGAGGGTTGAACGGACGGCTGCACTATAAACTCTGACCTTCAGGGCAAGAGTAATGTCGCGTCTGCGCCCTAGGTGGAGGAGACTGGCAAAAGCACCTTGAGCTTTTTCTGTACGGTTCGTAACCCCCGTCTTCGATCCCACGGGCGCTAATATAGCTCCCCAGGTGCTTTAATTCCTGAACGATTCTAACTGATTGTCACAAAGCGTTAGCGCAAGGGTGGGTCCCTGCCAATCATGGAGAACTTTGCATTTCGAGGGAGCAAAACATAACCCAAACGATTGACAACCAGTGCAAATCGGTCCAGTGCAGCCTGGCACCTTTGAACGCTGTCACATATGAGGGCAACGTCGTGCGCATACTCCAAGTCAAGAAGTCGCTCATCAGGAAGTAGCTCCACACCTTCTAGGTCGTGTCCAGCGAACGCTGTTTCCATGAATTCATCAACAGGGAAGTTAAAGAGGAAAGGCGACAGCTTGCAACCTTATCTCACACTGCTGGAGATATTGAGGGGCGGCGAAAGTTTGCCATAAACCCTAACCCTGCCCGAACTATGCGCGTACAGCGCTTTGATAATGTTTACGTCGTTATCGGGCAAACCTTTTTTCAGCAGACATTCCCAAAGGGCGCATCGATCCACCGAATCGAAGGCACCTTTGATGTCGAGAAACACGACAACGGTGGGTCCTCAATAAACAAGGCGGTGTTCCAACACTTGACGCAAAGTGAAGATGTAGTCGATGCAACCTCGATTTCGACGGAACCGGGCTTGCTCTTCGTGGATCTGGCCTTCACGAGCGCCAGTCAGTCTGTGGAGAGCGACAGAGGCAAGTAATTTAGAGGTAGTTGTGATCAGACTGATCCCTCCCTGGTCATCGCATTCCGAACGGGAGCCTCCCTTGAAAATTGGAACTATGACGGAGCGGCTCCAGTCTCTCGGGACAGTTTCCTGCTCCCAAAGTTCCATCAGCAACTCGTGTAAATAATCCACAAGAGCACATCTCCCGAATTTGTAGAGAGCTGGGGGAATTCTATCTGCACCAGCGGCCTTATGCAATTACAAAAGTCTGATCTCACGTTTGACTTTTGTGCGCTTGGCAACAGAAAAATGGCGCCCCAAGGCCATAGCATGCAATCGCAGTTGACTGTCACGCTAGGCATGTCTACTTCACCGAAGACTACACCATATGCATAATGTACACCTTCGTGTACTAATAATGGATCGATAGTGGAGTGCAATAGTACGGAACATAAAAGACTACAGAGTAACACTTAGAATTTGTGGTCAGGAGAAACCAAGGATTGTTCCAAGGGGAAGTAATGTGTTTACTAGCTGAGCGACCCCGATTGGCTAGGTGAGGTTTAGTAAGTTGACGTTAACACGGCAACAAGTGATCGACCTGTGCAATGAAAGTTAAGGAAAATGGTACCGAATTCGCCACCTATATTCAAAAGCTGAAATTGGCGGTGCAAATCATGGGTTGCGAAACAACTGCAGTCATTTGTAAAGTAGATGGAGATTAAAAAACAATTCGCTTACCGCCTCGCCTTGCAGACATAGATCTTAAGTGGAATAGCCTGTGTTTCCCGACTGCCTGGCTGGGGACCGAAGGATGATTAGTACGTTTGGCTATATATAGTAGCCGATATGGCAAAGACTCAATCTCAGTGGTATTTATGTGGTTGCTCTCTTCGTTCCTTCCCTTTCCTTTAGCTTCCCCCTCCAACAGCGATCAAAAGTAAAATATTAGCATTATTTCAATTATAAATTTTACATCGCTTAATGTCTAATTTTCCGCATTGCGGCACCTTAGCAGAGGAGTGTTTCTCACCCTCGGCAAACGTGCATTGATGATGATGAGGAGGAGGAGGATAGAATAGACCCACGGGTTCCGTGTAACAGGTGTGAGCGTCTGCTTGCGGCAAAATCGGTCATTGTACAAATCACTAGATATCCGAGATTCCGATGGACGTTTTGGCATCCAGAAGAAAACACCCTGCTGGCATTGAGCACAACGTAAGCAGATGGACTACTAGGCGCGAACTAAAGTAGAGCCCATGTGTTAACAAGGAAGGACGGCGGATCAGTAGGGCTCAAGAAATGGAGGAGACGGAAGCAGTAGGCAATATTGTAAATTATTTCTTATGATCTGCACTGGTGGTCCCAGGAAGCCATGCGTTAGTGAGGCGACTAGGGACAACATGGGCGCTATGAGTTACAATAATGAGCGCCCCAAAGCTCGTTCGGTGGAACGCTTTCGAGAGCCGTTCAGTTGACCTCTTGTTCCCGGGTCTCTTCCTGCTCAGGTGGTGCAGGGTGATACTTGGCCGGTTAGTTTAAGGGATGCGTCGGAGGCTCAGGTTCGAAACGCGATCACAACTCTCAATCATTTTCCAGTTGCTTGTCCGGATTCACTTGCACTGTGTTATGTAAGGATGGTGGTGTGGTCTTCTGTAAAGCACTGACACATCTGTTGGTACAAATATAGATGGAAGATACCAGCTAAATGGAGTAAATCGATTGTAGTGGCAAATAGGGAAAGGGCAGATGGATCGACTATGCTGACCACAGGAGTATTAGCCTAACGCCAGTGGTGACAAAATTAGTAGCCTCAATTACTGTTTGCCGGCTCAATGCAGAACGAGAATTCAGGATAAGAAAAAGCAGGTTTTCACTCAGGACGCAGCGGCAGGTGCTACAGCAGCGTCACAATAACTGTGTTCCTCGACTTCAAGTGTGTTGAGATCAGCCGATCAATCCATTCTGTTCGAAATACTTGTGCGCTGTACTCGAACACTATAGGCCGTATATGGTCTTTCCGACAACAAGTGGCGCTTGTTATGGTTGTGAAATTTTCCCAATTGTATTCGACTTTGTCGTGGACTCCATCATGGAAAGTTCCTTTGCAGAATCTTATGATGCAGGCGTTTAAATGCTGTCTAATGAAGAGTTAGTTGATCTTGGTTATGCGGATGATATTTCCTTACTGTTTACCTAGTTGAGGTGATCCATCCAAACCTTAATCACCTTACTAGAGTTGTCCCATCCTTTGGTATGTGATTCGCACCCTCAAAGTGGAGTGTTGTTGCAGGACGACCGGCCATTAACTCTTGATAGTGAGGAAATTGAAGTAGTTGATCAGTTCACTTACGTTGGCAACTGCATCAGCAATAGTAGGCACAAAACCACAAAAGTCAGTTCACGTGCTAGAAAAGCTGGTAGTTCCTTCTTGAGTCTGCGACATCTGTGGCAGCGTAAATCGGTTTACTGCGGTCAAAAAGCCCGCGTTTACAAGGCCAGAGTGGGGGCCATCCTATGCTATAGAAGGGAGATAAAAGCGATCGGGTAATTTCAAGCGCCTCCAAGTATTTGATCATCGTTGCCTACGGAGCACTGCTACTGTCGGGTGGCACCAGCGTAGGTGAGTGCTAGAAAATGATAATCATAGAACAGCAGATAGCACTGAAGGAGTAGTGTTGGCATGAACAAGTACTGCGCTTGCCCAGTCACCGCTTACCGAGGAGGGCCTTGTCAGCCTAATATAGAGTGGCACAAGGCTCGTTGTGGGCATAACTTAATGTGGCCACGGAGAAAGAAGCCAATAACTACAAAACTAGACGCCGTCGGTCCGTCTTGTCTTCTGGGCAAGAGTCCATGTGACGCGCCTTGTGCTTGGCTCGAGACTGCAGGACATGGCTCGCAGCCGACACCAGTCCCGCGACTGCTGTTGTCTCCTAGTCGGACTACCTGTTTGAAGTGTGTTTGGTGCTGTATTATCTGCGGGGTAATGGCTGATTAAGATGCAGGGCGGTGAAAGCAGCAAATTGTTTCACCGATGTTGCCCTAAATATGCATGATAGCTGGAAACTGTTTGTGACTGCATGTTGTTAGCAAGGCGCAGGTAGCTTGAACCTGGATGTTTGCTTAGGGATTTCACGTTAAGTCCCCGTTTTCTCACTCTCATACTTCCTCGTAATTATACGGCAACGAAGCATCGGTTCAAACGAATGAGGTAGTGTTGCTGCTAATGATGCTGGATACTGAAAATAGGTGGATAGAAGACATACATTTGTGTTGTTCCGGCGACGTAACATCAAAAACGCCCACGAAATATCATCATTTATTACCGCGCACTGCAAACGCAGCTCGCCAGTGAGACACAATAATCAGGTGCGATGCGTTCGCGAAATCCGTAACCCGCAAAATGGGATTTAGGAACGCTTTGAATTCCGATACCGATTTCGCCTTGACTATTGTCCCGGGCAAACTTATTCAGTATTTCACCACTCCACGCTCGAAGCCTAGAAGGTCAGCTATCTGCGTCAGATCAGGTACCACATAGACCGGTGTCCGCGACTGCTGCAAGATGCACGCAACTGCAGAAATGGCTTCGAGATAGAGAAGTAACCAAGATGTAATATCCGATGGGTCAATCGCAGGTAAACGCGAAACCGACGAGATGACAGGGCGTACAACCCTAGTCTCCTGCATCGGCCATCGTACGATATACCTCGTAAACTGGGGATAAGCGTGGTAGTCACATGCTGAACGCGTTCCAATTTTCGCACCTCGCCAAGGATGATCGGACAATATCCAGATGAGCCGTATTCGAGCGTTGGTTTTATGATGGAAGAGAAGAGGCGAGTATTTTGAGACCATGTGCAGAAACTGCGTTTGAGCGCCCAAAGCATGCGTAGACCGTTTCCATATAGCATGTTTGTGTTGTCTACGGGCTTCAAATAGCAGTGAGAGTAGTACCAGATCGTTCATTTTAAGGTATGGGATGCAGCGGTTGGACGGCCAGAGTGTAAATGCGCCCATCATCACCCTTCCCTAGGCCCATATATAACGAATTGACTGGATTGACCTGCAGATCGACATCTGCAGGCCACATGCATAGGTGGTCAATGCCATGCTGAAGTACGTCGGAGTTATCAAGAGCAACAATTATGCTCACAATCTTCAAGTTGCCTGCAAACAGGGCACACAGTTTCCGAAGAAGATGAAGTACTTCGTTGAGGTGGATCAGAAACAAAATGGGCCGCAGTACTGTGACTTGGGGTACCTCACTGGTGGAGGGATACTATTCAGCTATTGCTAAAAAGCGAGATTTTACCGCTCGTGAAAGGCGTCCAGGTACACGGTAAATAGGTTGGAAACATTGGCAGGTGTTGATTTGGCGATTAGAATCAACCAAGTATGCCAACACGGCGCTCATCACAGTTTTTCTCCCACCATTGCGTAGATTAGCTCGACAATGCTCAAGTATTCTCTCAGACAGTCTCTTAGTAGTTTTTGAGATGTATCTTGCTCGACATGAACAAGAGAAGGAATATACACAGTAAGAAGCACATGACCAAGGAAGTCTGTCTTTAAGTTGAGGCTTCACGATTGGTGTCGAAGTAAAGCTTAGCCGCAAGCTCGTTGCGTAGTAAGTATGGCCCATAGCGTCGGATAACCTTCTAGATGTTGTCTGCGACATACCATCCCACTTAAACGGCAACGACAAATAAACCAGTTTCTTTTCTACCGAAGCTGGTTTAGCTCTCATTTCTCTGCACTCCATATAGTTCCGAACAAATTTTTCTGGATAGCTATTTCTCCCGAAAACGCCACAAGTGTGTCCTCACTACCAATCCTTTTGGCCCTTTCGGTCAGACATCTAATTAAGTTCCGTTTGATTTATTGGAACAAAACTGGAAAAATGTATATATTGTCCGTTCCACGTTGCTTGTCTATGCACCCCGTTGGACCGATCCATCTGTCTGTCACGCAAAATATATCCACATATCGTCCGTAATATGGTAGACCGGTAATGACTCCGCTCAGATAGGTATTCTCTAATTTGCTCATGAACACATCCGCTAGTAGCGGTCCAAGCGGTGAGCCCACTGCGACTTCATCTTTTTGTCTGTATATGGCCGTGTTAAACTGAAATTGTATGTTCTTAGTACACATCATGAGTAGCTGTTTCAATCGATCACTTGAAAGGCCGACACCCAATTGATGGTCTCGAACGGTGTCACATAGTCTATTCTAATGGAATATTGGTGAAGAGCGACACCACATCCAACGAAAACATCTTTCTTCCGGTTAGCTGAAGCTGTCTTACGGAGCCTAAGAAATTGAATGTGCTTCGTAGGCTGTATCTGGACATAATATTTCTCACCGGCTCTAGAAGCTTAGCTAACCACTTAGCTGTTGCGTGATACGGTGAATTGCACATGTCTAGTATGGGCTTTAGCAGAAGTCCTTTCTTAGGCACCTTCGGTGAGCCGTAGAGTCTCGGGATCACCGTCCCTGTGGGACGAAAGTACTCGAACGTAGCGGAGTCAATCATGTTTTCCTGTTTTAAGCGCCGTAGAAGCTTAGTAACTGTCTTTTCTATTGCTGCAGTTCTGTCCTTCTCATTCTCCATTTTCCGGAACTTCGAGCGATCGCTAAGGATGGCGTTCATCTTGTCGATGTAATCAGCTTTCTCCATCAACACGATCCCTGCCCCCTTATCCGGCCTTGAAAGGAACACATTCTCATTTTGTTTGAGAGCTTTGAGAGCATCTAGGTGGTCTTTTTTCAGCAAATACCTGAGTTTAGGATTGTACTTAGATATTGGTAACGAGTATTGACCAGGGTAAACTTAAAATGCTCGGACGCTAATGCTGACGAGGGCGTAAGCATAGAAACTTGGGCATACAAATTTTCAAACTGCACTTCTAATTCTAATTGTCCTGAATAACTGCGGGGACAGCAAAACTTTGGACTAAGTGAGATCACTTCAAGCAATGTCTTATCCAAGTGCAATGACGCAAAACTGTGAACATACCCTTCCGGTTCGGGGGGGGGATAAAGTGTTTGCCTTAGTTGTGCAAACCCGTCGCTGCAATGAGGTTAAGCGTTTCTCCTTTTGCTTTGCGAATATTCGTTGAACAAAGGTATCGAATTGTTTGCGCTCCAGTGCGTCCAGTTTGTCCAATATGAAGGAATACGCACACCAGCTCATCAAGTCTTGAGGCAATGGTGCCACGCTCGTTCAACACATGCCGTTTCAGCGCCACATCAGTTGGATTAATCCGATTTCTACGGAGTATTTTGTAAAAGTGTTTAGGATATTCGCAACGTGAAACACATTCATCAAAGAACCGCAATGTCGTTTTCGCTAACGCGTTTTGTGCAGAACTTAACGTACTGATTAAGCCTTTTAAGCACAACAGGATCCTTGGATTTTTTCAAGTGAAAAAATCCCAGGCGTGGACATCAGAACAACCATGTTCCGTGTACCTGGACGCCTTACACGAGCGGTAAAATATTGCTTACTAGCAGCAGCTGAGGCAATTGCTATCCGCCACCAGAACCCAGACTTATGTGCTCAGAAACGGTTCGTTCGGATACTATTCAGTTAGATGATCATCCACCAATACTCTGTACTTCCGCCCAATAAGGTCACTGGTGCGCAGGTGAAATAATCCGTCAACACCGCACATTCTCAGCTTGTGTAAGAGAACCACATGATTTAGTTTGTCGAATGTTTTACTGAAATCAGTATAGACCAGGTCGACCGACATCGCCAGACTTAGCACCTGCAACCATTCGTGCAGCGTTACCAACAATTTGGTGATGCATAAGCGGCTTTTCAAGAAACCATGCTGTGCTGGCATCAGGTCTTTCGATTCCGGCAGCTGCAGCATGCCTTTTACACGATCCTCTCGAGTACCTTAGTCAAAAGTGAGGTCAGGCAAATTGGACAGTAATTATCCACCTTGCTTAGGTCATCGGCTTTCAAGATCGGCTTCACTACAGAGCGTTTCCAATTGATGGTCAATGCACACTCGGACGGTGACTTGTTAACACTAGAAAGACCGCTCCGCCGTTATACCTAGAACGCCCGGGACCGCACTGCTATATTTTTTTATCCCAACTTTCAGTTAAGAATTTTTTCACAGCATTTATTAAAAAGTAATGTATAGAACATACCTGTAACAGAAAAATGATTGTATTAAGGTTTAGTTTTTTTCAACAATTGTAAACAATTCCGTATACCTACTCCAATTTGCACTTGAAGCAAGTGATAACTCGCTCAATCTGTCCACATGAGCCGCGAACTATTTTTTCACAAACAGAGCACTTGTTTTGTGATTTGTTACCTTTACAGTAACCAATCTGACACTGCCGACCTTTAATGTTCACACGACTTCCCGACTCCGTTGAGTTGTTCGTCGTAATTCCCGTTGTCACGTACCTTGTGTGATGTATACATGTAAGCAGTTCTTCCGAAAGACCCAGCGGATACGATCGGCGAGATATTTTAGTTCCGCAAACACTGTTATAAATTATCCAGGAATTTATGCCAGCCAAATCCAGTACGTTGAAAAAGACTTGGACTGGCCATCGTCGAGATGATGACTTCACAGTCAGTGCTCTTGTCATTTGGTCGAGTACATCCACACCATACTTTGTGGAGTTGTAAAACAACAGTCTCGGGTTTCTTCTTTCCAGAGTCTTGAACGGAAGAGTTACTATGCAGAGAACTGAAAACCAAAACACTCTTATTCCTTCTACACTGGTAGGATGTTAATGTGTGCTTATTTTCATTCCTCAGCATAAGTGAACTGAACAACTCTCTATTTCTTTGCTCCAAAATCGATGGTACTTCCTTTCTATTAGCTCGAAGTGTTCCCACCATACTTGTGTTTTTCTTGGCCAGCATTTCTCCTAATGCTGCCGATGTAAAGAAGTTGTCACATGTGACATTGTACCCCTTTCCAAATAATGGTGACACCAAGCGCAATATCACGCTCTCTGCAAGACTTTCTCCTCTTGACCGAGTTTCGTCCCTCCCGAGATATGAAAATCCATTAACGAGATACTTGCTGTCTACTTCTGCCAGCATCCAAAACTTGATACCGAACTTATCTGGTTTGTTAGGCATGTACTGGATAAAACGACAACGGGTTTTGGAGGGAAACAATTACTCATCAACTGCGAGATTCTGCGCAGGCCCATAGCAATGTTGAGAGTTGCGAAAGAATGCATTCCCCAATTCAGATACCAAAGCAAACTTATCAGTTAGCAGTCTTTCACATCGGGTAGTTCGCATGTCAAAACGGAGGAACCTCATTATTTCTTTGAAGCTGATCTTGCCAGTTATCTCCCTGAAAATAGGCAGTCCATATCTATCGCACCACATCATATTCAACGGCATGTTCTTCAGACCCATGAAGCCTCTGATGTAAAGTAGACCAATAAAGGCACGCAGCTCTGGAAGGCTTACGCTCCACTGACAACTGACACCTAAAACTCTCTTGGCCTCAGCTTCAGTACATACTTGAATATGTTTCAGCATCTGGGGCGTGATTATGATGTCAAAAGTGCTCGACAGCTTACCATATTTCACACATTTCTTAGCATAGGGAGTTGGTCCTGGTCTAGCCTTAAACACATTCTGTGATGGAATCCTACCAACAGTAGATGTTTCGAACTTCACTGCGATCCACGTGCTACCATCTTTCGATACGTGAAGCTCACCAGGAGATACCGAATCGGTTGATACACTCTCTCTAGGGTCCTCATATGGAGTGTAATCATCAGACGTTTGACTATCAGACATGCTGTGATCTTCTGCTGACTCATGGAAGATGGAGTCCTCATCAACATCAGAATCGTTCTCGTCTCTAGACTCGTTGTCATCGATGGTTGTAAGTTCTCGTAAAACCTCAAAGGCTGTTTTCCTCAGAAGTGCCATTGTGTACAAAAATGTCACTGGAATTTATCTGACTGAACGCACAATATCACAGTAAAATCGTGATTCGGCTAATTTTCACTCCCGTTTTGACTGCTATAGTATATAACTGTCAGAAATGATAGTGGTGGCTAAAAATAAAAAGAGGAACCGGATTAGAGAGAAGCGGTCATTTTGACCGCTAACGGGCTTTCTAGGTAGTATGAACACAGCTACCTCTTTTCTCGAAAACTAAAACAGATATGAAAACGAAAATTCACAGTAATAAAGAACGTCCAAAAATATTAAAAGTTACGAAATATCTTTGAAAAATGTCCATAAATGTAGAAAATATGCACATTTAAAAACGCTGAGCGGTCAAAATGACCGCTCCGGGGCGTTCTAGTGTTAAAGAAGCTAATCACGGAAAGCGAGATGATGACCTATTTGGTAGTGACAATCGGTGAGTGGAGCCCGTCAGGACCGGTGGCTTCGTGTCATCAAGACTGGGGAGTAGATTGTGATAATCTTCCACATCGAAATCCAAGCTGTCAAAATCGGTTGGGGTTGCACAATGAGAACTTGGTACAGATGCACATTCAATTGTAGCTGCAGAGGTGTAGTGCGTGGCCAATGTGAACGCACGCAGAGTGCTTTAAGTTAGGGGCTGTGCGTTAGAGCCAACTAGCACTGCTACGTCACCTGCAGGCCTTCTGTTCCGCTACATGTAAGCAAAGATTCTCTTGGGGGCCGTCTTTGCCGCCGCCGCCGCCGCCGCTGCTATTCGAACTGCCGATGCTCCTGTGCTTCGTATTGTTGTATAAACTGCGCTGTCTCTCATACATCTCGTAATCGTCGGCAGAGCCAGACTAGATAATATATACCAGAGCTCATGTCGCTGTCGATGCACCTCACCATACTTTGTCGAACCAATGGGGTTTTATTGGCCCAGCTTTCCGATACTTAAAGGGTACGAATCGAGAGCACAACGATTTTACACACTCTTTTGTCAGTGACCAACAGGTGAACAGTGCGGTAGCAACCGTCCACTTGAGTAGCGGCTCAAGTGAAACCATGGAAATCAGTCCTCCAGTAGTTGCAGGATGGTTCCTGTGGACGCGAGTATGGCGGCGGCAGCTCTTGGTTGGTTATGATCAATGTGTGGTAACACATTACCAGTGGTTGCAGGACGTAAATATCACATACAGGCTGTTCACAGCTAGTCAGGTGAGACCCGAAAGACGATGAACACGTTTGGCTGGATACATGGCTAGGAATGCAAATTGACCATTTTGCCATCAGCTACAGATAGCCCACAGCAGTCCAAGACTGTCGGTCAAGTTAGAGCATGTGTTTGGATTTCGACCATGCTCTAGTGCGCGCACGTTTGGCGCTCACTCTTCCCGTTTCAAAGAAGCGCCAATCTTCCAACTTTCTTACCCGTAACTTGAACTCGTAATCTGCAGATCAATAAAATTACTACGAACTGGCCCACGAATTAGCAGAGATGAATGAGGTTGGTGAACCGAACGCTGATTGTGCCATAAGTAATACCTTCGACGCATGCTGTGCAACCAATTTGAGATGTCGTAACTGCATATGGATCTCTGAGGCATCGATCAGCTTGATCGAAGCACGGAAACAAGTTCGAAGGGGCACTGAGTTTCAGCGTGTTCGTCGCCCCCCGAAACGATGTCTGACAAGGAGCCTTCGAATCGACCGGGAACGTTGGTGGATGGTAAGGACCCGTGAGGTGGAGAAAGCCAGTGCTATTCGGAACAGCAGAGTACTATCCCAGCTCATCTGCAACACGGGTCCAAGAAAGCCATCCATTAGCGAAACAATAGCTGAGAAAGACGGTCAGCTGATTCATTCTAAGCGTCGTCGACTGGCCCGTTGGGCGAAACATTTTGCCGAGCAGCTCAGCAGGTCTGCTGTGACATTGCCGCTTGCTGAATCGTCTGAGATGCCGTGTGAAGTGGATGTCACACTTCCTACCCTAGAAGAGATTCGAAATGAGCTTTCCTTGTTGGAATGAAAAATGGTCCTGGACCCGACGACATTCCTCCATCTTTGCTGGAAGATGGTGATAACCCTTTGTTGGACTCGCTTCTCTATTGAGCATGACTTGCAACAGGGAAGAGGTACCTTCAGACTGATGACTGTCAACGGTCGTGCCCATCTTCAAGAAAGGTCAGCGTACTTTGTGCGAAAACCATCGAGGGGTCAGTCTTGTTTCCACTGCATCCAAACTTCTCACGGGCATCATTCCCTGACCTTTTACTGGTCCTCGTGAGAACCGATTCACTGAAAGTCTGGCTTCCACCCTGGTTGTGGTTGTATCAAGCACATATTTACTCTTCGATAAGCGTTAAAGCAGAGACACACATATACACGAGCGACTACGGTCATTTTCCTTGACTTGAAATCTGCCTTCGACTCTGTTGACCGCACCAGTTTGTAGCATTGTCTACCTAAAATGGCGTGCCGGCTAAATGTTTTTCCATTCTTAAGTCTCTACCGTGATTTCTGAAGCCGTGTAGGGGTCTACGGGAAACTGTCATCTGAGTTCTCCACGATAAATGGGGTTTGCGTGTTGTCTTATATCTCCTTTCCCCTTCAACTTTGTGACCGAAATTATCATGAGTGACTCGGTGCTTTTCAGGCTCTACCGGAGTGGAAGTTCCGCTAGGTGATCGACTGACGAACGTGGAATATGAAGACGACTTAGCCCTCCTTGGGTCTGAAGCAGTACTATGCAAACACTACTGGATAGACTGAGGCGTAGCGCTGCACGCTCCGGCATGTGCTTCGCATCATCAAAGTGCAAAGTACTGCTGCAGGACTGGACCGACACATCTCCGGTTCTAGTTATCAGCGAACAACCACTGGAAGTGGTGGATTGGTCAACTTACCTTGGTAGCTGTGTCACCTCCGGTAGTCACGTAACTTCGGTGCTCAAATCATAGTTGAGCAACTGGACTGAACTGATAGCTAAAAGTTGACCTCAGTGGCCTATGTGTTGTGAGTGTATTTGCCCCTCCTAGGCATAATATAATTCTTTTTTGCGGCTGGTAGCTCTCCGGAACGATGTCCATGCATTATTGGTGGCTCGGCTGGCGTGGCTCTGTTTTATGCATTTCTTTTGTTTTTTATATTTTCGTACGCATTGCGGCGCATTAGCTGAGGTGTATTCCACCTATAGCTAGCGTGTAAAACGATGATGATGAGTCAAAATCAGGACGAGGCAAGACGGAGTTGAATGCGGTGTGATGCGCGACGGCTGTCTGATGTGTGTGACAAATGAATCTGAAGTTGACCTGGGGAGCGCCATCCGCAGCGGAATGCAGATATGTTACCATGGCCCTTTTGAAGATGGGGACGAAAGTCGACAGTCTGAATGCACCTCTTCAATGGCTCAAATGATGTTGAACAGAGTAACAAGTACGATCAACATCTAATTTTCAGCAAATATGGGGGCAGGTCGTCCCATTGCTATATATGCCATTTCATGGTACCATTTGGTACCATTGGTACCATTTAGTGAAGTCGACCTCATGCTCTCCTAACTATCATGGTAGAACCCAAAAAGTCAAGATTAGAAGCCCTTTTTCCTATGGAAGTCAGATAAAAAGTGGCCTTATCCAAAGCATGCATCAACGATTTCGTTTATGCATCTGTTCATGATCGCCTATAAACGTGGGTCCATGACTTTAAAGCTGTGTACATGTTCGTTTCCGTACACCAAAAGGCAGCTTTACAGCATGCAAAATGATCTGGATGCTCTGAAATGTGGCGCTATATCTAAAAATGGGTCACGTAGATTCATGCCATAGGTGTTGTGTCGGTATAGAATTTCCCGACCGGAGCATTAGGAAGCAACGACATGATTCGTAAGTAGAAGGGGTGATTAACGTATATCACGAACCGTCGGCAAACCAGTCAAGACGCCCAAACAGCTCGAGCATAGCTGCTCAGATGTGATAAAAAGATTTCTAGAACGTCGTACCAGACGCCGAATACGACGACTATTGACAGCCCGCTGAATCATACACCATCTTAGTGCTTCAAAGCAGTCCAGACAAAGCGTGCAGCACTGAATAGTACCCAATGGATCATGCGTTGCAAAACTCCTCACCTCTGACTGCGATTTTCCCCCTTCTTGTCGTTATGCACGTGGCACTCCTGATTTTATATTAGTCGAGTACTAAATTGATATATATATAAATAAATAAATTTGTATATTTACCGACGGACGGTACACGGCCCCATAAGTGGGAGCGATCATTTGTATAGTGAACACGTTTCATAACATCAAAGAAAAGTTTACTAATAGCATTTCGGATCATGATTACTTTTCGTTGAGTCTTAGACCCGCGCAACTCATATGTAAAATTTACGGATGTTTGTATCGTCAGGAGTAGATAATAAACGAAGGGACTATTAGGCTGCAAAAACACAGGATTTGGTATGATATGTAATGACATGTAGTGGGTAAGCTAGCTGTAAGCTATTATCAAATGTTTTTATACCAACTTCTGCCAGTGTTTCTAGTGTTTGCTGCGAGTCAAATATCTTCAGAGCATTTGGTAGAGTGAGGAAGGTCTGAAGGAGATTTCGAAAGGTGACATGGCTTGTACACATGCGTATCTGTAGGGGTAGTTTGTTCCACAAATAAGTGTATCTCACTAAGAAGAAATTCGATCGAATTTTATGACTTGAAAAGTTTGTACGTATCAAGTAGCCGCCATTACGTGTGGGGTAGACTGCAGTCTTCCGTAGTTCAAGTGCGGTGCTGTCTGCGTAAATTCGTTGGTTTCTAATGTTGTAGAAGAGAACGAGGTTGTTCTTTAAGCGTCTCAGCCAAAGTGGATCCAGCTGCAGTCTTCGACAGCGATCATAATAAGTCAGGTTTGAACAGCGTCCCATGAGCAGTTTGGTAAATGATCGTTGGACATTTTTTAGAGCCGTTCTGTCTTTCTTTCTCAATTGGCTGTGAAGGATAGTACAATACTCCAGAGTCGGTCGTACGATTGTCTTGAATGATTCAAGTCGTACTTCAGGTAGGGAGAAAGTTCTGGTGATATATCCGCATAGCTGCCTCGCTTTCGCAACCTGATAAAGAACATGTTCGGAGAAATTGAAAGAGTTGGAGTACCTAATTCCTAAGTCCCGAACTGACTCAGACGTTGGGATCACGTTTCCGGCAAGTCTAATGGAGCCTTCTGGGATGCGGCATCTGTACCCAAGTACTTGGGATTTCACTGCGGAGAACTTCATTAATAAGCGCTCACTAGCTATATTTAGTGCGGATAGGTCTTCACAGATGTTTCTCAAACACATATGTAGTTGGTCCGGATGAAATGAGTAAACCAGTTTGACATCATCTGCAAACAGAAATGGATGTCCATGTTTGATTGGGTCACATATATTGTTTACATAAATTAAGAAAAGTAGCGGTCCGAGCACACTTCCCTGGAAGACACCGCTGGTTATTGGCTTCGGTGTAGAAGGTTGCTGACCGATTTTAACGACCTGAGTTCGACCGTTTAGGTATGAGTCGAACCAGTTAAGCAAAGAATTTCCAACTCCATATGACTCTAGAGCAGACAGCAGTGGCTGGTGTGGCACGCGGTCGAAAGCCTTTTGCATGTCCAACAGAATTATGATAATTGCCATTCCTCTGTCAATCATAGTCGTGATGTGATCGAGAAATTGTAGCTGGCATGTAACGCAGGAGCGTCTTGAGAGAAAGCCGTGCTGTGAAGGGTTGATCAGATCCAGTCTTGTTAGATATTGGACGATGTTCTTCTTGACTATTCGCTCTAGGGCTTTGGAAGCAGCAGAGGTGTGATTTATTGGGCGGTAGCTTGACATTTGATTTCTCGGTCCACCCTTGTGCTTAGGCATTATAATGGATTGCTTCCATTGAGCTGGAAAGCAACCGGTAGTGAGTGGAAGTGTGAAAATGTTTAGTAACAATAGTGCGAGGTTTTTTCCTCCGAGTTTTATAACAGTTGGGGAGATGCCATCTGGACCTGGATGAGTTGATGGTTTTATGGCTACGATGGCACTTTTCACCTCTCTTAACGTCACAGGGATATTGCAGTATAGTTCGGTCGTTCTTTTTGGAAGTGGAGGATGAAATGGCTGAATGTTGGGGACAAAAGAGGAGGCAAAACTAGAGTTCATGGCCTCGCATATACAGGAGATATCGCGCGTTATTGAACCATCGTCTAGAACCAACGTTTCAATTTCCTGAAGTGGTTTAGGGTTTCTTCTGTTGAGTAGTTGCATCAATGCACGTACTTTCTCAGGATTTCTGAGTACCCGGCTTTCTTCTTTGGTTTTGACTGTTAGGGTAAGACGTTGTAAATATAGTAAGTTCTCGTGTATTTGTAGCAATGTTGCGAAGCCGTTGTTCCTGCTGTATAGCGATTTGAGTTTCTTTAGTTTTATTTTGGCTTTGGACAGAAGCTTGAGTTCACCCCTATGCTCATGGGTATTTCTCCTTACAGTAGGTGCTAGTAGATCCACAACAAGGGCAATGTTGTTTATAAACTCATTTGTAGCCACAGTAGGGTTGTGGGTTAGGAATGACGTATTCCAATTCATGGTACCGATAAGTTCATTAAATGCGTTCCAGTCCACACGATGGAGGTTACGAATGGGTTTTAGCATTTTACTTAGTCGTTTAGGTAAATCAATAGTCATATCACAAAACACCGTGTTGTGATCACAGCCAGGCAGTGGATTATCAATGAATGTATAAACGTTCGCGATTCCCATCGTGAATACAAGGTCTAAGGTAGTAGCACTTCTAGTTGGCTCTCTAACATGCTGAGTCCAGCCATTGAAGTGGATACATGCGATAATTTCCGCAATCTCTGCCGTGTTTCTGAGTGTAGGCAGCGTCCAGTTAACATGTGGTAGGTTGAAATCTCCACACATAATTTTGGATTTGTATGTGGTGCTGGAAGCAACATTGATCATATCGATTAGCTTTTGGGTTGCAAATTGTGTAGTTCGAGGCGGCCGATAGATACAACCCACTAGAAGATCAATAGATGGGATCACTAGCCATAGTGTATCTTCTAAGTCAATGAACACAGGTTGATCTGCAGGAATGGCAGTCAGGTTATTTCGAAGATATATGGCACAGCCACCACCATGTTTGTGCGAGCGATTCTTGCGGAAAAGCTTATAGCCTATGATGTTAAGCTGAGAATCACTAATTTCCGACGTGCACCAAGTTTCAGCGATAAAAACAATATCGGGGGATCTCATAAACATAAGTGTTGAAAGTATATCTAATTTAGGAAAAAGGGAACGTAGGTTAATGACAACAGCTTTGAAAGACATTGTTAACATATATATATATATATATATATATATATATATATATATATATATATATATATATATATATATATATATATATATATATTGAAGTACGCCCTTCTGCCTGCTGAGATCCAGGACACCAATCCGCATGAGTCAGTGAACTGACCATGTGCTACACCCGCTGCCTTTCGGGTGCACATTTAATCGAACGCTTTGGCTGAGGACCCGAGTCGTTCTCCTGTCAGGTGTGAGCGCCCTGCCAGTATCCTAGCCCATCCTCTTCGGAGGTTAGGAAGTGGTCGATGGCTCTCATCCCGGAAAACCAAGCCATCGAAGACAACTGATCTACTGGTTTTAAGCTCACAGATCGATTGGTATAAATCCCGTGCGACGCGCATTGCGTGGGAGGGCACTTCCGGGTGTTCAATGGTTTGCTACTGCCCCTCTCAAGCCAAGCATCCCCTGGTGAAATTGGTGCAAACAAGCCAAAACCCACCTGCGTCTCTCCGTGGTCGCAGGTGTATTCTACCACGGTCGCAAAACATATATGAATCGTTCCAGTACCTCCAAGGCTGTGTGTGACGGCCGTCAAGCAGATCCCAATCTGTCTTAGCAATCACATTCCCGAGCTGGATCTGCTCCCCACTGCCTTGTGGGTCAGGCTGTTGAGCCAAAGGCTCCGGGCGGAGTCCCTCAAGCAAACCTCCAAACCACCCACTGCCTTGTGGGTCAGGCTATTGAGCCAAAGGCTCCGGGTGGATTCTCTCAAGCAAATCTCCGAAACACATCGGCCACCTCGCGTGCGATTGCCCACCAATGCAATCGAACGCCTGCGCGCAAAGCACTCAGCATCGGGTGCTGAAACGAGCGTGCACCACCAGACCGGAACCCAGTGAGCGCCCGGAGCGACACACTGCACTCGACGCGATGGAAGTGGCGCGCTACAACATCGATATTGCGGCGCTAAGTGAAACCTCGCTCGCTGAGCAAGTTAAGTTACATGAAGCAGGTGCTGGCTACACATTCTACTGAGTGGGCAACGCCGCCTCATCAACACGTGAACATGGGGTCGGATTTGCAATATCCGATCGCCTCCATGGTCAGCGGGTGGGTGAACCAACAGTCATCAGCACGCGACTGATGAGTATTCGCCTACGACTCGGAAGAGGTAAGTTTGCCACTTTATAAGCACGTACGGTCCGACCATGTGTTATCCAGATGACACCCGTGATCAATTCTACACTCAGCTATCCTCCGTGATACGGTCTGTGCCGAGGAGCGACCGACTATTTCTGCTGGGTGATTTCCACATACGCGTTGGTGCGTGTTTCAGCGTTGTGGACATATGTCACCGGTCCGCATGGCATTGGTTCAGCGAATGCGAACTGTGACAGGCTGCTTTCACTCTGTGCCACTCAGCGCCTGACAATCGCGAACACTAGGTTTGCACTGAGTGCGAGTGATATAGCAATTTGGACGCACCCACGGAGTGGTCACGCTCACGTGCCCGACCATGTCATCGTGCGTCAGCGTGATATGTGTGAAGTGCGCATGACATGTGTACTGTGTGGAGCTGAGTGTAGCAATGATCACAAATTGGTACGGACCAAACTATACATATATTCTCCTAAATTTAGGTACTGGACTCCCGCCGTGAACCGGCGCAAATTTAACATCCTCTCCCTCGGTACCGTGGAGAAACGTATTGAGCTGGAGAAGGCGATGGCTGCACGCCTGTGTGATGTGGAATGCATAGCCACAGTGGGCGACCTGTGGCACCACATTCGCGACCAGGTAACAGCTGCTGCAAAGGAATCCATCAGGCGCGAAAAGTGTAAGCGGCCTGATTGGCTTGATGAGAACAATGCGACGATTGGCGCATTGGTGTAGGGGATGAATGCAGCATTTGCTGCACATGTGGCAGACCCCAGTGACTTGGGGAAGAAGAGTCAATTTCGCAAACTTCGACGGCAACTCACTCGAGAGCTCCGCCGCATTAAAAATTCATGGTGGACGGAGAAGGCGAAGCAGATGGAATGCTACGCCGAATGCCGCCAACACAAGGAATTCTCCGACTCCTTGAAGGCGGTGTATGGACCGAGATTGGAGCCGCTGAGGAGGCTGATCGATGGTAGTTCAGGCGCTACCTGCACACAGACTGCAGACATAATGCAGAGCTGGCAAAAACACTTTGATTGTCTCTAGAACAACCGTTCAGAGAACGGCCTCAAACAGCACGATGTGAAAGCGGATCTGGCGGACACGCCGACACTGGATGAGACGCAGAGAGCACTTGCTCAACTGCAAAACGGCAAGTGTGCCGGAGCCGACGGCATCCCACCTGATACGAGGCGGACTCCCGTTGTTGACTGCGCTGCACCACTTGGTGCAACGTGTATGGATTGAGGAATTGGTGTCTCCTGAGCCGAAGGATCCACTTGCGCTACCACTGTACAAGGGCAAAGGGAGTAAGCAATGTCGCACGAATTATCATGGCATCAACTTGCTGAGTTGTGTGGGCAAGGTGATTGCCCGAATCCTGCTCAACCGCCTCGTCAGTCAGGTTGTGGAACCGAACGTGGCGAAAGAGCAGTGTGGATTCCGTTCGGGTCGCAGCACTATAGATATGGTGTTTGCGGCTCGTCAGTTGCAGGAGAAGTGCAGAGAACAACACCAGCCGTTGTACTCGCTTTTCGTTGATTTCACCAGACCATTTGATACGGTGAACCGCTCTAGGCATTGTGGCTGGTGTTGGGTAAGTTTGGTTGCACCCGAAAGTTTGTAAGTCTAATTGAATGTCTGCACAGTGGTATGCGGGCGAGAGTGCAGCTGAGTGGACAGACCTCGAATGACTTTGCAGTTACCTATGGTGTGAAGTAAGGCTGTGTCTTAGCTCCCGCACTATTTAACATATATCTTCATGTTATGATGTCATATGCTTTTGATGCGGCTGGCGCTTACGCTGTTGGCGTGGAGCACCGTATTGCTAGTGGGTTATTGAACATCCGTCGTTTCGGTACGAGAACTCTATTCTGTGAGACAACTATCCGTATGTTGCTGTTTGCTGATGATTGTGCATTGTTTGCACACAGCGCGGATGAGTTGCAGCACATGACTAGTGCTCTGGCTCCGACAGCGGCCGAATTCGGGCTCACCATCAACAAAAAGCAAAACTGTCGCTCTATTTCAGCCTTCACCGGAGGTGCAGTCTTCAATATTGCCGCGAATCAGCATTGGTGCTGAAGTATTGGAAACCACCTCCCGCTTTTGCTACCTTGGGAGTGTGATGTCGACTGACCAGCAGCTACACAGTGAGCTGCATATCCGCGTCTCGAAGGCAGCGGTGACATTCGTGAAGCTTGAGTACCGAGTGTGGGACAACCATCAGCTTACCATTGGCACGAAGCTGATGGTGCACAAATCCATGGTGCTGTCCGTTCTTCAATACGGTAGTGAAACGTGGACGATATACCGGCGGGAGGTGCGATATCTCCAGCGGTTCCATCAGCAGTGTTTGCGACGGATTCTGCGCATCGGTTGGATCGACAGAGTTGCTGACACGGAAGCGTTGCACCGAAGTGGAATGTATGCAGTGGACTGCATACTTTTGCCGAGACACCTGAGGTGGCTCGGTCATGTGAGCCGTATGGATTCGACGAGGATATCGAAACAACTATTATATGGTCAACTGAGTACTGGGAAGCGGCCTGTGGGGAAACCAAAGTTACGTTACCAGGACATGATTAAAGTGAGCCTCTCACGTTCCAATGTCGGTTGTAGGTCATGGGAATCGAAGGCGGTGGATCGGCGTGCATGGCGCGATCTGATTACGAAGGCAGTTGCCGAAGTGTGGGAGAAAGACCTCATACATGCAGAGAAGAAGCGGCAAAAGCGGAAGCGGCAAGCACCGATAGGTTGTACTCCATCGACATCGAGCGCATGGTGCTGAAGCACATGCGGTCGCGAGTGCGTGAGTCAGGCAGGCCTAGTGAGCCATGAGCGAGGCCATTCGGGACCACCACCGAAGCATCGACGGGTTCTGCAGAGAACGTAAGCAGAACCGGCGCAGCATTTGTAGGTCCGCTGCATTCGACTTACTAACCGCATGCTTGCATGTTAAGTCTCTTTATTTCAGGTGGTGGACCTTCACTTTTGTCCTATTGCTTATCTTGCCCATATTAATGTCTAGCAGTGCTATCTATAAACTTGCACACGTCGCTTAAGCCAAATGTAGTTAATTTCGATAACATTTTTGCGTTCCTGGCATTTTCCTTAAATATATCCTCTGACCTCTTGAACTTATTGCGGATTCGTTCGTAAGCAATTTATTTTAAGCGCCCATTTAGTGAAGAGTTACGCCGACGTATCTCCAGGCATTACTCGATTTATTTTATTGCATATCGTCGTTCCAAACGATTGGCTGTTGCTTGATATCACCGGTGGGGCTACGGTTGATGTGCATGTTGACAAGGTGCCTACATGTCTATTACCCACTACCTCGTCCATATTGGCTTTAGAAGACAGTTGGTCTTTGCAGGAGGGGATGGGGTGCATGGTCCTTGTGGTCGTGTGAGGCTCGAAGAGTGGTTCCATGCACTCAGTGGGGAGCGGACTACAGTCCAGCCTTGTGTGCGATTGATTCCCAACTACAGCGTGCATGTGTAGGCCGGATCCGTTGATGAAACATATCTCCAATTTACATGCCCCCCGGTCTTATTTCCTCGGGTTTACACTGGCTATGGGGTGTGTGGTTGGAGCTGTGGGTGATGCAGCGAAAGCCATCCATAGGCCCTCAGTAGACGCAGGCGTCCTGTGGCTGACCACAGTGACAGGCAAATCCGAAACCGGATGCCGTCAACCCAATATATATATATATATATATATATATATATATATATAGGAGAGGCGATGACAACGATAAATGGGTAATGATCATAAGCACAGCGCTTGGTAAATACGCTGCTTCCGATCTCATTTCCTAACTCAGGCCAATAATACCATCGATCCGGCACGTGCGCCACATGGTTACTGCAACTGTTCAGTATGCGTGCCCGCACGTTGATTTCCTTGCATTTCAGGTGTTGGTTGTTGATTGATATCTCCGGGGGGGGGGGCTGCGCTTGATGTGAATGCTGGCAAGGTGCCTACCTATCGAAGAATCGACACGTCGATTATAATGGCTCTAAGAGGCAGTTGATCGTTGCTTTGGGAGGCTGGGTGCACGGTCCTCATGACCGTACTAGGATCAAAGAATGGTACTATCCAGTCTAGAGCGGGCTACGTCCAACACTATTTTGTATATGTCCGGTACGCATTATTCCACAATTAGACTGACTGGAATGTTACTGTTATACATGTTGAAGGAGTGTGGGCCGGCTACGTTGATGAAACGTGGATCCCATCCACATGCCTAGCAAACTTAATTCCTTCGGGTTTACAATGGACGTGGGGCTTGTGGGTGGAGCTGTGAGTCGTGCAGCGCAAGCCACCCAAGGCCTTTCAGTAGGCGTAGACATCCTGTGGCTGTAGTAGTGAGGCCACAGGAACAGGTAAATCCGGAGTCGGATGCCGCAAATTATATATACTGAGCTTCCCAGTTGTAAAGAGCAATGCACTCCATATTACAGCTGAATATCCACCCTCCAGGGTGCAAAAAGCTTTTTTCGAATTGGACTGAATTGATGCGGTTCACTTGTGGCACCTAAATTCGTGAACTCGGACTAGATTATTTCAGTCTTCGTGGAACATGTAAAGCTAAGAAAAAAGTTGATGTCTCTCGGACTCCTCCATTAAACAGATGCCACGCTTATACGGTTCAAGAAAGGTACACGCCCAATGCTAGAATGTCGTTATATGATTTAGCGTAACGCACGGTAACGTGATACACTGGCGTTGGAGTGCGTCCAACGCACATATGCCAGATCGATTCTGGGTTCTATTTGCTCACCTAGCCAGAACGTTGCAAAATACTGAAGTTGAGATGGTTTGGCTCAAAGGTTTAAAATTAACTCGTCGCTTTTTTCGATGTGATAGATCAACGCATTCATGAACCCAGTCATTCTTTTCAAGTACAACACATTGCTCTTTAGGAAATATGACATAAATTCCCTTAACAGTATTTAAGTAGTGCACTAAAATGCGCGAGAAGTTCTTTCTCAGCAAATACGCAAGCAGCTTGGATTGGCTTTCAGTACCCGTAAAATGCTGTGAATATCCGCTTACGTTCTGCGATTGGATCAACAAACGGATTAGCTAACTGAGCTATTCAGACTAAATTTCAGTACGTGTCTGCAATACCTAACATTGGCTAGTGCAAACACTGACACAATGGAAGGTTTGACACCAAGACCCCTGTGTTCATTTATTTAGATCCTCATAGCATTCACCATTAAGATTCTGTTTTGACATTCGCTGGTGCAAATACTGGTTAATGAGTAATGCTTTAAGCTTATTTCTCCCATTTACATCGGAGGAGTTGTTTTATTTGTGTCAGTCAAGTACTAGTTCCTGTTTACCATTCACTTTTTAAAGTGGTAAAGCCCTTTGCAGAACATAATTACTTAGACACTGTTTTCTTCTCTCTAGCATTTTACTCCGTCTATACTCATCGCCTGACAACTAAGGACTTGGTCCGAAATATTGACGCAGCGATTTGTCTTTTGATCGGTCTATGTACGCTGACTTGAGTTTCGTTTTGTCGGGAAATACATAACCAATTGATTTATTACTTTAGGCTTGCAATAGAGTAACACGAAAGCAATGGCTTAAAATGTAGGAAGTTGAGAGTTGGCAACTAGTTCACCAGTCCGGTCAGTGGGAACTATGTACCTATAAGCATGCAACTGTCGGGAGACAGAAAGCTGGTAGCTGTTTGTGGCACTTAAGTTTCGATCAAATGGCTAGTTAACCCCCTGTTGGCGTTCCACATGGATGTTTCACGATCACGGAAGGTGAAGCCAGATAACAGAAAATCTTTTGCAATAAGACTGAGAAGTTAATTTATGAACGGGATCACAAAGGAGCAGGAGACGAACATCGTGACCATGCTAGACGATCGAGCAAGAACACCGAATGCGCATTCATCAGAATGGAAATTCATCTACCCAAATGTTGGTTTACATGGGGCACAATTAGGTGATTAGAGAAGTGACATCTATCCGACTAAGGCTCGTACGTCTTGCACATAACTGAAGTGCAGAGCTTAACATAGTGGTCGCAATGCTCCTATTAATCGTCTTCACTAAGTGAATGTTAAAATCGAGACACACTTGGCATTAGAATAAGTTGTGACCTATGCAGCCCAGGATCCTTGAAACATAAAAGGAGGCCAACTAAAAGAACATAGAGAGCCAAACCCACTTTTATTGGTGTAGCGACTCAGTGCTATTTCCAGCGAATAATATTACCCCTTTAAACTTCATTAGGCTCAGGTGTAAACAAACGACAAATCCACTTGACAGGCTCGCCGGCTAGTATTCGAATGGGTGAGAACGCGTCCTGCCTGCGTTGTCCGAAGGTCACCGCGGTCCCAATCCGCGTAGATGCAGGCGAGCTCAGTGTACCTAGCCCAAGCATGCGACTTGGATGACCGACTGATAGCGAAGCGTCGGTATCGTGGGCCGACATACCTATGGTGAACTTATCTTACGTGACAAACTCCTGGCCTACTGACCTGATGGGCGTTAATACGTCGTCAGAAAAGACCTCCAAAATATTTGTTTACTGCTCAGATCAATGCGCGCAATTTCGGTACAAATGAGAGTGATCTTCAACTGTAGCGATGCTGTAGGAAAAGGCAAATGTAACGGAACATTCACACCTGTGTATAGCCAAGCGTACTGAATGGGCGTAATCTGATCGAAGGTTGGAACGTAGTTGCAACGGCCGCTGAAGATGTATTAGCAGTCACGACAGAATGGCTTCGAAGTGGTCATCTTCAGGCGTTCCATGCAAAAAATAGGTTTAATAAGAGAATATTAAGAAGGGTATTGGTTAGCAAAAAGTGCAAACTATAAATGTGAAAAAGCAACGAACAGGTCTAGCAGCTTATGGTTGCAGACAAGATGATGAGTCAACGTAAGGTTTGTGTGCAGGGGAAAAAAGCAAAAGCAACACTCACCGGCACTTTGATGTATCGGGAGCACTCGGTACACAGTACCAAGAACTCCGACATTTTCGTGTGAACATCGTCCGCTACACAACCTTGCAAATGCAGAGTCCCCAAACACGATTCGAACGCATGCGCCATCGTAGCTTGGAAGACGAGACCCATGGTTTGGCCACAGCGAACACAAGTCGCATGATGAGGTGGTAAAGAACGCAGACGTGTGCTTAAAGAGACAGAAGAGTCGGAGTTTATCAAATCATTTCCATGTAGACTGAAAACCCAGTCAAATGGCAAACGGCAGCGTGTGCAGTGGAGAGTGGCAGAGAACTTGCGGTGAATCAGTGTTCCAGCTCGACCAATTAGTCGCAGTTCATCTGCAACTACATTCTGTGTACCTCTCCCGACCGAAGGGGCGGTTGCAGAAATAGCTAGTCGGGAAAGTTCATCACTTGCAATTTCATTGGGTTGATTGCTTCCCTGGACCATATTCATCTTGGGAGACTCCACTGATTTGATCCATTCGCCCTTCTCTTCCTCTACGTCCTCGGATACCGACACAGTGCGGTTATTTTTCTCAGCGGGCTTCTCGAAATATGTAAGATTGACACATGAGGCTGATCGACCGGATAACAGAGGCAGTAGGTGGTCTACATCACTATCCTTCTCAGAATCAGAGGAGTATAAAGTTTCAGAATGCCCGTCAGACTGATTCGTTGCAGTTAAAGGCGCAGTCACTACTGATTCTATCGAGGAATGGCTTCGAGAACGCTCGCCGCACGAATCTGCTGAACGCTGTAAGTCGATTTGCGATATACTCGGGACTTCGCGTTCAATCCCAAATTGAGTTTTTACCTGCAGATAAGAGAGAATGAAACAAGGGCTACGCCCAGAAAAAGAAAAAAGGAGATGATTGAAAACAGTCACATAAAGCCTGTTAAGGCAGCATCAATTTTGATTCAGTGTACAAATCGTATACTCCCCTTGCTATTTCACCTCCCCCACTAATAACACGCTTCCTGTGTCTTAGAAACATTTTCAAACAAGCGTTATGTCATCCGCATGTACCTTAATGTTCAAAGTTACATCATTTTATCTTCATCGGCCTATGGGCAAAAATGCGTTTACTAAAAAAGTTAACCTCCCGCTGCCCGCATGTTGCTAACTAAGTCGTGAGATCCACCTTCTGCTTCATAGAATCACGGTCGCAGCAATCATAAAGAGGGTGGTTACGTTCGACCACCGATGCCTTCGCAATTTAGCTCACATCTGATGGGAACACCGCGTGAGCAACGAGCGTGTTCGAAGCCTTGTTAATGGCATAGGAAAACCGTCACGCACCAGGCTCCGATGGCTCGGCCACGTGTTGCGCATGCCAATCCACCGACTCCCGCGACATGCGTTGTTTTCCCACCGGAAGTGTGGATGAAAGAAGAGGAGGAGCAGCCAACTGATGACTTGGTCGAGAGGAATGAAGGCCTTCACTTCGGAGATGGCCTCGGTTGGAGCTTCACGGCTCCTTGATTAAGATCCAAAAGACGACCTCAGTGGCGTTCGTGCTGTGAGTTTCTTTGTCTCTCCAAATCTCTCTTAGCCTCCCCCTCCAACCATGATCTCATTATTTAGCATTTTATAATTTTGCATAGTAAGTTATATTTTTGCTGCATAGTAGCCGGCAGGTAGCTTTCCGGAACGATGCCCATCCGTTGCTGGTAGCACAGCTGGCATACAACTGTTGTATTTATTTGCTATTTTCTTTTGTGTATTGCGGCACAGCAGTTGAGGTGTTTCCCACCTCTAGTTAACGTGTAGTGTGTGTGTGTGTGTGTGTGTGGTCGCAGCAATGCCTCATGAATCGATCTCTTCGGGCCGTATGTACCGTTTAGCTTGTATAAATGCATGCACTTAGTGTGGAGCGGACTACGGTCCAGCCACCGCCTTGTGTGCGCTTGATTCCCCAAATACAGCGTGCTTGTGTTTGCCTGTGAAGGAGCGTCGGCCGGCTCCGTTGATGAAACGTGGCTCCAATCCACATGCCACCCGGTCTTATTCCTTCAGGTTTACACTGGATATGGCGTGTGTGGATGGAGCTGTGGGTGGTGCAGCGCAAGCCACGCATGGTCCCTCTGGAGGCGCAGGCGTCCTGTGGCTGGCCACAGTGACAGGCAAATCCGAAACCGGATGCCACCAACCATGTATGTATGTGTGCCCCATGCTGAGGCTGATGTTGCATTCTTGATGCTTCTGCACCGCAGTTGGGCTAAACCAACTTACACTTAAACTAGGTCTTTTAATGTGGATAAAATTCATTCCATTTTATTTGGTTTGTTCTGCGTGCTTGATAATCTCCTCCCAACTTGCACACGTCGCTCATGCAAATTGTGGTAAACTTGCGTAATTTCATCGCGTGGTACCTTTTAAATAACTTTCGGACATTTTGTACTTTTCGCGTATCCCCCTCTAACCGATTTCCTCCATATGCTCATTTAGCGAGTATTTATGTCGTCATGTGCGTTTACTTTATTCGATATCGGCATTTCAAATGATTGGCTGTTGTTTGACAGCCCAGGTGTGGCTGCGCTTGATGTCCATGTTGACAAGGTGCCTATCTGTCTATTACCCACTACCTCGCCCATCTGGCTCCAGGAGACAGTTAATCGTTGCTGTAGGGGACGGGGTACACGGTCCTTGTGGTCGTGCTAGGCTCCAAGAGTGGTTCTATGCACTCAATGTGCAGCAGACTACGGTCCAGCCACCGCCTTGTGTGCACTTGCTTCCCCAAATACAGTGTGCTTGTGTTTGCCTGTGAAGGAGTGTGGACCGGCTCCGTTGATGAAACGTGGCTTCCATCCACATGCCTCCCGGTCTTATTCCTTCGGGTTTACACTGGATATGGGATGTGTGGATGGAGCTGTGGGTGGTGCAGCGAAAGCCATCCATAGGCCCTCTGTAGGCGCAGGCGTCCTGTGACTGGCCACAGTGACAGGCAAATCCGGAACCGGATGCCGCCAACCCAATATATATATATATATATATATATATATATATATATATATATAATGCGGCGTATGAAGGAATTGCGCTTTGTTAGGTTAACCCGTTACAGAGCCCATATCTTGATTTGAACCGAGGTCTAATGCAACCAGCGCAACATTAACACCTTAAGGCCGTATGTGGTTAACACGCCTCAAACCATTTATTTCACAAATGCAACAGAGTGCACATAATTTCTTTCAGTGCCGGTGTTGGCAGTTTCGGGACGTACATTGGGTTCTATCTGCAGGACATTTAACCGCACTTTGTGTTTGATTTGAAGTTACAATTCAATAAATAAGTTGTATTTTGCTCGACGATGAGAGAAACTGTTCCCTAGAAGAAACAGATCAAATGATGGTAAAACTTTTCCATGACATTTCATTAACACATTTTCAGAGATAAACATGGGCGCAGTTGCAAATTAGGTCACACAGAGTAATCAGAATCGTTCTGCTATTTTTTCCTGCCATTGAATCATGATTCTTCACAATCACATGACAGATATTTGGGCCGAGAAAAAAAATGTAATGAAAGGGGCTGTTGTCCGAAATGTTGTGTATGTGTTTTGGAAATTTATTCAGGCACCATGGATACCGTTGTCGAATGCGTTATCTAGGGACTGTGATGTCCCGAATATCTAAATCACGTTTTGGACGGTTAAATGCTTACTAATCGCAAGCTTAAAATTGCAAAGTGTATAGCATATTCTGATAAAACTTGGAAGTTTGTTCCAAATCTTTGAGTATTGGGTTAGAAAGAAACGTTCTCTGATTCTCGTAGTAAATTTTGGAATCATGACCTTTACCTCTTTGTTACGTATTGGATACCTGCTGTTTAAGGATATGTGAATACCGTTTTCAAGACAGCGAATTTGACAATTTATGATTCTGTAAGGAAAACATAGGTTCCGCTTCATTATCCGAAGCCAAAATAGGTCAAATCCAGGTTTATCACATCGCTCCCTCTACGTCAACTTTGAGGAATATCCACACAGCTTTTTCGTGAAGCGTCTCTGGACCCTTTCAAGAGCATGCTGGTCAGAGTTCCGCAGATTAGACTGTACCAATGAACAGTATTCCATATACGGCAATACATATGTTTTGTAAAGCGATGTGCGAGATTCCATGAGGTAAAAATGATGGCAGATATAAGCGATGTTCTCCATGGCCTTCGAAACTTGGAAGTCACAGTGTTCAGAAAAGTTAAACGTGACGGAATATCGCACGCCCAAGTCACGCACTGCCTTGCATTGCGAGATATATGCGCCTTGTAGTAATAAACTGTCTGGCGGTACTTGGCATTTGTACGGCAAAAGATTAGACTTGTCCACAGCAAATGACATCTGCCACAGTTGGCACCAGGAGTTAAGGGCAGATAGGTTATTCTGAATGAGACGTACGGCTTCCTGAGTATTGAATACTGAATACTGTATTATACAGCAAGTAGAAATGAATTCTGCACAACTCTTTCGAAATACGGTGAAAAACGTCATAAAAGTTGTCAACCGTGAATATCGTTGTAGTTCTCAGGTAAAATTTAAAATATCTGACTAACGATATTTCATGACTCACAAATGTGATATGTCATCGTAAGTGTGCAATCGTTCTCTGAATCAAATTGGGGTAAAATATAAAACTAACGTTTTGAACTGCTGCACAGATGTTGCTTCAACCACATGTTCAGGTAAACTGTTTTAAATGTTTACCAATCTCCGTTCGAAGCACAGTGGGTAGGGAACACATTTCACATCCGGAACAGGTTTGTATCTGTGTCCGCGTGTGCTGCATGGCCCTCGTAAGTGCAGCATTGGCCTCAGCATGGGGATGTCACCGAGATGTAGAATATGGTAGGTCATAATGAGGTCGACTCGCATCCGACGGTAGGACAAGGTCTAGAGTCCTAGTTTCTCGCACCGGTCTTCATATCCAAAGCCACGTAAACTCGGGATCAGCCTGGTAGCAACGTGTTGAACTCGTTCGATCTTCTGTGCCTCGCCTCTGGTAATCGGAAAGTAGGCGGGCGAACCGTACTCTAGCACTGGTTTAATGATGGAAGAGAAGAGGCGAGTGGCAAACTCTTCAGACCATGTGCCGAAGCTACGTTTGGGCGCCCATAGCATGAGCAGTCCGTTAGGATATAGCCTATACGTGTTGTCCACGGACTTCAAATCGTAGCATGAGAGTACACCTAGGTCCATCACGGAGGGTGTGGCATATAGCGGTTGGTCGTCAAGGATGTAGATTCGACCGTCAGCACCCTTCCCCAGGCTCATAAATACAGACTTGGCTGGGTTGAAAGGGGGAAGAACTTCTGCAGACCATGTGGATAGGCGCTTGAGGTCTTGCTGAAGTAGGCCACAGTCATCGGTAGCGTCAATTTCTCTCCAAATCTTCATGTCGTCCGCAAACAAGGCACACGGCGACCAGAGAAGCTGCGGTAGATCGTTGATGTGGATCAGGAACAGAGCGGGCCCCAGCACAGTGCCTTGAGGACGCCACTTGTAGAGGGGTACCAGTCAGTTAGATGGTTTTCGACCTGTACCCTCCACTTTCGTCCAACAAGAAAGTCGCGGATCCACCGGTGCAGTGAGCCACCGACACCACATATTCTGAAGGAGAACCTCATGGCTGACCTTGTCGAACGCTTTCCTGAAATCGATGAATATCACGTCGACAGACTTCCCCTTGCTTATTGCCGTCAACCACTCATGCCTCGTCACAAGCAGGTTCGTAATGCATAAACGACCTTGCATGAAACCGAGCTGCGCTGGCGTCAGGACCTCGTTTGACTGTAGCAACTGCAGCAATCCCTTCTTCACGACTTTCTCAGCAACCTTTGCCAATATAGGTGTCAGACAAATTGGCCGGTAGTTGTCTACTTTGCTAGGGTCGCCGCCTTTCGGAATAGGCTTCACCACCGAACATTTCCAGTCAACCGGTAACGAACCTTCGGACAGCGACCTGTTGAAAAGGTCAGTCACGACAGGAGAGAGGATGGTCAAAAGTGACTTGAGAACCAGTGGGTGAAGCCCATCAGGTCCGGCAGGTTTGGTGCCGTCAAGGTTGGCGAGTAGTTAATCTACCTCTTCAACGCCGCAATCCAGACTATCGAGTTCGGTAAAAATCGGTACACGTCCCACTCGGAACAGACACCTCGTCATTCGAAAATACAGAAGCGAAGTGCGCCGTATGTTCACTGCTGGAGGTTATAAGCTGTCAATCCGGGCCATCCAGCACTGGCACATCACCCGCCGGCTTCAGGCGTCGCTTTACGTATGCAAAGATTCTCTTTGGGGCGGTCTTCGCGGCTACTGCGAGCTGCTCTTCGAAATGCCGACGTTTATTCTTTTCTGCACTGTTGCAAAGGTTCCGCTGACATTTATACCCTTCGTAATCATTGGCAGAGCCAGAGAGGAGGAGCTTGTCCCACAGTCTGCGTCGCCTCAGAGCCAGGTTTCCATACTCCTTGTCAAACCAATGAGGGTTAATCGGTCCAACCTTCCGACGTTTCAATGGCACAAATTGGGAACATAATGATGTCAATCTCTCTTTTATAAATATCCAACAATCTTCCACAGATGCAGCTTGTGACAGAGACCAATCCAGTTGGCTCGCGGCTCGAGCTAGACCATTGAAGTCCGTTTTGCAGTAGTTGGGAGCTGGTTCTAGCGGACGTGAATACGGCAAAGATAATTCCATATCAGCTATGAGCACTGAATGGTCGCTTGTGGCCAGTGGCTCCAGAATCCTAACGTCACGCACTCGTTGTTCGTAGCTCGTTAACATCAAGGCCGAGACAGGACGGGGTTGAACGTGACGTTATGCGTGTAGGCTGGCATATGTGTTGCGATGCACCAGTTTCAAGTACCAAATCCACGAACTTTGCTTCAACCTCACTATGTCCAGGCATCAAATGCACATCAGGCCATCGTATTCGAGGGCAGTTAAAATCACCCATAAGTAGAAAGTGTGGACGACTCATGTGGGTTCGAAAAATGGGCAGCCAATCCAAACAACGACTCAGGGGACTGCGATAAACTGCGCCCACAAGCAGATCTCCGCGTCTGAGGCGGATGGAGCACCACAGTAGTTCACACAAACCATTGTCACTTCGGTAGGTGCTCACAAGTCTCCCACGCAGGGAAGACCGGATGTAAAATAAGACACCACCGTGGGCATTCTTTAGTCTATCGCATCGGAAGCACGAGTAACCGTTGAGTTCAAGTTCTTGGGTGTATAACTCTGCATGCAGCCATGTCACTGCGAGTCCCACTACGTCTGGCCGCTCAGACGCAACGAAACAACAAAGCTCATCGCGCTTATTTATAACACTGCAAACGTTTGTGAAGGTTACTCGCAGGGCGCAGAAGGAGCCGCGGGGCGTGCTTGAAGTGTGAGCAGCCAGTTTGTCCTGATTGGCAGATTGTTGGAAACCACCCGAAAATTTACGATACAAAGATTTGTTTCCCCCTCGCCAGTACGTCTTTTCAACTCAATGATGGCAGACTTGAGCCGCTCCCTGTCTACTGGGTCCAGGTCTGGACGAACATGGATCTTCAAACCTTTCAGCCTACTTAGGCGGGACATGATCAGCCTTGGACTGGCTTCGTCCACAAAAGTGATTCTCACAGGCCGATTTCGTTGATCACCTTGCTTTTCAAGACGGGTATTTGCCTCACTTTTACCGAGTCCTCACCAGCGTCAAGGAGTCTGTCAATTAGACCCTGTAAAAACTCGACATCGTGATCGTAGCGCACTTGGGGTGATGGATCACTGGACTCTGGTGCGTGAAAGATCATGAAATTATAACGCCTATGGTCGGGCAAGGTTGACCTTGCAGGGGGAAGTATATCTGCACATGGTTATGAGTAGACAACTTTAATGTCATCAGCAAAGATAAATGCAACACCATTTCTTATTCTCTGGAGTATATCGTTAATATGAATTAGAAAAAGAAGAGGACCAAGAACACTCCCTTGAATTACTCCACTAGTGATTGCTTTCGATTTAGAGAAATGGTCGCCTATGCGCAGAACCTGTTGTTTACCAATTAGATATGAAGACAGCCAAGAGAACCTCGGTTCTCCAATGCCTATAGCCTTTAGTTTGTTTAGTAACCTTCTATGAGGAACTCTATCCAAGGCTTTTTGCATATCCAATCCGTTGTCAATGGCAGTCGTTGTGTGATTTAAAAAGTCAGTCTGGCGTGTTGCGCAGGATCGACCTTGCATGAAGCCGTGTTGCGAGTTGCTGATGATGTTAGCCTTGTTCAAGAATATAAATAGTTCATCTTTCACTATCCTTTCCATTATTCTAGATACGATGGGTGTGTGATTGATGGGACGAAGTTTTTAACCTCGTGGGCAGCATCATTTTTATGTCGCGGGATAACGACAGAAGTTTTCCATTGAGTGGGGTTTACTACGTTGTCAAAAGAGTGTAAAGATGTTGGGTAAGAGCAGAAGGAAGTCACTACCACTGCTTTTATTAAACATGGGGGATCCCATCAAGGTTTGCGCACGTTGAGGAGTATGAGTGAGCGACTTGACTAGTGATCTTCGCTATAGTGAATTGCACTGTGTATAGACCTTAATTATTGTGCGGCATGATAAGTGTTAGTGTGTCTGATGATTCAGTGAGCATTGATTCGGCAAAATAAGCACTGAAAGCTTCGCAGATACCAACTGGTGCGTCGTAGTATGTTTCATCAGGCGTGGTGATAAAGTTGAGATTGTCGCTGCAACGCGAATCCCGGGCACGGAATAGTTTGGCTAGATCAGCTGTTTTGCTAGGACCGTTCAGAGCCTTATACTCTTCTAGAATGAGAGTTTTGTCACGTTGATGCCTCTGTTCTTCGACGAGCTTCGACTGCTGTAATAATAGCGCAAAGTCAGCAGTTAACTTGAATTTCTGACGAATCCTATAAAGCTTTCGCCCTGCCTTCAATGCCTTGCGATCGGATTTTGGTTTCTTTGGTAAGCACATTCTAGTGGCATTGCTGAATCGATGCAGTAGCTAATTATGCTATAAAACAGGTCCGTCGCATGTTGAGGACATGAAGAGAGAATTTATCCCAATTCATCGAACGAACCAGGTACTTGAATGAGTCCTGGTTGACAGAACTGAACAGACGATAATGCTTTGTTTTCCGTACATCGGCCATGCGTAGTCTTAGACAGCATTTGATTACGCGATGATCGCTCCCCGGAAATTCATCAAGAACGTTAATACTGATTGCAGGTATGCCCAATGAAAAAATGAGATCCAGCGTACTTTCGCCTCTGGTAGGTCGAGAGACTTGTTGCCGCCAACCATTCATATGGATACAGGAGATAAGATTGTGGTATTTCAAAGGAGCGGTTCCTATGGGCCATGAAATCGAAGGCAGATTGAAATCACCTCCAATAAGCTTACGTAAAAATGGTAGGCCAGCGGCGCATTCAAATGCAAGCGTCAAAAGTTCTAGGTCTTCTTGACTGCCGTTTGGCGCGTTGTATATACATCCCATAAGCATCTGTTGCTGATTAACAGATATCGTCAGCCAGAGTGATTCCTGAAGATTGTTCAACACTGGGTTATCGAATGTTGCTGCTGTGAGCGAGTTTTTTAGATAAATTACGCAGCCACCACCTTGACGACCAGGCCGATTCCTCATAAACTTGTTATATCCGAAAATAGTTAACTGAGTGTCAGACATGCCATCATGGCACCAAGATTCAGTTATAAATAATATATCAGGATTATTCACCAAAATAAACGAGCGTAGGGTGTGAATCTTAGAGTAAAGAGAGCGAATGTTTATCAAAAATACTGAGATAAATGTGAGATATGAGGAAGATTCTTTAGAGTGTGTTATAAACACTGGGGTTTCAAGCCGTGTGCCTGGACCCAGATTAGAAATTGTTGAAAAAGTGCGCGTATTGCCAACAGCAGAAAATGATTTGGAGGTGACCACAGCGGAGGGGATTGAGACTGAGTATGGCCCTCTAGAAAATGGTTCGAGGGAAAAAGTCTATGATTACTGCAATAGGCTGTGGGAGCTGGAGAGTTAGGTTGTATCCTCTGCATCATGTCGCTAATAGGCTGTTGATTACGTAACGCATTGATAAGAGTCAGTGGGTTGCTGTTATTTCCATCTATGGGTAAAATCCGCTTACTTGCGCTCGAGATACAAGGATTCATTATACGCGGTGGAGGCACACTGGTGTCAATCCATACACCAACATCAGCATAATCCATGTAAGTATTGAGTGTGAACGTGAGCTTGACGTGAATAGCCGTCTATAATTTCGAAGAATTTAACAAAAATGGATGCAAGTTATACGCAATCAAAAAACATTTACTCGCTTATTGTTCACTGCTACTACTAATTTACAAGAAGGAATACTCTGAGATGGGAAGTTAAGAAGTTATTAGCAATAGTATGGTACGTGCCTTTCACGCCAAATTTAGCACTATTGGTGGCATATGAAGGACACCGTATTTAGGTTCATCGTCCTATAAATGGAATTCCTGAGCACAGAGTTCAGTTCCAGAGCCCTTACACCAAGACCAACTGTCAGCAGCTGACGAGCAAATGGTCTCATTCAAAGAGACGTCCAGCCTGAAGCAATATATTCCCAAGAAAACATACAAATCGGAATACAAGATATTTATGCCTTGTGCATTTGTTTGATATATTTACGGGAAAAATTGGTCCTGTTCCTCCTAGACCTAACATCGGTGCAAGTGGAAAGCTCGTTATAAAACTTTTATAAGTTATTCGGGCTAAAGACAACACTACTATATTTTGATAACCTTTTTTCTTCTTGCCTTGGGTTGCGCCGTAACGGCGCTTCGCTGCCGCGCAACCACCACCAGTCGCGCGCGGGCTGAGTATACCGCGAGGACGCCCACCCCTACGCGGATTCGAACCGGTGACCTTATGGTTGCAAGGCAAACGTGCAGACCACTCGGCCACCAGCCGACCAACCAGTTTGTAATGTTCAAAGATAGGACAGAAAACTGAAAGTATAACTGTGGAGTGTCCAGGTATCATCAGTCCGTATAATAAGTTCATGGGCATTGTTGATGCTTTGGATGCCTTGATTGCTTATTATCGGATCCATATCAAGTCCCGAAAATACTACTACAAGCTTTTTCATTTTGTCGTATCGTATCAGCCAACAGCTAGTTATTCTATCGAGGTGATTGCGACTCACTGGCTGAGCTTCTACAGAAACAGAAATACTTGTTTGCTGTCAGGTTACCTATTGCAGAGACACCGCATGCAAGGCAAAGAACTGTCCAAGAGAAAGAAGTGACGGTCTTCATCATCAATTGAAACGGAGTCCAAATGAACGAAGCGCCGGGGTCCAGCTAGGGTTATTCCATCTTTGGAAATCCGGTCAGATTCTGTGGGTCAATGGCCAGTGGTTGGTAGTGCACGGCAACGAAGTAAACGATCAAATTGCCAGGGCCAGACAGTGATCAAGTGCACAAAGTGCAATGCGCATCTGTGTTTCAGGAAGAAGAACTGCTTTGGAGAATTTCACAAGTAACAGTGCTTCGCCTTATTTGAATTTCCTTGATTGTTACGATATATTTGTTGTAATTGGGATGGTGGACTGAAGGAACCAACTCATTGCTGCATCAATAAAACAATTAAATGGTTGAGACGGGAAAACTTGTTCAGTAGCTATTACGCCCATTTGTGTCGGATGTCGCGATCTTGTATCATACCTAAATTTACACTTAAAGTGTTTTACAAGCAAAGTAACTATCTCATTTAAATTAGCATCCACACGTTAGTGAAATCACAAATAAGTAATTTATTAAACATGGTAAAAAATAAATTCGACTAGAAGGGGTTAAATGTTGATGTGACTATCGAAGAGCGGAAAATAAATGAAGCCTTGTACCATAGTATTTTACAATCTCCAAAGTGTCCTAATAAGAAGATAAATGGTGTCTTCAGGATGGCTCGGAGACTATTCGATTAAAATACGGATAATAATGTGATGCCCAAACGGGTGTTGACCGTTTAAGGGGGAAGCGGATGGAAGTAGGGTATCCGGAAAAGCCCGACTGAAACTTCATGAGTACAGGAAACAAAAATACATTTCAGTAAACTGTTCGCCACAAACATTGCTCTAAGGAAGACGGTCGGAATGATCCCCTTATGCGAAGCGCACAGGAGAGTAGGGCGATCTGGCAGATCATGGGTACATTTCGAAGGTGTACTGCAAATAGATCGGTTTAGTCAGAGTGCATGTGTGGAGAACGTATGGCGTCAATCAAGCAGCGTGTGAGATGCGGCACCTTTCTGTCCAGTTTTAGGCTAAGGACAGTGGCAAACAAAAATTCTTCTAATTATTTTTGGCGGCGGGTATAAACAGGCTCATAATAACAAAGAAACAAGCCTAAACAGTGGATTTACACCCGACACAACAAGCAGCTTAGTGTGGAATGCGTACCTAAATGGGTCCACAGTTTAATCGGCACTACGCATATTGTTATGGATTTAAAGTACGAAATTATCAAACAACTAAAAGTTAAGAGTCCGATTGATGTGTTCGAATACGATAACTGTATGACGGTTCACTGTGTCATAAGATGATCAAGTTATTGTCAAAATGATAGGATCATGTCAACAAACAAATAGGTTATTGCAAAGTATAAATACCTTGTGCAGTCCTCGAGTAAACAGAGTATCTAGATTGCGATCCAACCAGCGGAAAAATGGTTGTAAATACAACTCAGTAAGGTTTGAATCGAGGATTTGACGGTGTTTGTTGGCGATCCAAGATCCGATAGCCATATTCAATTGTCTACGAGGGAAGCAATCGAATCAGCGATGAAGGAAAGTGAATTTACTCAAGAAGCAGCTGAGGTAATTGTCCGTTATCAAGTACAGAAATCTTTAACGGTTTCGATGGGTACAAGTTATTGATGTGGACGGTTAGATGGAATTCCCGAACACTGTGGGCCTTGAGGAATGCGCAAGGGAGAGAGAAAGAACGGAATTATTATTGGTTTGGGATTGTAAATAGTAAGTAGTCTTTCAAGCGCTGAACTAAGACCCACGTCACTCCTACAGCAAGTAATTTTCCCCCACGGTTACAGTAACAAGACATTAAGCGGTTCCATAATACCCGGCACTTCATGGGTAGTTGAACACCAGTAGCGCTGAGGCAAAAAAGGGAAGGCATGTACAGATGGAGAACGGTTGTAATCAACTTGTTACTCGAAATTCACAAATTTTAGTAGTGTACGCCTAACGTGCCGTGAATGGTCCAGTAAGGTCTAGTGAAATGAATAGAATAGAACAGAGGGTAGTTAGATTACCTCTCACTGTCTGTGAAATGTGCCATATACGGAAGCCTAACCCAAATTGCTGCACATCACCCGATCCCAGCTATCCCCTGATCCAAACACGATTGTGCCACTGACAAGACAATCATCAGCGAGTTAACCATTAATGAACCGCATATCTCAGTCATTACGGGACACATGTCGACTCGAATTTTGATCTCGTTGTATCAATACCATCCCGTCATTTGCACGAGCCAGTGTTTTATCCCCCTACTTGGAGTCATCATCATCAACAGCAGTACCTCAGCCATTTGAACCGCTGCTTCGCTGCCATACAAGCATGAGGACCTATGAAATAAAGAATAAGAAGAGGAGAGAAAGAAGATTTACCTGAAAAGCTTGATGCCCTAAGCAACATTCAGGTTCAAAACACCTACACCTTGTGTAGACAACATACCGTCACAAGCAGCTGGCTATCGTACAAACATAAGGCGACATCGGCGAGACAGCTTCCTTGCGGCTTTCACTGTGCCGCGTCATAATCAACCATTACCCCGAAGATAACTCAGCACCATGGTTAGCGGCATCCGGTTTCGGATTTGCCTGTCACTGTGGCCAGCCACAGGACGCCTGCGCCTACAGAGGGACCATGGATGGCTTGCGCTGCACCACCCACAGCTCCAACCACATATCCCATATCCAGTGTAAACCCGAAGGAATAAGACCGGGAGGCATGTGGATGGAAGCCACGTTTCATCAACGGAACCGGTCCACACTCCTTCACAGGAAAACACAAGCAGATTGCATTTGGGGAATCAAGCGCACACAAGGCGGTGGCTGGACCGTAGTCCGCTCCACATTGAGTGCATGGAACCACTCTTAGAGCCTAGCACGGCCACAAGGACCGTGCACCCTGTCCCCTACAGCAACGACCAACTGTCTCCTGGAGCCAGTAAGGACGAGGTAGTGGGTAATAGACAGGCAGGTACCTTGTCAACATGCACATCATGCAGATAACTCAGCACCAAACACATTTTAAAAAGGCAATCTGAATAGGAGACGGCAGCAGACACGCCACTGGTGTCCACTGCGAGCCATGTCCTGTAAAGTCCCGGGCCAAGCACAAGGCGAGTCATGTGGACTCCAGCCCGGAAGGCGAGACGGACCAACGGCACTCAGTTTGGTCGTCAGTGCTTCATTTCCCGCTGCCTAGTCAACTTCTGTCCACCTCGAGCCTTGCACCACCCTACACCTAGCAAACTAAACAAGGCCCCCCTAGGTAAGCGGTGACCAGGCATACGTAGCACGTGCCCGAGCCAACGCAACTTAGTTAGTGCTATGTGGTGTTCTAGGGAGCTAGCATGATTATCACTACCTAGTACTCGCCTACGAACACCATCGTTGGGGACACGCTGGTGCCATGCGATACCAGCAATGCTCCGCAGACAACAATGATCAAAGACTTGAAGGCGCCTCAGATCTTCAGACGGAAGGGACCAAGTCTCACTACCATAGAGCAGAACGGCCCTCACTGTGACCTTGTATACACAGCCTTTCAGACGGAGGGAAACTCCCTTCTATCGCCAAAGATCTCGCAGGTTCAAGTAGGCAGGTCTTTCCTTTGCGATGCGTGAGCTGACGTCAGTTTTATGCGCCCATCGTTGCTGATGCATCCGCCGAGATAAGTTAAAAGATCAACCACCTTAAGTTCCTGGTTAGCAAAGGTCAAGGAGTCATCAAGTGGCTGGTGGTCCTGCAGCAACACTTTGCACTTTGAAGGCGTGAAGTGCATGCAGAATGATGGAACCACTCTGGACAGGCTATTCAGGGTTGATTGTGCCGCCGCAACACCGTCGAAAAGCAAGACGATATCGTCCGCATAATCTAGGTCAACTAACCTTCCACCAGGAAGCAATTCAACGCCTACATCGTGAGATTCCGCAACGGAACATTCCATGATAGAATCCAAGAGGAAAATGAACTGTGTATATATTGCCACTTGTGTATGTGTATATTGCCATTATAATCGATTCGCTCCAATCAGCCGGGACACTCTCTTCCTTCCAGATACGTTTGAACAGAGGTCAGTGCCCTGCAGAGGACCTCAGCCCAATCTTTAAATTGCGCAGATGGGAGAGAATCCGGGCCAGCGGCAAGAAAACGATTGGGGGCTGTAATCGCGTTTCGGACCTCGGCCTCCGACGGGGGCTCTAAACTAACCGTCCATGGCTCGTCCTGCATCACCTGAGTAGGAAGAGGTCCGGGAAAAGGAGGCCAGCTGAACTGATCTTGAAAGTGTTCCGCCCAACGAGCCACACGGCGCTCCTTATTGTGTATCAGCGCACCCGCGCTGTCTCTGATTGTCTCACTGACGCCTGGTATTCTGGGACCAGTGGTGCGGATTAGCTGGAAGAGCTTGCGGTAATTATCTACTGCTCCTGTCTCCTCCATTTCTTGAGCCCTACTAGTCCGCCAGGCTTCCTTGTCAGCACATAGCCTCTGCTTTAGTTCATGCTTAAAAGCCCGTCTGGTCACATTGTGTTCAGAGACTGCCGGGAGGTGTCTTCTAGATTCCAACAGGTACACCGACTTCTCGGATATTCAGTGACTGGTGCGGTGACGATGGATAGTGCCACAAGCAGATGCTCCTGCGCCGTGCATGGCGACCGAGATCCTATTCCACTGAAGCTCAGTGTCATCAGGACAAGACAGCGAAAGTTCGGTACGCAGTGTGTCTTGATAGGCTTGCCTGACCGAAGGCTGAGACGATTTCTCAGTTGCCAATGGGAAGAGACGCTTGGTGCACCTCCCGGTAAAGTTCATGGAGAAACGACAACGTACCAAGGCATGATCAGAGTCGACACAGGTACCCAAGTACGAGCGGAAATCCAGGATGGAACCACGCCATCTGTAACTTATGACTATGCGGTCAATTTGAGTCCATCGCTGGCCAGCTACAGGAGGACGCCAAATGGCACTTAGGCGTCCACTGTGTCTAAAAGCAGTGCTGCTAAGAAACAACCGCTGCTCCGCACACAGTTGCAGCAGACGTTAACCGTTGTCAGTCCGTCTGGAGTTAAGCCCACAAGTACCACCCAGCTGAGCTTCTGAAGTGCTCAGACGCCCTACTTGTGCGTTCATATCCCCTGCAAGTACTATAATATCTGAACTAGTAGCACTGCGTAGTAGCGCGTTCAGTTCGTCATAGAATGCGTTCCTGACAGCATTAGGACTGCAGTCAGTGGGAGCATAAACGGAAATCACAAATAAACAGCGTTTCGTGTTACTACGTGAATCCACCTTAGCTGATGTCGCCAAACGGGCTGCACATAAACGGCTGTTCACCGGAATCCAATCAACCAACGATGCCTCAGACTTAGAGCTTAGAATGACACCTACACCAGCTTGACCCGTGAGCGCTGCATCCGCGTCTCCGGATGCGTAAAACCAATAACGAGAGGATAAGTCGGGTGTAGTTAATTCAATAACCCCGTTAGGGTCATTGATCCTAGTTTCGGATAAACAACACACATCACAACCCAGTGTGTCCAAGGTGTGTGCGAGTGCAGCCTGGTGACCTGTTTGTCTTAAAGTGCGAGTGCTGAATGTCGCCATGGAAACGGGATAGCGCGGCCTTATAAAGGACTTTTGCCGATAGGCGTCCGATAGGTGCTGTGTGATGGTGGCTGCAGATGGTTCTACTCCAGTGGCACTTCGGTCGCTGTCAACTAAGCTGGAAATTATAGAAGGAAGGTTAGTAATGGGGGCCGGGATGGGAGTAAGAGAAATAGGTGGAAAAGAAAGAAGAGAGGCGCCAGCACTAGCATGTTTTCGCTTATCCGCCCTGCAGTATGCAGCAGATAAGGCGACCCTTGATAATCTGCGCAAAGTCCGATGCAAGATGAAGTATATGATCGATTAAAATGTCATCAATGTATGCGGGTTGAGATACTGCCAGGGCGCCCAGACCTAGACAGGAGGACGATTAGGGTCCTCATCTAAAACCTATGGCTCAAAAGCCTGTCCGCAAGGCAGCGGGGAGGTGGCAATGATTTAGTTTTGCAGAAATGCACGCCATCCCATTTCAAACCCGAACTTAGAGGATCAGATGACTGAGTTTGTCTGACCTCTCACCACTGACCAACCTGGTAGCAGCAGCTCTCAAGGTGCCCTGAGGCATCACCCAGTATAGCTCTATGATGTCTCCAGTTGTCCAGCAGCATGTCTTTTTACTAACACGTCCAAGAATGGCAGCTGACCATTGTTCTCCTCTTCTTTAGTGAAACCGATACCAGTAAATGTGTTGTTTATTAACTGATGTGTTTCTTCCAGTTTCGAGCGCTTTAGGCTGACAAAAGTATCGTCCACGTAGCGTAGCTAGAGTTTAGGTTTTGCGACCGGGAGTGCGGTTTCCTCCAATGCTTGCATCACCGCTTCGGCCACTAGTCCAGATATCGGTGAACCCATTGGCGTGCCTGTTATTTGTTCGTAGGTTTGGCCGTTGAAACTGAAGTGTGTCGTGAGGCATAAATCCAACAACTTCATCATGTGGATGGCATCTATTTTATTGTTCGTGTCTGAGGATCCGCGTTGGTCTAGTAGTGTTGCCATCGTTTGCTTCGCCAGCTTGGTGTTGATTGAAGTGAACAAAGCTGTTACGTCAAAGGAAACCACGATTTCGTCCTCTTCTAGTACTGTTTCCCTAAGCTTAGCCAGGAATTGTTCTGCAGATTGTATGGAATGTTCCGAGCCAGAGATCAGGTGCTTCAATCTCTTCCAGAATTCCTTGGAAAGTTTGCGATTCGGAGCTCCAGGTAACGACACGATAGGGCGGAGGGGGACTCCACTTTTGTGAACTTTTGGCAGGCCGTAGAATCGCGGTAGCACTGAATCCTCTGGTTTCATCTTGCTGTGTTCTAATTTTGTAATTTGTCCCATTTGCTCCAGATTTTGTAGGGTCTGTTTGATTTTGCTTTCCAATCGTTTTGTGGGATCTTCGTTTACTGGTTGGTAGGTGTTCATATCTTGAAGGAGTTCTTGCGCTTTCTTCGTATAATCAGCTTTGTCCATTACAACAGTAAGACGTCCTTTATCAGCCGGTAAGATAAGGATATCTTTAGCTTTCCTAAGGTTTCGCAACGCTTTCTGTTCAGCTGTGTTGAACATGTTGGTTTCACTTTTGTGCCTCAGTGCTGGAATGATACTGTGCCTGATCGTGTGTTGGGCGTCAGCTGTGATGTTGCATGAGCTCAGTGTTGTCTCAAGCTCTGCGAGGAAATTAATGGGATTGGAGCTTGAGACACACAAGGGACAATCATTCTACCATACATAAATGGTGTCTCTGAGATGGCGGCGAGACTGCTATTATCTTTCGGAATCAGAGTTGCTCACAAGCCGACGGAAACCATCAGAGACAAGCTCTTCAATGGTAAGGACCAATAGTAAGGAACAAGTGGTGTGATTTACAAAATCCGCTGCAAAAAATACTATGTGGGCCAGACAGGAAGAAAGCTCGGCACTAGGCTACATGAGCATAGCCTGGCCATCCGCCGACATGACCAAAACTCCCTGATGTCGGTACATATGGACGCCGAGAATCATCAGTTTGATTTGGAGAATGTCAGGATCATAGGCAGGGCAAAAACTCGAAAAGCACGCGAGTTCACCGAGGTTTGGTGTTCGGGAAAGAACTCAACCAACCGACACTTAGACCATGATACTGCCTATGAAGCACTGAGGTTTAAAACAATACTCCGCCCCAGATCAAAGGGACAAAGGAACATCATTGAGGCGGACTCTAGCTAATAGTACGCAAGAGTTGACTACACGGTCAGCTCACGTGGACCAATAGACTCCTGACGTTCGAATCAAGTGATCAATAATCACTTGGATCTGCAAGTGGCTCGCATAAATCGCACTGATGATGTCGTCTAGCCTGACGATGAAACGTCTGCAACCAAATCAACCAGCGCGGAGAACACCCGCATACCCTCATAGTTCATGTCATATCAAAATGTGTAAAAAGGAACAAACGGTGAAAGTGAGGAAAGGATAAGTAAACATAATTTAGCGTGGACTGAGCAAAATTAATGTACGTGCCAATATGATGCAATGGCTGGTATCACAAGCCAAAAAAACGTATGCTGATGGGAAAATAAAGGACCTGAGTAAACACCGAAAACGTTCAACCCTAGTGAAGTGCGTGAATAAAAAAACATCATTTTTCAAGAAGTTCAATTATCAAACGAACGGCATTCGCCCCGATTGATAAGGTGATAGAAGCTTAAAGTAAGCAGAGAACAAAAACAATACAAAGAAATCGAGCATCAAAGAAGAAAAAGAAAGATACCGTCCGAATGAATAAAGGTAATTTTGAAGTACTAGTTACGGGAATGGATTGCGACGCACAATCCCAATGTGAACCGCGATTCGCGTTAAGACCAAGTAAGGTCGAAACGCCTCGTGCAGAGCAGTGTATTCGAGTGAGCAATACCCAACATCTACCTGTTTCATACAGTCTGGAACGCAGAATCTAACAAAACGTGTGGTACAAAGTAATGTACATCCAAGAGGCTCACCAAGGTGGCAACAAAAACAATGTTAAATTCTACGACTTCAGCAGTTCAGGTCGAATTGTCCTTGCGTCGACTATGTGGGCAGGTAGAGTTACAGGTTGCATCATATTACCATAAGCAATATAAAGCAAAAACGACCAGTGCTATCTGGTAAAGAATACGCATCCGCAAAAACCGAAAGCATTATATAGGAATGGTAACAAAACTGAAATTATCAAGACAAGGACAAAATAGCTGTAACAGCACTGCTTTAATCTCTGGAACGTGGACCCGCATTAACTTTAAAATCGAATTAAGTTAGGCAGTGATAAGCTATAAAGTAACATCTCGGATACCCCTCCCATCGCAACAGTTGGCCTCATGATACCATTCTGGTCATCGCAAAGGATAATCAACGGTGCCCTATCTGCTGTATCGAGCAGGGTGGATAGGGGTTTGGATGCTACTGCTCAAGCCGGTCTTCTTATTCCCTCTCTGACGCTTTTTCTCCCTCATGGTCCCGTTCCAACTTCACTTTTATCCCCCCAGTTTTAACCCCCCGATTCTTGGCCCTCCCCCAACATGCTTTGCTAGGCGTTTACCTTCTAGTTTCAACTCACGTGCTAACGCGGAGCGGCACTCCTCTCCTGTCGACAAGTCCATGTCTAACCAAGCGGTCCACTTCAGTTCGTCGACTTCCATTTGGAGCCCTCGATCCTCCTTCAGATTGGCATGCCTCAATGTACGCACACTGATACAGATCGGTCAACAGGCAGCACTTGCCCGAACATTAGAGACCCTCGCGATCGATATCTGCTGCCTATCGGAGATCCGCCTGCAAGACTCGAGCTCTGTGCTCACTCTGTGACCCCCTTCAGGTGACACCAGCAGTACTTTCTCATTGCGCCTATACTGTGACGATGCAGCTTCGAGCACAGGCCAAGCTGGTGTTGACATTACCCTCAGTCCCCGGGCTGAAGCTGCTCTAGTTGATTGGATTCCAATCAGTAGCCGGATGTGTGCGGTCCGATTGGTTGGCTCGTTCAAAGCTTCGAAGTCGCGCGGGACTAATAGGTGTCTATTCAACATCGCTGCCTACGCTATCACAAACTATAGCGATGATTCGGTAAAGAACGACTACTACCGCCAACTGACCCAGTTCCTTCGCCACAGAAGAAGCACGAACACTGTTGCGCTGGCGCGGGATCTGAACGTACAAGTTGGAAAGTTGTCCACCGATGAAATGCGTCTGAGCGGTCAGCACGGTGTAGGCTCGCGTAATGCTAACGGTAAGCGGTCGCTTCATTTGTGTGAAGATACCCGCTTACTTCTTGCGAGCACTAACTTCCAAAACAGCACTCGCCGGAGGGTGACTTGGCGCCTACCAGCCTCGAACCAGCCCTGGAGGCAAATCGATCACACTGCAATCAGTTACCGTGAGAGGCTGGAGAGGCTTCATCCAGAACAGTCGCTCGATTTGGAGCACATGTGTGGACACCAACAATGCACTTGTGTGTGCTGATATGCTGATGCGCTTTGGCGGACGCGCACGACGACGCGGTGAGCGCACTGACACCAGCCAACTGACAAAGCCAGCTGTTTTGAATGCCTATCAAAGTACGCTGACATGAAAGTTTGTTGTGTCGGAACCCCACGATTGCTTCCACCCACTAACGGTAGTGAGAACACGAACGACCGGGTAAAAAACAATGTTCACGCCGCACGCCCAACCGGCCACCAAACGTCTGTGTGTGCAACTCAATGACATGATTCAAATTAGGGCATGTACACAGGTTATGCAGAAAGGCTGACAATCGATCAATCAAAGCTAGTCATTCCCGGGCCGAAGGATCGATACGATGTCTCACGAACGAGCGAAATGTACAGAGTAAGGGAAAAACCATTAAGCATAAGATTCAGTGTCAACCCCAGCTAGTCACAAAAGTAAAGTAATAGAAACGTATGTGGGGAACCGTAAAAGAGGACGGGGTGAGTGGAATAAAACTCACAAAACAACGGGGAGTGGTGGAATATTCTTACCTCTATAACAAAGTTGAGTAAGCGTTCACTGGAGACAAGTTAGATCACTGGTCTCATGTCCACCAGACCTTACTAGCAGCAAGCAAATCCTCATGTGGTAAGTCCAATCGTTAACATGGACATTGGGCCTCTTCGCGGTATCTGGAATTTATCGACGCTCACCGGTATATTCCGGCTGGAAGCGAACACAACGAAACTCGCAAAGAGCTCTGGGCAAAACTCCGTTATAGCATGAAGAGAGATCGAGAATCCTGGTGGCCCCTTCGTGCGTCAGAGATGGAAGTAGCCGCTGCCCCAGGTAACTTGGAAACTGCTCTGAAAAAATCCCGAAGTAATATTATCTGTCCCGTGCGATCTCGTGTACATAATGACCAGACCAATCAGTTGGACTGTGTCGCGCCGTTGAGGAATATGCCCTTTATTTTTATACCGTTTGTAGCCTGTTGATTGTTGTCCTCAAGGTCCTAACTCTCACTGTCGGTATGTCAAGCGAGTGTCAGCGTCGTAATCACATCAGAGGCATGGGGAAAGACAAGTGGATAATCGCATCCGTGCCATGTTACTGATTCGTTCCCAGAAGTGGATAGCACATAGATGCGCGGCGAAAAACGGCCAGAAATTTCGGGAACATTGACCGTAGCCGCAGTGTAAAGGCAATGGATTATACGTCTTGAGAGTAGAGCGTGATTATCATGCGACGATGGTAAAGTTCCGCTGACCAGTGCGGTAAAGCGTTTTGGATGCCGTTGCCTTACGTCGCTGGAGTAGGAATGTGCAGAACACAGAATGAAGAAAAACGGAATGTATGCTCCTCCCAACACTGCCACACATGATTACTTATTGTGCGGAGTAGCAGCACCGTATATGTATTGGTGATTTGAGTTGATAAGGGGTTTGAGGATATCATGCCAAAGCGACTATATCAGGTAGCTACACAGAGGAAAGAAGTCAAACTGCATATCTTGCTTCCCGGAGCATACGAGACAACTAAGTGGCCTTGCAATAATTGCACATGTTAACACGACCAATTAAAAGGATTGGAGCGCTAGCTCACTGAAGAATTTTCCACATGCAGGCTGCGCGAGACCTGCTAACAAACGAGCGATTTCATCGTAGGAATAACGTGGTGTTAACCTGAAACGTCGATGGGTGTGAAGGCAGCAGTTGACTGTCAACAGATATGTGGCAAAAATTTCAAGTGTGCATTTAAGCAGCACTACTAGGTATAGCGAGAGACACTCACGAGGAAATAGAAAAACTGTGCATTGATTCCGAATTGAACCATTTGTAAGATTCAGCTGTGATTAACCAATGATTGCAAGACTGTTTGTTGCTAATGGGCACAGATCGATGGTACGAGAGATTGCTCTTCCAAAGCACAGAGGCCCGGTTGCAAAAAATAGCGTTGTCGACCTGCGCAATGTAACAAGCGCGCAGTGCACAGCAACATAAGAGTAGAGATACTTTCGATGGTCAAATTACAAAATGAAGGCAATACACTCCTATGGACTCATCTACAGTAAGAAAAGCTAGAATAAATGTGTCCGGAATAGAGCAGTAGAACCAACCAAATATATGATTTTAAGAGAAAATTGCAGTGCATGAGTTTCCGGCAGTGCGCTGACACGCGCTATCTTACCAAAGTCGAAAGTCATCCCGTATCGGCAAAAAATGGGTGGAGAGATCCAACGATTGAGTCGATGCACAAAACACTCAAAGAAAACGAGCAGCGAATAAAGCTTGTCCCTTGGATGCCAAGCTTCTCTACACCAGAAAGTGATGGGACGTAGCGCAGTGGCGAAAAACACTATTCACGTAACTAGTAAGGAGTATAATAGAATTTGTTTCCTTTCGTGAATGAAGGGCCACACAAACAACATGTTGCTTTTGATTAGTGCGGGGTGGACTAAAAACAGACACTACTGCGTCGTTTATCAGTAACACGGTAGTAGCAGGATGCGAAAACACAACTAGCCAACAGAAAGCCGTAATGACTCCCCAAAGGAAAGGAACACTTGGGAACCGCAGTTGTATACGCACGAGGAATGGGCGCATAAGCAATACACACCACATGACAGACACAGAAAAAAACCCGCGCCAAGCAACCCTCCAACAAGCAGTGCGAAGATGAGTGGAAGTCACGTCAGTCAGAACCGATGCCCCTACAATAAGCTGTTTAAACAATAAACAATTCCATTTGCACCTCGGGTTCTTACATTAGTGCTGTGACCAACCAAGGTGCATTATGAAATCCCCTGGCCGGAGCCGTTTGAAGAAAGGGATGTGAGGACTTTCTTGGAGGACTTCAAGGATGTGGCAGAGGTAGTTGGAATCATGACCGACCAGGAGAAGCTGGTGGTTCTGCGGTCTCCAAAAGGACAGGGTGAAGGCAGTCCTGGAGGCGGCCCTGTCGAGTTGGATGCGTTGTGTTGTGTCGGACACTGTCCGGATTAGACAGCCCGACCGACCGCTAGGAGGTGATGTGACGGTTCAAGGCGGCACGGCTTGATGTAGAGGCGGATCCCCTCGTGTTTGGAAAAACTTGTCACCTTACTGGGCCATAAAGTGGGACAAGGTGAGTAGAAACTACTGGCAGAAGAAATATAACCAATAAGAGGCACCCCAGCTCCTACCACAAAATGCACTCTCAGAGAGGTCCTGGGCCGTGCTGCGTACTACAGCAAATCCGTCAAGGAATTCAACAATTTGGCCTTACCTTTGTACGAGCTACTGAAACAAGATAGGAAATTCCCTTAGACCGCAGAAGCGTAACAGGCTTTTGATCGCATTCTTCAGGAAATGGGAAGGCAGGGGCTGACGCTGAAATTGCCCACTCCTAGAGAGATATTTATGGTGGCCACTGATACGAGCGACTTCAGAGTCGGCGCGGTTTTGTAACAAAGCCATGGGACGATTGAGTACGCCAGCAGAATTTTGACACCAGCAGAACGTAAATACTCAACCATAGAGAAGAAATGCGTCACGATTGTCTGGGCGTTGGACAAATGGCGGCCATATCTGCTAGGTCACCGATGTCACGTGAACAACAAGCTAGATTTCGCCCGGGTCGCAGATGCGTCGATCACATCTGTACGATCTGCCAGATACTTGAACATCGTCATACGTTCAGTCGAGCAACTAGTCATATTTTTGGACATCAGAGCCGCTTTTGACTCTGTTGACAGCGGCCCTTTGGAACTGCTTACTGAAGAGGGGAGTACTTGAGAAGTACATTAGCATCATACGTGCCATTTAGCATCAAACTTCGGGCCGCGTGCGAGCATACGGAGACATTTCGTCCCTTTTCAGTAGCACTAGCGGTGTTAGACAGGGTTGCCCATCCTCTCCATTCTTGTTCAACTTCGCCATGGACGAGATCCTGGATACTGTCCTGGATAACTGAGTCCTATGGTGTTGAACTGCTCCCTGGTAACCGCCTTCGGGACTCAGAGTACCCCGATGAAATCGCTGCGATTTGCGAGTCCTCCCAAGTCGCCTCCCAATTGGAGTTGACCTTTGCCCTTTCCAAATGTACGGTCCTATTACAGGACTGGCCAAGTGCATGTCCTTCTCTCACCCTTTCGGGGCATCCGTAGGAAGTGGTCGACAAATTCATTTATCTTGGGAGTTGTCTTAGTATTGGCGGTTTGACAGAGGAGATCTCCCTGCGTATCTCCAAGGCTAGAGTCGCTTACACTAACCTTCGTCAGCTGTAGCCTCGTCGTGACCTCAGCCTCGCTCTCAAGGGAAGAGTATATAATGCTGCGGTAAGAGCGATTCAGCTGTACGGCTGAGACCTGGTCCGTTCACAAAAGCGATGTTCAGCGGCTATCTGTCTTCGATCACCGGTGCCTGCGAAGCATTGCTGGTGTTCGATGGCACCATCACATCACACACACCATATACACGTTAGCTAGAGGTGGGAAACACCTAAGCTACTGCGCCGCAATACACAAAAGAAAAAGGGAATAAAATGCAACAGGTGCAAGCCAACTGAGCTACCGGTAACGGATGGGCATCGTTCCGGTAAGCTATCAGCCGGCCACTATGCAACAAAAAAGTAACTTCCTACACAAAATTATAAAATGCTAAATAATGAGATTGTGGTTGGAGGGGGAGGCTAAGAGGGTTGGGATGGGACAAAGAAACTCACAGCACGAACGCCACTGAGGTCGGCTCCTTGCCATATAAAAAAGTGCATAAACAAAAACGTGCTCATCGTCTTTCGGACCCCAAACAGGGAGCCGAGACGCTCCAACAGAGGCCAGCTCCGAAGTGAGGGCCCTCATTCCTCTGGACCAAGTCATCACTCGGCCACCTCTCCTCTTCCATCCACATCCCCGGTGAGCAAACAACGCATGTCGTGGAAGTCGGTGGGCTGGCATGCGCAACACGTGGCCCAGCCATCGGAGCCTGGTGCGTGAAATGACGGTGCTGAGCGGTTCAGTTCCTTTTTCTGTGCCGTAAACAAGGTGTCGAACACGCTCGTTACTCACGCTGTGTTCCCACCAGATGTGAGCCAAACTGTGAAGGCACCGATGATCGAACGTAACTAGCCTCTTTATGTCCGCTGATCTTAGGGGCCAGGTTTCGCAACCGTACAGTAAGGTCGAACGTACCGCTGAATTGTACACTCTACCCGTCAGGGCCAGAGCAATGTCGCGCCGCCGCCACAGGTGGCGAAGGTTAGCAAAAGCGCCTCGAGCTTTCGCTATACGGTTCGTGATCTCATCTTCGAGCCCACGGACGCTGATACAACTTCCCAGGTAGTTGAATTCTGGAACTTCTAGCTGATTCCCACCAAGGGTCAGCGCAGGAGGCGATGCTTGCCAATCTTGGAGGAACGCTTTGCACTTCGAGGGTGCAAAGCAAAGCCTCAAGCGGCTGACAGCCAGTAATAATCTGTCTAGCGCGGCTTGGCACGTCTGGGAGCTGTCGCAGATTACCGCAATGTCGTCTGCATACTCTACGTCAAAAAGTCGTTCTCCTGGGAGCAGACCCACGCCTTCTAAGTCGTGTGCTGTAAATGCAATCTCCATGACTTCGTCAATAGCGAACTTGAAGAGGAAAGGTGACAGCGGGCATCCTTGTCTCACACCGCTGGAGATATTAAAGGGGGACGGCAGCTTGCAGCAAGCCCACACTCTGACTGAGCTGCGCGCGTATAAAGCTCGGATAATATTTACACGTTCCTCAGGTACACCCTTCCTGAGTAGACAGTTCCCAAATGCACGTCTATTCACCGAATCGAATGCCAGTTTGATAGCGAGGAACAAGACAATATATATATATATATATATATATATATATATATATATATATATGGCGGGAGAGCCTATGGTGCGCTGAGGCTGGTGGTGGCTATATCCTGAAAGATGGTCTACCCACTGCTGCTACTGTTGCGCCATAGTCTCATGTCCTGGGCGCCTCCACTAGGCGACCGCTGGGTGGGAGTTAGGTTTCGCCCTTCTCCCTGCTAAGATCCAGGACACCAATCCGCATGAGTCAGCTAACTGACCATGTGCTAGACCCGCTGCCTTTCGGGTGTTCATTTAATCGAAGGCTTTGGCTGAGGACCCGACTCGTTCTCCTGTCAGAATTGGGCGCCCTGGCAGTATCCTAGTCCATCCTCTCCGGAGGTTAGGAAATGGTCGATGGCCCACTTCCCGTAAAACCTAGCAATGGGAGACAACAGGTTCTCAATGCTCGATTGGCGTAGAGCACGAGTGCCACGCATTGTCTCTGACGGTGGGAGGACACCTCCGGGTGTTCAATGGTTTGCTACTGCCCGCCTCAAGCCAGGCAGCCCCTGGTCAAATTGGTGCAAACCCGCCAAAAACCCACCTGCGTCTGGCCGTGGTCGCAGGTGCGTACCCTACTACGGTCACAAAACATATGATAACTGTTCCAGAACCTCAAAGGCTGCGTGTGACGGCCGTCAAGCAGATCCCAATCTGTCTCTGCAATCACATTCCCGAGCTGGATCTGCTCTCCACTGCCTTGTGGGTCAGGCTATTGAGCCAAAGGCTCCGGGTGGAGTCCCTCAAGCAAACCTCCAAACCACCCACTGCCTTGTGGGTCAGGCTATTGAGCCAAAGGCTCCGGGTGGAGTCCCTCAAGCAAACCTCCGAAGGACAACGACCACCTCGCGTGCGATTGCCACCAATGCAATCGTATGCCTGCGCGCAAAGCACTCAACATCGGGTGCTGGAACGTGCGCACACTACTGGACCGGAACTCGAGCGAGCGCCCGGAGCGACGCACTGCACTGGTCGCAATGGAGCTGGCGCGCTACCACATCGATATTGCGGCGCTCAGTGAAACTCGGCTCGCTGAGCAAGGTAAGGTACATGAAGCAGGTGCTGGCTACACATTCTACTGGGTGGGGAACGCCGCCTCAGCACCACGTGAACATGGGGTCGGATTGGCAATATCCGACCGCCTGAATGGCCATCTGGTGGGTGAACCAACGGGCATCAGCGCGCGGCTGATGACTGTTCGCCTGCGACTCGGAAGAGGTAAGTTTGCCACTTTATAAGCACGTACGGTCCGACCATGTGTTATCCTGATGACACACGTGATCAGTTCTACACTGAGCTATCCTCCGTGATACGGTCTGTGCTGAGGAGCGACCGACTATTTCTGCTGGGTGATTTCAACGCGCGCGTTGGGCGTGATGCATCAGCGTGGACAGATGTTATCGGTGCGCATGGCATTGGTTCAGCGAATGCGAACGGTGACAGGCTGCTCTCACTGTGTGCCACTCACGGCCTGACGATCACGAACACTCGGTTTGCACTGAATGCGAGTGATATAGCAACTTGGACGCACCCACGGAGTGGTCACGCTCACCTGCTCGACTATGTCATCGTACGTCAGCGTGATATGCGTGAAGTGCGCATGACACGTGTACTGCGTGGAGCTGAGTGTGGCACTGATCACAAGTTAGTTCGGACCAAACTGTACATACATTTTCGTAAATCGATGTATTGCACTTCCGCCGTGAATCGGCGTAAATTTAACATTCTCTCCCTCGGTACTGTGGCGAAACGTACTGAGCTGGAGAAGGCGATGGCTGCACGCTTGTGTGGTGATGTGGACTGTATAGCCACAGTGGGCGACCTGTGGCACCACATTCGCGACCAGGTAACAGCTACTGCGGAGGAGACCATCGGGCGCGCAAACTGTAAGCGGCCTGATTGGTTTGATGACAACAATGTGACGATTGGCGCATTGGTGTCAGAGAAGAATGCAGCATTCGCTGCACATGTTGCAGACCCCAGTGACTTGGGGAAGAAGAGTCAGTTTCGCAAACTTCGACGGCGACTGACCCGAGAGCTCCGTCGCATTAAAAATGCATGGTGGACGGAGAAGGCGAAGCAGACGGAATGCTACGCCGAACGCTGTCAACACAAGGAATTCTTTGACTCCTTGAAGGCGGTGTATGGACCGAGATTGGAGCCGCTGAGGACACTGTTCGATGGTAGTTCAGGCGCTACCTGCACCCAGACTGCAGACATAATGCAGGTCTGGCGGAAACACTTTGACGGTCTCTTCAACAACCGTTCAGAGATCGACTGGCCTACATTGAATGGCCTGAAGCAGCACGATGTGAAGGCGGATCTGGCGGATACGCCGAGACTGGATGAGACGCAGAGAACACTTGCTCAGCTGCGAAACGGCAAATGTGCCGGAGGTGACGGGATCCCACCTGAAGTATTGAAACACGGTGGACCCGCGTTGTTGACTGCGCTGCACCACTTGGTGCAACGCGTGTGGATTGAGGAGGAGGTGCCTGCTGAGCTGAAGGATGCCCTTGTGCTACCACTGTACAAGGGCAAAGGTAGCAAGCAATGTTGCACGAAATATCGTGGCATCAACTTGCTGAGTTGTGTGGGCAAGGTGATTGCCCGAATCCTGCTCAATCGCCTCGTGAGTCAGATTGTGGAACCAAACGTGGCGGAAGAGCAATGTGGATTCCGTTCGGGTCGCAGCACTATAGATATGGTGTTTGCGGCTCGTCAGTTGCAAGAGAAGTGCAGAGAACGACACCAGCCATTGTACTCGCATTTTGTTGCTTTCACCAAGGCATTTGATACGGTGAACCGCGAGGCACTGTGGCTGGTGTTGGGTAAGTTTGGTTGCCCGCGTAAGTTTGTAAGTTTAATTAAATGTCTGCACAGTGGTATGCGAGCGCGGGTGCAGCTGAGTGGAGAGACCTCTGATGACTTTACAGTTGTCTCTGGTGTGAAGCAAGGCTGTGTCTTAGCTCCTGCCCTGTTTAATATCTATCTTCATGCAATGTTGTCTTGTGCTTTTGATGCGGCTTGTGCTTACGGTGTTCGTGTGGAGCACCATATTGATGGTGGGTTGCTGAACATCCGTCGTTTCGGTGCGAGAACTCTTGTCTGTGAGACAACTATCCGTATGTTGCTGTTTGATGACGACTGTGCGTTGTTTTCACACAGCGCGGATGAGTTGCAGCACATGACTAGTGCTCTGGCTTCGACAGCGGCCAAATTCGGGCTCACCATCAACACAAGCAAAACTGTCTGCCTGTTTCAGCCTTCATCGGAGGTGCAATCTTCAATATTGCCGCAAATCAGCATTGGTGCTGAAGTATTGGAAACCACCTCCCGCTTCTGCTACCTTGGGAGTGTGATGTCGACTGATCAGCAGCTACACGTTGAGTTGCGTAATCGCGTGTCGAAGGCGGCAGCGGCATTCGCGAAGCTAGAGTACCGAGTGTGGAACAACCATCAGCTTAGCATTGGCACGAAGCTGATGGTGTACAAATCCATGGTACTGTCCGTTCTTCTATACGGCAGTGAAACGTGGACGATGTACCGGCGGGATGTGCGATATCTCGAGCGGTTCCATCAGCAGTGTTTGCGACGAAGTTTGCGGATCGACTGGGGCGCCAGAGTTGCAGACACGGAAGTGTTGCACCGAAGTGGGATGTATGCAGTGGACTGCATACTTTTACTGCGACACCTGAGATGGCTCGGTCATGTGAGCCGTATGGATTCGACGCGAATACCGAAACAACTTTTATACGGTCAGCTGAGTATAGGGAAGCGGCCTGTGGGGAAACCAAAGTTACGTTACCAGGACATGATTAAAGTGAGCCTCACACGTTCTAATCTTGATTGCAGATCATGGGAATCGAAGGCGGTTGATCGGCGTGCATGGCGCGATCTAATCACGAAGGCAGTTGCTGAAGTGCGGGAGAAAGCCCTCATGCATGCAGAGAAGAAGCGGCAAGTGCGGAAGCGGCAAGCACCGATAAATTGTACTCCATCGACATCGAGCGCATGGTGCTGAAGCACATGCGGTCGCGAGTGCGTGAGTCAGGCAGGCCTAGTGAGCCATGAGAGAGGTCACTCGGGACCACTGCCGAAGCGACGACGGGTCCCGCAGTGAACGTAGGCAGCACCGGCGCAGCGTTTGTAGGCACGCTGAATTCGATTTACTAACCGCGTGCTTCCATGCTGTCTCTTTATTTCAGGTGGTGGGTTTTCGGTTCTCTCCTAATGCCTTTCTTTCTCATATAAATGTCTAGTGAGCCATGCGCTGTGCCATTTGGGGCCACTACAGAAGCGACGACGGGTCCTGCAGAGAATTACGACGAGCCGGCGCAGCGTTTGTAGGCACGCTGAATTCGATTTACTAACCGCGTGCTTGCATGCTAAGTCTCTTTATTTCAGGTGGTGGGTTTACAGTTTTTCCCTTAATGCTTTTCTTTCTCATATATATATCTCCCTGTACTCTATTCCATTAAGTTGCGCACATCGCTTCAGCCAATTGTATTCGATTTTCATAACATTTTTGTGTTCGTTTCATTCCGTGAACTATACTTCCTGACCTTGTGCACTTAGCTAGGATTTGTTTGTAAACAACTTATTACGTATGCTATTTAATTAAGGTTTATGTCACCGTTTCCTTATGCATTAATAGAGTTATTTTATTTATATCTCTATCTCAAGTGATTGGCTGTTGTTTGATATTCCCGATGTGGCTGCGCTTGATGTGCATGTTGACAAGGTGCCTACCTGTCTATTACCCACTACATCGTTCATACTGGCTCCAGGAGACAGTTAATCGTTGCTGGAGGGGACGGGGTGCACGGTCCTTGTGGCCGTGTTAGGCTCGAAGAGTGGTTCCATGCACTCAGTATGGAGCGGACTACGGTCCAGCCACCGCCTTGTGTGCGCTTGATTCCCCAAATACAGTGTGCTTGTGTTTGCCTGTGAAGGAGTGTGGGCCGGCTCCGTTGATGAAACGTGGCTCCCATCCGCATGCCTCCCGGTCTTATTCCTTCGGGTTTACACTGGATATGGGGGGTGTGGTTGGAGCTATGGGTGGTGCAGCGCAAGCCATCCATGGTCCCTCTGTAGGCGCAGGCGTCCTGTGGCTTGCCACAGTGACAGGCAAATCCGAAACCGGATGCCGCCAACCATATAAATATATATATATATATATCTGTGGCACAGATATTGTGCCATCAGAATCATGGCTGCATAGGAAAACAGTATGGATAATAAGAAAATAACAACAAAAGCTTTGTAGTTCAGTTTGCAACGCAGTTTTAATTTTTCCGTTTGTGTTTTTAGTGGAAGGAAGGAGGGACACCTCAACACACCGATGCACACGTCCGTCACTGCCATCGATCCTAAGCCTTGGCTTCCAAGGTCTCCAACCGGAAAGTATCCTCAATTCTCGGACCCCAACCCGGTAGCCGACAACAAACGGTCGAGGCTAACTGTATTGTCAGCTTTTTCATGCGGCTTCTCCAAATTGCAGTCTGCCCACCAGACTGTCTCTTCCAGCGCTGTCCAGCAGCCAAAACCAATGCACGAGGCAGGTAACGCTAGACAGGCATGCGCAATACGTATCCCAGCCACCGCAGTTGATGCAATGAGACGAGCTCCTCGAGCGAGTGACTTCCTCGTCCCAAGACACACTGTCTCACTTCCACATTACTTACGTGGTACCACCACCACACACGGGCAATGCACCACAGACAGCGATGCTCGAAGACGGATAGTCTGCGCAAGTCATCTTTACGAATGGGCCAGGTCTCGCATCTGTACAAGAGTATAGCACGAACAGTTGCGCAATAGACCCGCCCTTTGATGGAGAGACGAATGTCGTGGCGACGCCACAAGTGCCTCAGTTTAGAAAAAGCGATGCGTGCTCTTGAGATGCGCATCGAAATCTAGTCCCCAAAAGCCGCGCCAGCAGTGATACAACTTCCAATAGACAAAGCTCTCCACAACCTCCAGTGTTTCACCACCACGAGTGAGTGCAGGCCCAGGCACCCACCAGTCTTGAAAGATAGCCTTGTATTTGGATGGCGTTCCAACTGGTGGCACAGGGGAGAGGAAATTCCTACCGAAGTGAAAGAGACCGTAGGACGTAGACAACCGGCGAGACCCAGTGTATACAATCGTTCGGCAAGGAGATTCACGGCGAGTACGTGCCACTGATTTGAGGAAGTGGCGCGAGTTAGAGGAGCAACCACTCAACCGTCAGAAAGACTCCAAGCGAAGACAGCGGGAGCAAGCTCTTTGGAGGGGGGGAGGAGTGTGATGCACTAAAGGCAGACGCTACTGCATCGTTTATCAGTAACACGGTAGTAGCAGGATGCGAAACCACAACCAGCCAACAGAAGGCCGTAATGACTCCCCCAAAGGAAAGGAACACTTGGGGACCGCAGTTGTATACGCACGAGAAATAGGCGCATAAGTAATGCACACCACACGATAGACACAGAAAGAAACCCGCGCCATGCAACCTCCAACAAGCAGTGCAAAGATGAGTGGATGTCACATCAGTCAGAACCGATGCCCATAGAATATAAGCTATGTTTGAACAATAAAGAAAATAAACAAACAATTCCACTTGCACCTCGGGTCCTAACAAGTGTAGTCTCATCCATACACGATAAAGCACAACTAAACAGCTTCTCCCAACCACCTACAGTGGATTGAAAGGATTCAAATGAATGCAGTACTGCGAAATGAATGGAGTAAACTTAGTTACACAAACCTAAGGAGACGCCCATATCTGGCAAATAATGCAGTGCTAACGCTATCAGACAAAGCACTGACAAACGCTGCTTATCCAACATAGTACGTTGTTTATACTAGCGCTATAATCTTGTTGATGACAGATTCCGGTCAGCCATAAGTGTGACAAAAGGCGAACAAAAGAAGCGAAAATAAAAGCCCGCGTTAGTAAGAGCTGTAGCAAAATGCCTCATGTATGGTGGAACGAAGATACACAAAAGTGCTGGATATCAAGGTGAGAAAGAATTCAGTCGTATATTGCGTTAAAACGCAGAGCATAGTGAAAAGCGTTATTGTGTGGTCCTTCTATGCAACATAAAATTGAAAAACTCAACACTGTTGGACGTGAGCGAATGCGTCAAACGCCCGGCAAAAGTTGAGAAAGTAATAATAGCCTACGGACGCAAGTGACATGAACAAACTGCAAAAACAAGGTGCAACGGCGTGACTGCTTGATTTCAGGGGCAGAGAACTAAACATGGAGCAAATAGAGGGCAAACATACAGCTAATCCGTTTGGTTATAAAATGGCGGTGTGAAATTCCGGATGTCCGATCGTGTGAGGCATTCGTCATGCCCAACGACCCCTTCGCTGTGATTTCTACTACATATTACCCAACACTTCTTTTTGCTCCAAGCCAAGCCTTGTGTGCTCTGGACATCAATCCCGATTCCGTGAGCCAGCTGTCAACTCTGCTCTAGGTTCATAATTATCCGTCCAACACGAATTTTATGAACTTATCTCATAACATCGAGTTTAAATCAAGCACCATTCAACTTGTTTCAAATTGATGTGAACATATTTACTACTGCTACACGATAGTGGAGCAATAAGTTGCCGGATGTATACAAAGTTTTATTTGTTACAACGAAATAAACATTACATTTTCTCGAAGTGCGCTCCACCAGCGTTCATGCCCAGTTGCATGCGTTCAAGCCATTTTGAGAAGCAGCTAGACCATGCAGAAGTGGGTAACTTTTCAAGTAGCTCAATATAGGCCTCTAATGCAGCTTATGGATGCACGTATCGGATTCCACTCATCATGCGGTTGACAATTTGGAACACAAAAATGTCATATGTGGCCAGGTTTGGATTGTAGGGTGGGTAACCAGGTTCCTGGATGCGTTCTCTAGGCAAAAATTGATGACAACATGGGACCTGTGTGCAGGTGCGTTGTCATGGTGAGGCAATTTCCTTCGTACTAAAGTCTTTAGACGACGCCTGGCTATAGTTTCCAGCATTTGTGGCAGATAGTGGGCGATACACCAGTCTCCAGTGACTGTGTTGTCGTACGAACGGTACAGCAGTCACATGACCGGTCTTGGCCGCGAACACAGCCACCATCTGCTTGGCCACCCTGCGCTCACGCCGGAATCTCTGAGGTGGCGCCCCACCAACGACCGTCCCTGAGCCGACTGTTGCTCGGTCTATGAGTCGAAACTGTACACCCTGGTCTCATCACCACTGAGGATCTCACAAATAGCATTGGAACGTCCACTATCAAATCTGGCAAGCATGGTGCGGCACCAATTCACCCGAGCTACTTTCTGGTCCTCACTGACCTTATCAGGTCAGTGCGCAAAAGTTCCTGAGGCCGAGGTTCCCATGTAGGATGGTGCGGATTGATCCCGATGAGAGCCCGCGCGTACTCGGTGCTTTTGATTGTTTCAATTTTCTATCCCCTTGCGCTGTCTAGACATTCACGTATGGCTCGTGCTTGTTACACTGACAAAAGAGCGTGGCTCATGGTTGTTACGTTGTATTCTCAATGACTTCACATCCTTGGAAAATGGATGCGGGTGCAGTTCATTTCTGAAAACCAATTCGCTCGCGCGCTCTACTTTGTTTTCGTTATACTCCCTCTTTGTGTACCGTTAAATGCGCACGATGCCAGAGAAGCACTATGTGAGTGACACAACTCCAAGGACTCCGCGACGCATCTTTTGGCTGGTCATATACGTTAGTCATTTGTCACATAAAACCGCGAATTTGACATCGTTAGTTCGTAGATGTGCGTCAATAAAGCCATACTGTTATCCAGTTCCGATCTTGTTTTGATCCTGCCGGAAACGAATTGCTCAAATCTACCAAACAGCGTAAAGGAAATGGGAAGCTAACATAGTCGCCTGATGAAAACCCTACTTTCCCTTGCGTCCAACCATAAGCCAAAACGGAAGGTGGATAGATGATGACAAGTGAGTCTAATGCACTGCGAACGTGGAAAACAAGGCTGTTACGATTCATCCCAGCCAGTGAAAAAGGCTCAGATTTGCGACACCTAAGGTGTGGGTGTTGCACTTAACAGATTGAGTACAACCTTAAAATAAGCCTGTTAGGAGGAACACCTCCTAGGAACTCATACAGTGGACTCCATAACGGTTAAAATTCGAGCTTTTTCCTGGAATTCAGTGGAATAATCTCATCGGTCGATCAAAAAATGTCTTCGGGTCATCTATCGCTAAAAGAAACATGCATCAGCAGTACGCCGGTACGCAGTACCGAGGCTTTGCTGCCGTGCAACTACCAGCAATCGCACGTGGGCTAAGGATACTGCGAGGGTCGTCCGGTCCCTACGCATGTTTGAACCCGCGCCCTCAGATTACAAGATAGGCTTATGATCTTTAAGGCTACGGGCCGGCATAGAATAGTAGAGACTACAGGACATACGAGAACGTTAGTCTGCACAGTGTAATTGCCTCTTAATAGGTGGGTATGAAACTGGTGACCGAGGCCTCGCTCTTTTGATCAGCCGACCGGAGCAATCGGGTTTAAAACGTCCAGTCAGATAGAAAGACGAAAACAAAACACAGAAAAAGGTGAATGTGGGCTAATTGACTTCAGAGCTTCATCTGAAGCAATAGGACCCGACTGGTTACTCATTTACTGGTACAAGATCCTTAACTAGTAAATGTAGTTTGCAGGCCGCGAATCATTTGCACAATCACCGGCGGGTACATCTGCGATCAAGCGCAGCACCCAAAAGCTTATTCTAGTGATGTGTAGTTGATTCATTTAGAGGCGCAGCAAATTAGGCAACGAGAGAAACATGTTGAACAGCGGAGCGGCACGTGCTGTGCTACTATCGTTTGTGGAAATCTAAAAGAAAGCGAAAATACCACATTTTAACGCAGTGAAGCTATACGCAACTGAATTTGCTACTTGGTCGCCAATTTGGGAATGCCTTCCTTGTAGATTTACAAGTGAATAAGTCTCGTATGTTCGCAGGAGAGATAACCAAGCAGTCGCGGACAATCAGCGGTGGCACCTCAGGAGGTCGTGGGTTCTCAACTAGTTGTTTTGTACCACAATACCAAATGAGTTCACACGACGTTGTGTCAGAGTTGATAGGACCGGCTATTAGGCCAATGACCAATCAGTGCTGCAACCATAAGCAAGCACCTGGAGAAAGGCTGATGAATAACTTCGGTGACTATCGGTTTCCTTAAAATGTGTCAAAATTGCCAGGATACTGGTCACAATATATTTGTATCAAACCCAAACTGCACACTAAGTTATGCTCTTCAAAATCATCTCCCTGGTGTATGTAAGTGTGATCGTGGCTCTCTGTAGCTATAGGAATTTTAAACATTGTGTTATGCACATGCCGTCTGTTTCAGATCGTCAACCAATGAGCAGAGAGCAACGAACAAACCTGAAGCATTTGGTACAGTTTCAGAAAACTGTCAGAAGCACTGGGATTGCTGCAGCAAGTACAGAGCTGAGATGATGTCATGCTCAAGTGTTAGGAACGGTGCTAGGGTTATAAACAAGGATGCAATGATGTGGAAGATGAGTCCAATAGTGGAAATTTCTCAACGACCTGGACTGAGGTCAAGGTTGAGGCAGATGACGGGTAGCTATCGTCGACTGAATGTTCGACCGAGGACCAATGAGCTTGGCATGGATCGGGACGGGATCTGGAAGATTCTTAAAGAAGATTCGGACAGGCGGAAAGTTTGTGCAAATACTGCGGCGTTTCCTTCGTTCAGTGCGCGAGAAGAGACGATAGTTGAGTCGGGAGAACTGGTGGTTGCTTCATCACAACGCGCCTGCACATAATGCTCTGAGCATCCGACAGCACCTGCAGGAGAAGAATGCAATGCTGGGATAACCCCTAATCACCCGACCTAGTCCCTTGAGGTATTTTCCGAATCCCCAAGCTCGAGGTAATCTAGGGACCAGTTTTGAAAACGTGAATGATGTCAAAAAGGCCGCGACGACGGAGCCGTGGAAGCTCCCGGAAGTATTCCTCCAGGAAAGCATGTGTGCGTGGCAGAGAAGAATGAGGAAGTTCATTAGACTAGATGGATTATTCTGAAGAGTGAAAAGCATTAGTGTGAAGTTAGGGTTTAGAATACATCATTAGTAACCCCAGTCCTGGGACCTTCTTGGCAGACCTCGTATGTGGACGGTTTCGTAGACTAAGAATGCACGTGAGACACCTAGTTGTCAACGGTCTCGTGCCTGGTGACGAGTTCTGTGGTACAGGAAACGTCCTCTGGCCTGTGTTGATATACTCGGGCGATTTGGGCGTCATGAGTCGCTTGTAACAAAAAGCGTGTTATCCAAACGGTTCGTAATAGACGTTTGTATTCCTGCTACCTTGTAGGTCAGGTCTTCATATCTCGAGGTTCCGAGAGCGTTCATAAGGGAACCATGTTTTTCATCCTGGGCAATCAAGTAAAACTGCCGCATAACCTATGGATTGACGCTTCATGAATTTCTACTGGTTGTATTTACTCTTAAGAAACGCTATCCTCGGTCGATCCGCAGATAGCCAAATCTGCTAAATCATGCCCTACCGTGCAAAGATCCAGTAACTTAGTTTCACGTTTGTTCAATGCCTCCATGCTTGGTGACCATCCTCCGTTCCACAGTTCACATCATCCCACTGCGTTGTACAAGAGTTCTCGACGGATTAGGAGTTTAAACCGGAGATTGAGCACCAAGTTGCGCTGGTAAGTTTTCTCCAACGTTCCCTTCCCAATTCAAGCTAGTTACCTTCAATGTTAGGATGTTGATGCATATTGGATAATAGAAAACCACCGAACACATACTAGAAACCACCGCCATTGGCATTTGTCGCCTCGCTGATACCAGTTTCGAGAATTCCGGCCCGGCGCTACAACTGATTTCCCTGCTTGCATGTTCCACCGGCATTTTCAAATTGCGCATATCCGGACACTCGATTACTGAAATCTCTGGCCATGTCGGTGTGGGATGGAGTTAAACACACGTTCTGAGGCAGCTTGAACAAAATGGATCACCGTTAATAGTCGGGTGCGCGACTGAACTAGAAACCTCAGCCATCACACAGACAGACGTTGTCGTTCTCGCAGACTGCAGTCCGGACTAAGTTAAAATGAATTCTGCCAACAACACCTCAATTTGGTTCGTAAAGAGCGCCGCACGAACATCGTGGTGCTTATCGGAGATTTGAATGCGCATATCGACGAACGTAAACTTGGTGGTCAACATGACCACGGTACGAGCAGGAAAGACTTTTGTCGTTGCTTTGCGCAGATCCTGGCCTATTTCCTTCGAGAGTCCGCTTTTGGCGATCTTGGTGTCAACGCACTTCCTGGATACCTCCATCACTTGGTTGGATGTGGACGCCGGTTAACCGCGTCGATACGAATTATCGTTCACGAAGCTTGACTAAGGACTTGAAGTCAATCTGTAATACCTCATTATAGATCACGCGTTCATATGTGCTAAGGTCTGGTTGCAGTTTGGTGAGACGTAACAGCGTTACCGGAAACGGCTTGACACGGATCAGCTATTTGCCGCAAACGTCCTCACTGTCTTTCAGGATGCGTTGTCCTCTAATCTCATGAATGACTCATTCTCAGGCATCGGTACGCACTGAGCATACATTCGCAGCGCCATGCACATCTGTGACATTGGGTTATGGTCTTACGTGCAATCCTGTCAATTACTGGATCACTGCATGTTCTATTCAGCTGTTTGAAAACTGTCCAGTAATCCCTACTGGAGAACATTCACTGCGCAGCGTTATCAATGCGAGGTCTGGTGGACGCGGCGTGTCACTGTAATGCAGCAGACGGTCAACAAGAGGAGTGGGTTTGGTGACGAAACGTTTGAAATCAAATTGGCCAGCTCGGCGGACACCACAGTAAGTGAACAAGTCTCCCGAGCTACCAGTATTCCAAACACCAAAAGCAATTACCCACTGTTCATCCAGCCGGTGCGATTGTGGTCAGCTTGTGCTGACAACGCTGACTGGCTTCCCAGTCCACTGGTCGCGCATCTACTTCGCTCGCGAAATCTGCCAGCCACCATCACAATGGAGTCCATCTAGCTATAGCGCACGATTACTGGCGAGGTATCCCAATAACAGAACCACGGAAATTGCGGGTGAGAATGTAAGAAGGAAGCTAACGGTGCAGTTTTTCAGTAAAACACAGATTAGATGCACTCTGTGCAAAAATGTATGCAAAACTAGGAGTTCGAGTTGGACACGAATGTGTCATCAGGTGTTGCTTTCGTACCCGTAGCGGCGGCTTTCGAACATCAGTATAAATCTGCCACTATTCTCATTAACAAATGATAGCGCCAACTGACATAAGAGATATTTCAAAGGCAAGATCCGTAAACGGGTGATTGGCAACAATTAGCCTAACTGATAGGCAAACAATGAAGCGATGTGTGCATGTTTATAGCCCACAACGCGACTAAGTATGGCCGGTTGCGGAACAGCTCTGGCGTTTCTCTTGTGACCCGCTAGTCACCGGAACCTAGGTTCCGGTTTACCGCTCATGTCCAGCAGAACTGGACGAAAGGGTTGTGTTGATCGCAAAATCTGCTTTGCTCCATGCTGCGTGTGCCCACAAACGCTGGACACCAAAGTCTTTCGGATATCACAATACCTACTAAAAACAAAAAAATGTATATACGAAACGCGAAGGAATAAGGGGTGAAAAGCCGACATGTGGGAGTGTCACGAATGTCGCATCCGAAATATAGTGCACCAACAAAAATGCAATATGTGCGACCAATAAGCAAATCGAGAGAACGACAATAGTAAGAAGACGCCATATGGGACTAGATCTCAGGATCGATTTGAAATGTAATACCTGTGAAGACCCCAGTGAGCTCAAAATACTCGCGAAGCAATTAAACGCAGTGCGTTAAGTGGACTTCTGTCGATAAGGTTGCAAGCATAACAAAGATGTGATCAAGTACATAGGTGTGAGACAAGAAAAGAAACATGTGAATCGTTTAGATGATTGTTCATTCCGACAAAGACAAAACTGTGCAACATGAGAAACTAGAATAATGACTTGATCACTGAAATGAGGTCAACAACGCTAAATTTCAAGGATTTTTATTATAAAGGTACCTACCCAGTCGGGGTCTGTGGGAGAAAATATTACGAAAAAGGCTTTCCCATCCTCCTGCGGCGTAACTTCACGCAATCGATCCGGAGGAAAGGCCTTTAAAAGGCGAGAAATCTCCAAAGCTTGCAACCGACAGAGTTCTAAGTTGCTTGCATTATCCATCTTAATTTGGGTTGTAGTCAGACTGGGGCGCAAGACTGGGACCCTAGTTGATTTGGAAGTGGTACCTCCAGCAGGTATGGGAAGAGTGGGGGATCCTGAAACGTTAGAAAACCGTACAACATGACGTTCGTGGTGCTCGTCAGGTCTCTTGTGTGAAGAATCAAGTGCAGTCGCGAGGGTAAGTTGTGACAGTTTCCTCGAGGCACGGTACTCTGCCAGCGTCATTGAGCCAGTGGGGTTGCTTTCGATTTCATGAGAGAAGGTACATTCATCCCCATACTTGCATTGATTGTTGGCGAAAAAGCGACAAGGCTTGCGAGGGGGAGAGAAAGGGGTTGAAGTTATCCGGGAGCGGTCGTGCCAAAAATAACAACTGTAACCATAAGGACACCATCCGGTAGCGAGGAAAACGCGGCACCGTACCGTCGGGTGAGTGAAGCGACAGGAACTCCCATTTCTACAACATCCAGCTTGATAATAGTGACAAACAGGAGCACGATTCATCCAATCTGAAGAGCACAGGAAAAGAATAAAAGCTTTAATGAGGACCAAATTTCACCAAAGAAAAGCGTAAATGCCTAACCGGATAATCAGGATTAAAAATTGATCAATTAAATCTGAATTCGTTAACCTCAGATACGCCAGGACCCCGCCAGTTTGTGTTCCCGTAAAAACAGGATACACCTACTGAGGTTGTTTAGTAACAACCTGCTGTCAGCTAACCGAGTTGACAGAGCAAAAAGTTGAAAGATCCCATATGCTACAAGTTGGATGACGAATTTGTTGCTTGTTGGCGAAGTTGGAAAGGTCAGAATCGGTCTCTCGTTGATTCACTTGAAGAGAAGAAAGTAAAAAAACGAATATGAGAATAATAAAAAACAGTTGTGACGATGCTCCGCGATAAGATAATGTTTACTGGTCGACCAGTCGGAGAAGTGATTCTATGTAAGTCCCCGTTATTTGTAATGGGCTCAAAATCCTGGTAATGTAGTGGCGCCAATGGGGATCAGCCCGCGAAATTCGACTGTGAGCATCGGCTGAAAAATTTAACTTAAATGGTGGTATGGAGAACGCAGGGAATGGGAACAAAGGGAATCTACTTAAGATCAGTTCCATGTAATATATTTTGGGGCGAATCGGATTATATACTAGGTATGTAATGGTTAGCAATACTGTGTCTAGATGGGCGTATACCTAGTGTGGCCAGTCAAGAACATGTCAAAAGACCATGAAGGCTGAATCGAGTTGGCGCTTGTCGTCCTCCATGGTGGGGTTCTCGAAACCGGCCATATCAGAGGTTGGACAACTTATGGCATGTGGATGAGCAGGGGGTCGATGGCGTTCTTGCAGTCATCCACTTTTTCATAGTCAAGGATACTCCATCTGATGGTTTAAGCTCTTGTTTATTCTTCTTGAGTTGTCAGAACTATGACTTGTGCATATTTTGAGAACGTGAATCTGAGCAACCACATCCTTGGGGGTAGGTGCAAGGATTATGGCTAGCAAATTAAATTGAACTGTACAGTCGACAATAAGAAAGCTTTGGCGCGTATGAACCCCATCAGACAAGGGTTACCTACCTTGAAGCGACTAGTAGCAGTAGACGGAGTAATCGGTGTGATTCTCGAACAACAAATTCATCCAGTGGAGTTCGTGGTACAAGAAAATTAAATGGGCATAAAAATTAAACCATTACTAAAAAAGAACCACTGAAATCTCCATCAAACATACCATCATGGCAATCTGCTCAATGTCCAGTCATTCCTGGCAAGGAAGCTGCTACCTATGTATAGAAGTGAAGAACCGTGAAGGACAAGGATGGTAGAGAGATCCTGACAGATCGTGGACCCTCTATTGCTAATGTTGTGCCGTGGACTCATGTTCCGGCGCCTCCTCGTGACGGCTGTTAGTTGGGAGTTGGGTTAAACCCTTCTTCCAGCTAAGGGCTGACAAAATTCCGCGTGAGTCAGTTCACTAACACAGGGCCCGCTGTCTTTCGGGTGCGCATTTTATGGAAGGCAGGGGCTGTGGACAAAGGACGATGAGCATGTTTGGTTGGACACACTTGCTGATATGGTTAGGAGCCGACCTCAGTGGCGTTCGTGCTGTGAGTTTCTTTGTCCCACCCCATCCCTCTTAGCCTCCCCCTCCAACCACGATCTCATTATTTAGCCTTATATAATCTTGCGTAATGTTTTTTTCTTTTTGGGTGCACAGCAGCCGGCTGGTAGCTTACCGGAACGATGCCCATCCGTTACCGGTAGCTCAGCCAGCTTGCACCAGTTGCTTTTTTTCTCCTTTCTTTCTATGTATTGCGGCACAGTAGCTGAGGTGTTCCCCACCTCTAGCTAACGTGTATGATGATGATGATGATGATGAGGGGCTGTGGACCCGAGTCGTTCTTCTGTCAAGTGTGGACGCGCTGGCAGGATCTTAGTCAAACCCCCAACATGAATCATGCCAATAATAATGAATCTATGTGGCATCGGCCGTCACATAGTGGCCTCAGGGAAAGCGTCGCCTTATCTGCTGCATTCAACGAGATGGATAAGCGAAAACATGCTAACGCTGACGCCTTCCTTCTTTCTTCTTCCCCAGTAAATTATCTCCTCACAACCCGCTACTCCTTCTAATGCACGTCACCACTCATACGATTGCTCGGTATCGCAATCATATGCCTCTGCACAGAGAGTCCAAGATCGGGTGCTGGAACGTGCGCACATTACTGAACCGGCACACGAGTGAGCGACTCGAGCGACGCACTGCACTAGTCACGATGAAACGCGCGCGCTTCCGCACTCAGCTAGACTCGGCTCGCTGACCAAGTCAAGCTGCATGAGGCTGCATGGGGAACGCCACCAAGCACCACATGAACATGGGGTCAGAATTGAATTATCGGACCGCCCAAATGGCCAGCTGATGGCAGATCTGACCGACATCAGCGCACTACTGATGGCACTTCGCCTTCGATTTGGAAGATAAATTTGCCACTTATTAGCACTTATGGTCCCACCATGTATTCTCCTGATGACACGAGGGTTCAGTTTTACGCTGTTATCCTCTGTGATACGGTGGTTGACCAGGATCGACCGGATATGCCTGCTAGATGATTTAAACGCGCGCGTTGAGCATGATGCCGCAGTGTGGACAGACGTCACCGGCCTGCATGGTATTCGTAGACAATGGGAACGGTGACCGGCTGCTCTCATTGTGCGCCACCCATTGCTTAACGATCACGAACACACTGTCTACATTGTGTGCGAGTGATATGGCTACTTGGACTCACCCACCAGTGGACACCCTCACCTGTTCGACCATGTTATCGTACGCAAGCGTGACATGCATGAAGTGCGCATGACCAGTGTACTGTGTTGGGCTGAGTATGGCACTGATCATAAGTTGGTGGGGACCAAAGTATACATACATTTTCGTAAATCTATTTATTGCATTCCTGCCGTGAACCGGCTAAGAAGATGATGGAACTGGAGAAGAGGATGGCTATAAGCCTTGGCGATGTCGAACCATTAGCCACAGTGAGCGACCTGTGACCCCAAATCCATGACCAGGTGACTGATACTGCCAAAGAAAAAATCGGGTGCGTAAACCGTAAGCGACCAGATTGGTATGATGACAACAGTGCAACCACTGGCGCGTTGGTGTCGGTGAAAAATGCAGCGTTCGCTGCACGTGTGGATGAACCTGCTGACCGCGAGAAGGTCATTTTCGCGAAGTTCGATGGCGATTTACTCGAGAGCTCAGTTGCATCAAGAATGTATGGTGGACAAAGAAGACAAAGCAGGTGGATTGCAACGTCGAACGTCGCCAACATAAGGAATTCTTTGACTCCTTGAAGGCGATGTACAGTCTGAAGTTGGGGAACGCTTATCCATGCTAATACAGGCGCGGTCTGTGCACAGACTGCAGACATAAAGCAGATATGGCGAAGGCAATTTGAGTGTTTACCGAACAAGTGTTTAGAGAACGAATGGGCGATGTGCACGGGCTGCAACAATAAGAGATGAAGAAGTGTTCAACCGACACACTGACACTGGATGAGAAACAGAGAGCACCTGCTCAGCTGTGAAACGAAAAGTGCGCTGGTTAAGACGGCATTGCGGCTAAGTATTGAAATGCGGCGGACCCGTATTGGTGAATGCGCTACACCACTGGGTGCAATGCGTGTGGATTGAAGAAGTGCCAACAGAGCTGAGGGATGTCCTTGGGCTACCACGGTACAAGGACAAAGGGAGCAAACAATGTTGCACGAATCATCGTGACACTAAATTGCTGAGTTGTGTGGAGGTGACAGCGCGAATCCTGCTCGACCGCCTCGTCACACAAATCATTGAACCGGGCGTGGCAGAAGAGCAATGTGGAGTTCGTTCGGGCCCGCAGCACTATAGATATGGTGTTGGCGGCTCGTCAGTTGCAGGAGAAATGCAGAGCGAGACACCAACCGTTGTACTTGTTGCTTATAGACTTTACCAAGGCTTTTAACACAGTGAACCGCGAAGCACCGTGGCTGGTGTTGGGTAAGTTTGGTTTTCGAGTAAGTTTGTAAGTTCAATTGAATGTCTGCACATTGGTATGCGGGCTAGGGTGCAGCTGTGTGGACAAACCTCGGATGACTGCAGTTGTCTGTGGTGTGAAACAATCCTGTCTTAACCCCTGTCTTGTTTAATATTTACCTCCATGCAATGATGTCTTGCGCTTTTGATAATGCTTTCGATTACGGTGTCCGTGTAGAACGCCGTATTCATGGTGGGTTACTGAACATGCGCCATCTCGGAGCGAGTACCCTGGTGTGAAACAACCATCCGTATCTTGCTGACGACTGTGCGTTGTTTGCGCACAGAGCGGATGAGTTGCAGCGCATGACTACGGCCCCTGCTTCCACAACGGCCAAATTCGGACTCACCACCAACACAAACGTCTGCCTTTTTAGCCGACATCAGAAATGGGATCCTTATGTTTGCCGCGAATCCTTATTGGTGACGTCTTAGAAACCACTTCGAAATTTTGATAACTGGATGGTGCACTTTTGACCAATTTGTAGATGATGAACGAGCTACGTGTCAGCGTATCGAAAACGGCAGCTGGGTTTAGAAAGTTGGGAAAGCGTGTATGGAACAAGCACCACCTTACCGTTGGAACGAAGTTGATGGTATACAAGTCTGGACGATGTACCGGAAGGATGTCAGATATGTGGACCGGCTTCATCAACAGTGTCCGCAACGAATATTACTCATCGGCTGATGTTACAGAGTTGCAGACACGAGAGTGCTGCGCCGTAGTGGCATGCATGCAATAGACTGCATAATTATGCTGTGGCACCTGAGGTGGCCGGGGCACATCGGCTGCATGGATTCAACGCGGATACCCGTGCAACTCTTATATGGACAACACAGTGCAGGAAAGCGGCACTTTGGAAAACCAGTTACCTTATCAGGACTTGATCAAGGTGAGTTCATCACGAACTAATGTTGATTTCAGATGGTGGGAATCAAAGGCAGTTGACCAGCGCGAATGGCGTGAGCTGATTAAGAGGACGGCTGCCCAGGTGTAGCAGTAGGCACTGTTACAGGCGGAGGAGGAACGCAGGGTACGGAAGCGACAGGCGATGATGAGGTCTACCCCATCAACATCGAGCGGATTGGGCTGTAGCACATGCGATGGAGAGTGCCTGAGCCAAGCGGGACCGGTAAGCTACCAGCGCTGTCACGTGGGGTCAACATCCAAAAGACCACGAACCAACTGATTATCTAAGTATAATGAGCACCAGATTAGTCAACGGTTAGAGGCCAAATAAACAGGCTCCTGGCCCTCCAGGTTGGGGGTTGGAGTGACGGTGGCTCTTTACTCTATAAAACGGACTCTGTAGCTCAGTGCCAAAGCCTCGCTGCTTTGCGGCCAGGTTTCTGAACCAAGGACTTTGGTTGGAAACCCTAATCGTTCTCTTGTCCAGGCCTGGGCAACCTGACAGCATGCTGCACACGAAATACAACTTCATGACTTCCAGTTTAAACAAACCCCTAATGCTCTGAACATCGCAGAGGATACTAAACGGTGTCCTATCTGTTGAATAGAGCAGGGTTTGGATGCTACTGCGCAAGCCTTCCCGTCTTCTTACTCCACTTATCGCACTTGTTCATATTTATCGTCCCGCTCCAACTTCACATTTATCCCCCCGTTTTCAACCTCCAATTTTTAGTCCTTCCCCGACTTGCTTCAATAGTCACTTGTCTTTTAGTTTCAACGAACGCGCAATCGCAGGGTGCCGCTCCAGTCCAGTCGACAATGCCTCTTTCCTCGCTAAAAGTTGCATGCCTCAACGTGCGCACTTTGTTACAGATTAGTCAACAGGCAGCACTTGCCCGAACACTAGAGACCCTATCGATCGATACTTGCTGCTTATCGGAAATCTGCCTACAAGATCCGAGTTCCGTGGTTATATGCGATTCCCCGCATGCGACACTGGTGGCACATTCTCAATCCACTTGTCCGGAGATGATGCAAGTTCAAATGCCGGTCAAGACAGTGTGGGCATTGTTTAGAGTCTCTGGACTGAAACTGCCCTGATCGATTGAATTCCGGTCAACAGCCGGATGTGTACTGTTAGACTGGCTGGCTCGTTCCAGGCTTCGAAGTAGCGCGCTGCCTGTTTGACATTGCGGCCTACGTGCCCACAAACTGTAGTCTTGATTCGGTGAAAGATGAATTCTATCACCAACTGAACGCGCTCTTCCGTTACAGAAAACGTATGGAGAACGTGGTGCATGCTGGTGGTTCGAACGTCCATGTCGGAAAGCTGTCTAGTGACAAGCTGCATCTGAGAGGCCAACATGGTGTAGGCTCATGTAATGATAAATAATTAAATAAATAGCATATTCTCAAGATAGCGAGGCACGCCTGATCGTAGCAATCCCAACACGAATGAATGGCAAAGGTACAATAATGTTGCAAGTTTAGCAGTAGCATACTGGATCGGTGGGGCGTATTTGTTTGTAGGTAGGTATGGATGTTTGCAGCTGTGTTGCTTGAATTTTTAGACGTGACGTTGTAGTTGTGATGGTGTTCCGTCGTGTCGTCTGTTTGAGAAGGGATGAGAAGGAAACGTTGTACTGGATGAATGGCGTCCTGCAGTGTGTATGGCAGTAACTTTATTTAGTGGCCAGTCACATCAGCTGATGTGTGTCACATGAATGTGTCGTTAAGCAGACATTTGTGGTTTCGATAGAGAGTACGCTTGCCAGGCGGAAACTCACCACGTCCAGCGTCGAACCATTCGCCGGAACACGGTTAACGCGAACCACCCAGCTGGCACCACGGGGTCGTTCGGCTGGCCAGCTGGTGACTGATTGTAAAATCTACTCCGAGAGATGCCTCTCCGAGCAGGGATTAAACCAGGTGGGTGAAAACTCCGTAAGAATACATCAGCTCCATCAAGGCACTACCAACTTACTCCCGTATTCCCCAGCTGAGAAAACATTTTTTCACATCGACCGCACCCAGCCACAGGGATATTTCTTAGATCGAACACCCCGTACTCCACCGCCGCTAGCCACTTGACACATGATAGTCCCAGATGCATAAATAGTGTAGGACTAGTCTATACCAGTCCGAGTGTCCTTGCTCTGGTGCAGATACCAGAAAACCGGAAAAACGGGCACAACGGATTGTATTCGAGAAAAGCTACAATCGAAAGAAAAACGGATGAAGCGACGAGAGCCTATATGATTGTCGGAACTCACTGTGGACACAAGTGATGAGCCGGACGTAGGTAAAATGGCCGTAGGGTCGGCGTTAAAACAAAAACCAATAAGGTACGATTGAGTAACAAATTTGTACATAAGAAATATCTTTTGGGTTGCTACAGAGCTCCCCTCCTAGAAGGCTGAACCAGGAAGCCTTCGAAATCAAAAATGGTTGTGGATCGAAGTTCGTAAAAGGTATTCCTGTGCAAAGGAGTATCTGTTCATGTTCGGAAATGGATGTAGCCGACAATTAAGATCCGTTGTGCCATTCGGTATTTATTGTTTATTGATTGCAGGGCAGGGTGCATTTCGGCGTGCCGTTGGAGTGGGCTTGTCGGACTACAAAAAACTGGCTAGCACAGAATAAGGTCGATAGGATCTCAACTTCCGCTGCTGTCAAACGGCGCGCTTGGGAGTGGTCTCTCCCCTCGCCGCACCCCACCCCGCGCCAAAACGGCCCTCGTCCCACGGAGAAGCGACCCTCGTCCCGTGAAGAAGCGACACTCGTCCCGCGGAGAAACGACCAGCGTTCGCGTCAGGAAGCTCGTTGACCACCGATCCTCGAAACACTGCTCGTGTGGGTCAGTCAATCGAAGGAAAGGGTTGGGGCGTGTAGAGAAGAGAAAATAAAAAAGACGCGCAGAAAACGCCAGGAAGAACGAACGAATGATCTGCGCGTTTATAACTTTTGGTTTTTGAATACATTTTATAAAAGGTTTTTTTTACGTTTTTGACTTTGTTTACAAAACGTTAATCCACTGAAAATCGGGGCAAATATATACAAAATCTACAAATCTAATCGTATTTACGCTGTACATAGTCAGAAAAACGAACGGGCTTACATACCTCCCGACCACGACGATTGGTCGAGGGAGGCGGCGGGCTATATTAGGGAGATGTCGGGACGGCTGATGCTTGTAGACCGAGATCGTGATCTGGTTGAACTACACTAGGATGATGAAAGTTGGTGCGATGAGTTGTGACGTCGCCCGAAGCACTTTTAGACGAAGTAGGCGAGGTGGTTTCTTCCATAAAGACAGGCTTTAGACGATCGATGGTGAAGACTTCGCGTCGGCCATCGCGGTCAATACTGTACGTCTTATTCGCGCGGTGCAGCATTTTGAAAGGTACCGCGACTGAAGAGGCCGTCGAATACCAACTGCGCGAAGAAGGACGTGTTAACACGCAGACAGCTTCTCGGGCACGTACACTGATGTCTTCTGCGGTCGAGGAGCGGGTGAACGTAGCTCACGCACTTGGTGAGCCAATCGATCGGTGTAACTTCCGTAGTCAAAAGAGGAAATAGAGGGGTTGGTGCTACCAGCTATCCGGGCAACCGCAGCGTGCAGCCGTAGACTAGCTGCGCTGGTGTTGCGTCGAAATCGGTTTTACCAGTGTTTCTTAAGCCTAAGAGGACGAGAGTAAGTGTTTCACACCATGAAGGATCTGCGTGCGCACGTAGCGCTGCATTCAACTGGCGGTGGAAACGCGCCACCATGCCGTTAGCGGCCGGATGATACGCCGTCGTCTGGAGGTGGGCGGCAACCTAAGTCCTTAAGCAACGAAGCAAACGTGGACGAAAAGTGCGACCCACGATCAGTGGTCACTATGGCAGGGTAGCCATACTGTGCAACTCAGCCTACTAAAAATGCTTTCGCGACTGTTTCTGAAGAGCAGTTTGGGATAGGGACGGCCTCAGCCCATCTAGTAAATCGATCGGCGGGTCAGTAGATACACAGCCTTCCGAAGGCGGCAGGAGACCTACGACGTCGATGTGCACGTGATGAAAACGTGTGTCTGGTGTCGGAAACGTGCCTAATGGGCTTTTCGTGTGCTTGTACACCTTCGCGCGTTGACACGGAAGGCAAGCAGCCGCCCAAGTACGGACGTCCCGATCGACATTGTGTCAAACGAATTGTGCGGTTACGAGTTTAACCGATGCACGAACGCCTGAGTGAGACAAGCCGTGCAACGTGTCAAACACGGTCTGTCGAAACTTGCGTGGGACGACTGGGCGTAGAGTGCCCAGAGAAAAATCGCGAAGTATAATTCCGTATGAGGATGTCTGCGGAACAGGTCGTATGCCCAGTGAGGGAGACCTGCGTAGTAGATCAACCTCAGGATCGTTGAGTTGTGCTGTGAACATGGCTGTTAAGTCGATAGCAGTGCCGGCGTCAGCGGAAAGTGCATCGGCGACAGCGTTGTGCACACCTGAGACATGCTGTATATCAGTCGTAAACTGGGCGATATAGTCAAGGTGGCGCGACTCCAGGTGAATATGGACGGTAGTTGAGCAGGGCATGTAAGTCAGGAGTTTGTGGTCGGTGAAAACGGCAAAGTAGCGGTCTTCTAAGAAGTGTCGGAACTGACGTATCGCTAGGTATTTGGAGAGTGGTTCTCTACCGAACGTGCTGTGGCGAGATTCGGTAGGTTGTAGGCATTTGGAGAAAAACGCTAAGGGCTGCCACGCGTCGGTTACCCGCTGCTGAAAAACCGCCCGCCGCCACGTCCGAGGCGTCAGTACTGAGGGACAGTGAGGCAGCCGGAACGTGATGCGGTATAGAAGCTATGTTGGCGATAGCCTCTTTCAGCGACTTGAAAGCAGTGTGTGCTGCGGCAGGAAATTCGAATTTCTTGAATTTCCCTCGGAGAAGGTCCGTGAGGCGTTGCATCAACGACGCGCAATTTGGTATGAACCGTCGGTAAAAGTAAACAAGCAAATCAAAACGCCTAAGCTGTTTGAAAGAATGAGGCTCTGGGTAGTCGATGATGGCTTGAATTTTATTCTGCAGTGGCATGACGCCTGCAGAGGAGATACGATGGCCGAGGAAGTTGACTAAGTCGACACCAGGCGAACACATTTCTGCGTTGATCGTCACCCCATATTGAGATAAACGAGCAAAAAGTGTTCGTACTTGGCACAAGCGCTCTTCTCACGAAGGGCTCGCGATTAAAATGTGGTTGAGATAAGCGTAAGCGAAGTCTAAGCCGCGACAAACTTGGTCGATGAAGCGCTGAAAAGTTCGCGCGGCATACTTTGGGCAAAATGGTACGTGCAGGAATTCAAACAAACCAAATGGAGTTGTGACGGCAGTTTTAGCTATGTTCGCTTCGGCTACCGGAATTTGGTTGTATGGGCGTACCAAGTCGATTTTGCTGAAGACATTTTTACTCGCCAGACTGGTGGCGAGATCCACGATGTGTGGGATCAGATAGCGATCGGGCGTGGTAACCATATTTAAGGTTCGATAGTCACCGCAAGGACGCCAGTCCCCCATGACCTTCTTCGGGACCATATGGAGAGGCGACGCCCATGGGCTATTGGACGGTCTGACGATACAGAGCAAAAACATGTGGTCGGATTCAGCTCGTGCTGCACGTAGTTTATCTGGAGCAAGCCGTCTTGATCGTGCGCTAACTGGTTGACCGCGCGTGACTATGTGGTGAGCGACCTCTGTCGTGACTGGTGGAAGCTCGGCAGCCGGTATTCGGTATTCGGATAGGAGGCTCAAGTAATCAGACGGTGCGTCTGCGATCCGAAATACAGGGCTGATTATCGGAGCATCTGGAAGGACGCTATCAATACCTAGTTTTGTATGGCCATCTAAAATTCTGGGGCGACCCGCGTCGACAATCAATCCGAAATGGCGAAGAAAATCGATGCCGATAATTGCGAAAGGTACTGACAAAACCGTGAAAACCCAGCGAGAGTCTCTGCGAAGATTTAAGTCTAGGTTCATCTTTCACTGACAGTATGAAGCTATCGGTGAGCCGTTGGCTGTTCGTAGATTGTACGTGGGCTTCGAATGTTTGTCTTGTGCGCTGGAAGGGATAACGCTCACTTCGGCTCCTGTGTCCATAAGGAAAGTGACGTGGGAGGGCCTATCCGTGACGTAATACGGACGGCCTGTTTTGTCGCTGCCGCCAGCGTGAACCGCATTCACGTGCCGGCGAACTAGTTTCCCCGTGCCACTACACCACGCTTGGCGCAAGGTGAATGGCAACGTCGAGCAGTCACCATATTGGCGATGATACCAACACAGATCATTCATTAAATTGGCATTTCGGGCTTGGCTGCGAGAGGGTGATAGACTGCGTCTGCGTGGTGACCTGGATCTGCACGGCGGAGACCGGGACTGATAGGCGCCGTGACGAATGGCGGCTATTTCGTGGTCATAGTGCGGACACATAAAGCCTTGTCTTTCTAACTGCATTGCTGCTATTTCACGGCGAAGTGCGGCTATCTCTTCGTCTCTCGGGCCTGCTTGCGCGGACGCTTTCGTACTAAAGTCTCTATCAGGTAATGTGGCGAAAAGGTTACCGGATGCTTTGGGGTGATGAGGGATTCTCTCAAATGTTTCGTCTGCGGTTATGGCGAGCTCTTTGAGTAAGCTATCTGGGTACGCTACGAGCATTAAAAAAGGAGGATCAGGAAGGCGGGACAGCCAGTTCTTTTAAAGTTGCTTCGCTCATGAACGAAGGGCCAGCTATCTGCAGAATATCGCGGAACAAGACTGAAGGCGTGCGATCGCCTAGCTTAGTGCTATTAATCGGTTGCTCCAATCAAGCACGAGCGCTGGGTTGCGACTTCTTTGAGAGCAATTGCTTCCGTCCTTCGGTGGATGAAGCAGTACATCTTCAACCAGTGTCACCACGTGTTGCGGAAGGTGTGAGACGAGTTGGTTGTATTTAGCTTGATCGGTAGAGATCCCTCTGTTTTATAGCTCAATCTCAAAAATGGCACATCAGATGTTGTGCTTGTGTGCCATAAAATCCGTAATAGCCAAAGTGAGCAAATTCATGCTACCGCCCGACTCGGGTTTTACATCGGCATTAGACGTGGTATCCGAGTAAAATACCAGCGAAGTTTAAAAACAAATGGACGGTAAATAATCCACTAGGGATTAGGGAAAATACGACATGGAACGAACTAACCGAAAACGAAAAGACCAAAAAAATTGAAAAATCGAGCGTGCGAATCGGGGGTAGGACTACCCTATACTAGTCCGAGAGTGTCCTTGATCTGGAAGAACGGACACAACGGATTGTATTCGAGAAAAGCTACAATTGAAAGAAAAATGCATGAAGCGACGAGAGCCTGTCGGTGTCGGAACTCATCGTGGACACAAGTGATGAGCCGGACGTAGGTGAAAATGTCCGCAGGGTCACCGTTAAAACAAAAACAATAATGTACGATTGAGTAAGAAATTTGTACATAATTGTTAAAACTGAAAGATGCCTGAAAGGATTGTCACTGGCACGGTTGGAGCACACCTATGATAACGGTTTGGAACGCTGGCCAATCGAACGGATTTGCGGCGGCACAATCAACCCTGAATAGCCTGTCCAGAATGGTCCCATTATTTGGTATGCACTTCGCACCTCCAAAGTGCAAAGTGTTGCTGCAGAACCACCAGCCACTTGATGACTCCTTGACCTTTGCTAACCAGGAACTCAAGGTGGTTGATCATTTCACTTATCTCGGCAGATGCATCAGCAACGATGGGCGCATAGAAACTGACGTCAGCTCACGCATCGCAAAGGAAAGACCTGCCTACTTGAACCTGCGAAATCTTTGGCGACAGAAGGGAGTTTCCCTCCATCTGAAAGGCCGGGTATACAAGGCCACAGTGAGGGCCGTTCTGCTCTATGGTAGTGAAACTTGACCCCTTCCGTCTGAAGATCTGAGGCGCCTTCAAGTCTTTGATCATCGTTGTTTGCGAAGCATTGCTGGTGTCGCATGCACCAGCGTGTCCCCAACGATGATGTGCGTAGGCGAGTACTAGGTAGTGATAATCATGCTAGCACCCTAGAACAACAGATAGCACTGAATAAGTTGCGTTGGCTCGGGCACGTGCTACGTATGCCTGGTCACCGCTTACCTAGGATGGCCTTGTTCAGTCTACCAGGTGTAGGATGGCGCAAGGCTCAAGGTGTACAGAAGTTGACTTGGCAGCGGGAAATGAAGTCACTGACAACCAAACTGGGTGCCGTTGGTCCGTCTCGCCTTCCGGGTTGAAGTCCACGTGACTCGCCTTGTGCTTGGCCCGGGACTTTGCAGGACATGGCTCGCAACCGACACCAGTGGCGCGTCTGCTGCCGTCTTCTAATCGGATTGCCTGTTTAAAGTATGTTTGGTGCTGAGTTATCTGCGGGATAATGGCTGATTATGACGCAGGGCAGTGAAAGCCGCAAGGAAGCTGTCTCGCCGATGCCGCCTTATCTTTGCACGATAGCCAGTTGTTTGTGACGGTATGTTGTCTACACAAGGTGTAGGCGCCTTGACCCTGAATGTTGGCTTAGGGCATTAAGGTTTTCAGGTAAGTCCCCCTTCTCTCCCTCTTCTTATTCTTTATTTCATAGGTCCTCATGGTTGTATGGCAGCGAAGCATCAGTTCAAATGGCTGATGTACTGTTGTTGTTGATGATGATGATGATGATGCGTTGACCTGATGACATTACCTTAGCCCGGGGTACGCGCTGGTGAAACGGAAAATTGAGCGAGCGTGATAACATTCCTAACCGCAAGTATTCGGGTAGACTATGAGCCCTCGTAACGGACGAGGCTTTACACGTGAGAGGGGTTACAGTAGACGCGCGCTAATGGCTTAGACGCGAACGTTGCCCGGCTATCGACGCACACAAGATCACATGAACCGACCGAGTCCCAACTACAGTGAAAAGTAAGCAAGACAAGTGGTCCTCTGAAGGCGCTTTTTCGACCAACAAGGCGAATCCCAGCCAATACTATGGGTTATTAAGTTATTGAAAATTGCTACCGCAACGGGGTGGTAGTTTGTAAAAGAACACAGTCAAAATGTGCGTAGTTGTGCGGCGTCTCGGAGCGGCTGTAAAGTGCTACGTTGTGGGGAGGAATTGGACTCCGCTTTCCACAGCCATTACGTCGGAGTTTGTGGTGCATTTTTGCGGGTATATTTGACGAGCCCGCAACAATAAGATAAGAAAGATCTTTTGGGTTGCTACGAGGGTCGCTTAAGTAATACATTATGTAAACGCATGGAGTATAGCGTTTATGATTGCACATTCAAAATGGTGCACATCAATGCCCGTTCTCTAGTACATGCACGCGCTCCGCTGCTTCGTCGCCCTTCATCAACTCCATATCCTTCTTATTACCGAACCATGGGGTATGAGTGGGACTGCGTACCATCTCATTGCTATCCAAGGGTATTTTCAGTTTCGAAAGGACCGATATGGTAGGGGAGGCGGTTGTATCATTTACTGTAGGAACAACTTATGCGCTTCACAATGTAGTGGCTAACTATTCGCATCCCTCGATGAGTCCATTTGGATAACAGTATCCTTGGGTAATAGAATGTTAGTCGGTTGTGTTTATTTACCGCCGTCCTCTAGTAGTGCCCTTGAAAACGGACTGTGTCAGAATGCCATGAGGCATGCCTCTGCATTTCCAATTCGCTTTAAGGTAGTTGGAGGAGATTTCGACTTATCAGACATTTCATGGATCGAGTGCAAAAGTACAGGAAATTAAGCTAAAATCTTGCATTGCCTGCTTGAGGGAGGCTGGACACAGCATGTAACATCTCGCACACGGTTGCATAATACACTCGACCTCATATTCACTGCTGGACCAATAGTTGCTGTTATCGACGTACTGGACTGTCTACACGGTAGTGATCATGGTGTCAGTTGCAAAATGAACATTGCATATACTCCTAAAGCCCCGTTCAGACACGAGTGTAATTTTGGTAGAACAAACTGGAGAAACTTTACTACCCTTGTGCATACTTTTGACTGGACTGATTTCTTTTTGTCATCTAATCCAAAGGTGTCATTTCAAGCATTTTATGATAACATAAATCAATGCATCGAAATACTGTCGCAGTCGAAATAAGTCAGTCACAAGAGAAACAACACGAACGTAAGAGTAGAGTTCTTTCCAAACAGTTTCAACAGACTAATGACTTTACAGTACTATTTAGGCTTCACAGAATGTTGATAAAAAGATGAAAACCTGAGAATTCTTCGTCTCAAGAAAGAGACAGAAATCATGAAGTGCTAATCCAGTGTTTAAGATAACAAGAGAAAATTGCTACCGCAACGGGGTGGTAGTTTGTAAAAGAACACTGTCAAACTGTGCGCAGTTGTGCGGCGTCTCGGAGCGGCTGAAAACTGCTACGTTGTGGGGAGGAATTGGACTCCGCTTCCCACAGCCATTACGCCGGAGTTTGTGGAGTGTTTTTGCAGGGACATTTGACGAACCCGCAACACCATTTAAAGAGAAAACGTACCGCTTCCGATGAGGATTGACGTGGGGGGATTTCGGCGACCTCTGGATTCTTCCTGTTCCTCAACAGTAAGGGTTCTCCAGACGCGGCGGCGAATGAGCAGCCACGACCGTGGTCTCTCATTGTGCAGTCAATCTAAAGGTATCCAACAGGATGTGTAGCGGCAGGCGCGCAGGAAGGCTGGCTGGCGTGGAGGGTTCTCTGTGGCGCGGTCGAAGTCGATTGAGATAACGAACTCACGTGTCATCACCCACGGAGACATCATACAACATGTCACCTCGCCTGGCCGTGACTGTTGCTTTGAACCAGCGTGGATGACCTACTCGATAATCTCCCGTGTAGACCGGGGCTCTAAGGACGAATTCTTTGTGCTTGGTGCACACACTAGAACGGCTAGGTAGCTTATCAGTCGGAATGAGCGCTTCAATGCGGCGCATTAATGCTTCAGCTGGTGACTGGCATCCTGGCGTAGCTGGATCCAGTGTGGACCGGTACGAGAGCAGGAAGGCTTGAAGACACTCATCCACGGTCCCGTCCCCACGAGATTTCAACAGCGCCCTTTTGAAGGTGTCGACAAATCTCTCCGCTTGACCACTGGACTGGGGATGGTAAGGCGGTGAGCGGAGGTGTTGGAGGCAGTGTCGGCGACAAAAGTCTTCTAAGATGGAAGACGTAAACTAGGTACCGTTGTCGGATACCAAAACCTAGGGAAGGTCATGTTGACTGAAGATGCGTTGTAGACAACCCAACGTGGCGGATGTGGTTGGTGGGTTGACGGTGACCACTCCTGCCCATTTGGAATAGGCGTCGACCACGACCAGATAAGAAATGCCATCAACCGGACCGGCTTAGTCAATGTGCACTCGGGACCACAGTTTTGCTGGCGGATGCCAAGGAACCGGTGATTGGTGTGGTGACATCTTTGAGGCTTGTTGACAATTTGAGCAGTGGCGAACCAAATCTTGAATGTTGTTGTCAATGCCAGGCCAGTACACATAACTGCGGACAATTGCCTTCATTCTGTTCATACCGGAGTGAGTAGAATGGGGCTAGCGGAGTACAGCTTGCCGGAGGTATGAAGGAACGACAACTCGATCTGCAGTCATGAGGCAGGAATCGCCACGGAAAGGGAGTCGCGGCGTTGATGTAGTTGTTTGAGTGCACCAGACAAGACAGTGTTTGGCCAGCACGTCTGAAGGTAAGTGACGGCCTTCTGCAAGACGGGGTCATGAGCAGTTGTACGACGTATGTCAGCGGCAGTAATGGGGAGACTTCGGATAGCAGTCGAGAGTTGATAACGAACGTTGTCCTCGACGGTAACAGCGACAATCACTGTCTTCTACTGTGACGTGTTCGGAAATGAGGCGGGAGAGACCGTCGGCTTGAGCAAAATCCTGAGTATGGCAGCAGCGAATTTCGAAATCGTAACCAAGAAGGATGACTGCCCAAAGCTGAAGTCAGCTAACCGAGTATGCGGGAATGTCCTTTGAACCGAAGATTGAAAGTAGGGGGCTTGGGGTCGGTAATAGCGTGAACCGCTGGCCATACAGCATCTTGTGAAACATAGTGACGGCAAAAGTGATGGCAAGGGCTTCCTTCTCGATCTGACCATAGTTCTTCTCCGCAGGCGTCAGGGTGCGGGAGACGTGCATAACAGCTTTCTCGGAACCATTTGGGGATCGATGGGAGAGAACTGCCCCGATCCGGTAGGCAGAAGCTCTTCTTCGACAAATACCTTGTTTTTTATTCCATATTATACACATCAGCTAGAGGTTGGAAACACCTCAGCTACTGCGCCGCAATACATAAAAGAAAAGGAAAACAAATACAACAGTTGCATGCCAGCTGAGCTATCAGCAACGGGTAGGCATCGTTCCGGTAAGCTATCGGCCGGCTACTAGACAAAAAGGAAAATTATTGTTTTACGCTAAGAAATGAGATCGTAGATGGAGGGGGAGGCTAAAAGGGATGAGGAGGGACAAAGAAACTCACAGCACGAACGCCACTGAGGTCGGCTCCTAGCCATATCAGCAAGTGCATCCAGCCAAACGTGTTCATCGTCTTTTGGACCCCAACCAGGGAGCCGTGACGCTCCAACGGAGGCCAGCTCCGAAGTGAGGGCCTTCATTCCTCTGGACCAAGTCATCACTTGGCCACCTCTCCTCTTCTTCCATCCACATCCCCGGTGAGCAAACAACGCATGTCGTGGAAGTCGGTGGACTGGCATGCGCAACACGTGGCCCAGCCATCGGAGCCTGGTGCGTGAAATGACGGTGCTGAGCGGTTCAGTTCCTTTTTCTGTGCCGTAAACAGGGTGTCGAACACGCTCGTTACTCACGCTGTGTTCCCACCAGATGTGAGCCAAACTGTGAAGGCACCGATGATCGAACGTAACTAGCCTCTTTATGTCCGCTGATCTTAGGGGCCAGGTTTCGCAATCGTACAGTCGAACGTACCGCTGCATTGTACACTCTACCCTTCAGAGCGAGAGTAATGTCGCGCCGCCGCCACAGGTGGCGAAGGTTAGCAAAAGCGCCTAGAGCTTTCGCTATACGGATCGTGATCTCATCTTCGATCCAAAAGGCGTCGATACAACTTCGCAGGTAGTTGAACTTCAGAACGATTTCTAGCTGATCCCCACCAAGGGTCAGCGCAGGAGGCAAGCCCTGCTAATCTTGGAGGAAAGCTTTGCACTTCGAGGGTGCAAAGCAAAGCCCGAAGCGTCTGACAACCAGTGCTAATCTGTCCAGCGCGGCTTGGCACGTCTGGGAGCTGTCACAGATGAGGGTAATGTCGTCTGCATACTCTACGTCAAGAGGTCGTTCTCCTGGGAGTAGCTCTACACCCTCCAAGTTATGTCCTGTAAATGTAGTCTCCACGACTTCGTCAATAGGGAAGTTGAAGAGGAAAGGTGACAGCGGGCATCCTTGTCTCACTCCGCTGGATGTATTGAAGGGTGGCGACAGCTTGCCGTAAGCCCTCACTCTGCCCGTACTACGCGCGTATAATGGTCGGATAATATTTGCATATTTCTCGGGCACACCTTTCCTGAGTAGACAATTCCAAAGGGCACATTGATCAACCGAATCGAAGGCACCTTTGATGTCGAGGAACACGACTACGGTGGGCCGCCAATATGTTTGGAAACTATTTGAATAACACTGCACAAAAACTTTGACTTTTGACAGCTTTCTGTGCATCAAAAAGACTCCGAAGTTCTAACATACTCGCAATCTCTTGTAGGTGTCTTCATTGTCACGACGCAGTTTCCGTGGAGTCTTAGTACGACTTATGGCTTGCTACTCCCTGCATACCCTGAATACTCCTTCATCTGCACGAAAACGCTTGTGTGGACACTGTCCTGCTTGAAACAGTGCACCATATTGGGAGCCCCCGATGAATTCAAATAGGTGCGCACGTTACTGTTGCGGTATTACCCGACTTTGCTCTCGCTGTCTGCATTGTAGGCCTTCGCAAGCCGCTCCTCACCTTTTTGTTGTTCTTACCTTTTCTTCATTGCTGTCAAGATGATTAGAAAAGTTGTGGGTGTCTTCGGGTCTTAAAACAACTGACTCAGTTTACCTATGCGGCTTAGAGAGATGCTTTATACCTGTAACCGACTTGTCGGGTGGTATGCAATGCGATCTTTGCGGTAGGCGGTTCCATGAGGCATGCACCGGTTTGCCTGCTGATCAGTATGCTCTCTTGGCAAGCAATGAGAGGTTCCTTTATAGCTGTGAAGATTGTTTTAAGCTTAAAGCTCAGCGCTTTGTAACCCCGAAGGATTGCTTCGACTCGCTCGTTTCCAGACAGACAAATATGGAAAGAGCGTTGTCTTTGCTGTTGACAACTTTGGATGGGAAAGTTGAAGGTTTAGTAGATCGACTGACACCATCCGTTGCTCTCGGTTAGGTGAAATTAGCGGACAGTAGCACGCAAACGGATTCCGTCGACCTAACACCCTATCCAGAAACAGATGGTGAGCTAGTTGGTGCTAAACAGTTGGAAAGAGTACGTGATTCCATAGCTAGTGACGAAATATTGCAGATCTTGCCAGCAAAACGTAAGCAGAGCAAGAAAAAGAAAGCTGTAAACTGGAAAAATGCGGTAGTCTCGGAGGATACAGTGGATCAGGTAAGCACGTCACTTGCAGAGCCTTCAGTATTGTGTTCTTTGGCGTCTCCTCCCAAAGCCTCTTCTTACGCAGCTAGTGTATCCGAGCAACCAGCCACCCAGTAGCAGAATTATGTGACTGTGGCGAGAGGGGTAGGCACCACCCGCCGCAGTGACTCTTACACTGATAGCAGTGTCATCTTTAGGAATGTCACGGAGTCCACCGCCGCTCTTCCAAAGGGACGAATACTTGATGACCTACGATGGTTTAGGATTTGCGTTTCCAAACTGTTACCGCCCGGGTTTCCTGGCGTAACTGTACGGAAACTCATTAGGCTTGGGTCTGTGCCGGTCGATGTTTCGGGCGTCAAACCCCGTTTACTGAGAGTTTTTCTTTCAACACCGGACGAGCATAATACGCTTCTGCGTTTCGTTTTTAAACTCAAGGGTTCTGGGGTCAGTATTCAACCTCACCTCCCAATCACTGATAGGTTGAAATTGAAGGCCGACATAAAGGACCTCAAAGCCCGTAGCGAGGCGGGTGAAACGGGTCTTCGATTGGTGGGTTTTCGGGTGGTGAGCCGGAGGTCTATTTCCGCCCTTTCAGAGCCCGTTCTGGTGGCACCCGATCCCCGGCTCACGATCCCAATTTTCTTAAAGTAGTCCTCAGCAACCTGCATAGTCTGAGGAACAAGATGTGCGAGATTGGCGCTCTTGTAGAAAGTTCCCGGCCAGACGTACTTGCCTTCACTGAGACGTGGCTGTTCTCCGATATCCTGGACAGTGAAATGTGTTTGCCTGGCTATACCTTTCTGCGAGCTGATCGCGCCTCATGCTGTCGCGGAGGTGAAGTTGCTTTGTACGTCAGATCCACCTTGACTATTTCGTGAACATATTCCTTCAATTCCCCTGATGTAACTGACGAGGCTCTTGCGGTGGATGTCTGCGCTTCTTTCACGCAATTCAAAATTGTGTTATTATACAGAAGCCCCGAAAGTGCGTCAAGTGGGCTTATTGATTTCATTCGTACTCATACGACAAATAGATGTCTGGTTATGGGTGATTTTAATGTTCCTGAGGTTGATTGGTGCAATTTCTGCACAGTAGCGTCTGGACATTTTTTAATGATCTCGACCTATCCTTACAAGCATCCCTTCATCAGTTGGTACAGAGGCCATTTAGGTTCATGGAGTGTCAAAAGTCTTCCATTTTAGACCTCATCTTTGCGAAATCGATGGACTTCGTAAGAGACATAGTGTATGATTCCCCCTTGGGCTATAGTGATCACGTCTGCCTATTATACAAATGCGTCTTAAGTCGGGGACGTGAAGAGTGACTTGTCAGGAGGCCAAATATCTGGTGCGCTGATTTTCAAGCCATCAGGGATAAGGCTGCAAATCAACCCTGTATCGTTTCAGAAGATGATACTGTCCAGGTTGCTTAGGACAAGTTCAAATCCCTTCTTTGCGACATTTCCCTCCCCCACATTCCAATCTCAGCGAGGAATAAAGTGGGGGCAAAGCCCCCTTGGTTTGACTATGAGTCGCGCAGAATGCTCAGTAGGCGATCCAGGTATTGGAGGACTTACGTATCAGCTCCCTAAGAAATTACCCATCATCGCTAACGAGGCGTGCGAAATGCATGTAAAATGCATCTGCTGGCCGCACGCTGGAGATATGAACTAGCGCTGGCTCGATCCGCATCAATAAACCCGAAACGGCTCTTTGGCTACGTCCAACGGAGATGCAATGCAAATTCGCCTATCCCTGTGCTGTTTGGACCTGACGGTACTGAAGTATCAACCTATTAGGCCAAGGCCTGCTTACTTGTGGAACAGTATGCTAGGTCGTCTGTTCATGAATCGCCGTTGCCTAATATCAAATGGCAGGCAAAGATACCAGTAGATTCCTTTCTGATGGACCTTTCCATCTCGGAAGCTCAGGTACTCAAGCTCCTGCGTGACCTAAATCCCACAAAAGCTGTCGGGAGAGATGCTCTTCATCCCAAACTTTTGTACCACCTGGTTGCGTTCCTGTGTAAGCCGATTAAATGTATCTTTGAGAAGTTTCTTCGTAGCTGCTCCCTACCTGCTGACTGGAGAGATGCTAGCGTGCGCCCTGTTTTCAAAAAGGGTGATAAGCACTTACCTGAAAATTATAGACCGGTTAGCCTAACAAGTGTACTAGTGAAAGTATTAGAGAAGCTGGTAAGAGATGCTTTGGAGAAGCACTTAGCTAAGTGCAGTTTGCTCAGCCCGTCTCAACATGCGTCCCGTAGAGGCCACTCCTGTTTAACTAACATGTTGGTAGCCCGAGAGTGCTTGGCTGAGGCTGTGGATCAAGGACAGGCGGTGGATGTTGTTCATCGACTTTTCTAAAGCCTTTGACACCGTACCGCATTGCTGTCTGTTCTTTAAAGTAGACTCCTACGGCGTCTCAGGCCAAGTATTGAAGTGGATTTCGGCTTTCCTGGAAGGAAGGCAGATGAGCGTTCGAGTGGGTTCCGGGCTGTCTTTCAGACAAGCCGTCCTGAGTGGTGTTCCTCAGGGGTCGGTTCTCGGACCTCTACTGTTTGCATTGTATGTCAATGACCTCCCTGAGAAGCTTAAGGTACCATCCCCTATGTTTGTGGATGACTTAAAATTTTGGAATACAGTGAGCGATTCTGTCGGACCCACGGCTTTGCAGACAGCTCTCGACAAGCTTTGGGAGTGGTCAGAATTGTGGCAGCTGCCAGTCAATCTTGCAAGTGTTCGGTCCTGCGCATAGGATCAAGCACTTTCACAACTCCTTAGGTACTTGGCGGAAATGTAGTGCGTCAAGTGACTGAACAAACCGACTTCGGTATCACGCTATCCCCTGACTTCAAATCCAGCGAGAACTGGACAAATGCTACCCGCAAGGATTTCCGAATGCAGTGGATGATCCGCAGCTCGTTCGGCATTATAACAAATGAAATGTTTGTTACATTGTTCTTAGCCTTTGTCAGGCCATACTTGGAGTACTGCGTGCAGGCCTGTCCTCCGTGTTTGGTACGCAACAAGATGACACTTGAACGAGTTCTGAGCGTTGGCACAAAAATGGTACAAGGATTAGGGCACCTCTCGTATCCTGATAGGCTGCTCAGGTTGCAGATGTTTTCGTTGCACTATAGGCGCATTCGGGGAAACCTGATTCTTACGTACCGTGTATTGACCAGCAAGATTGGGTCTGATCTAACTGGACTGTTCCGTCCGGCTCATATACCATCTCTTCGTGGTCACCCTCTGAAGCTGTATAAGCCCAGATCTGCGCACGTTAAAGCTGACTTTCGTTTATGACGCAAGGTCATCGACCCATGGAACGCGCTACCCAGCGAAGTAGTATTAGCACCAATGGTGAAGGAGTTTGAACATCGACTCGACGCCCATGGGTTGCAGTTTCAGACATTTCCGTTTGGTTCTTAACTTCTATATCCATTTTCTTGGCTTCTCACATCTATTACTATTATTGTCTTATCCACACATTCTCTTCTGTACTACAATTATCAGTATTTTGATTTTGTTGATTCCCTTCTCTTAGCGTTTATTCTATTCACGTGGCCGGTATAGTGGGGACTGCTTGTGCGGGCCGCGTGGGCATTGATTGGTTGGCAGTTATGCGATTCGTGTGTGCTGAAACAAGTTACAATCGAGAACGGTCTGAAGGAGAAGGGCATCAAAAGAGTCAGAAGGAAGACCACAATAAAGCAGGTCCCACTCAATGCCAGGTGCATTGAAGTCTCCAACAAGTAAGCAGTCCTTACTATGCGTGCGATTTAAAGAATCCAGCAAAAGAGCTCCTGAACACAAGGGAGGTCTATAGGCGACACATACCAGGAGAGATCTACACCCGTCATCAATACGATACCATAGAGCTTCGAAGCCCCATCTATATCACAAGTAGCATCAAGCAAATGTTCGCCCTCCAATAGAGTATAACGCCACTTATAGCGCGATGATCGTGCGCTATATATTCGGTACCAAACCAGACGGGTAGAACACATAAACTAAGCAAGGGGAAAAGTTTATTGGACGGGAGGAGAGTTAACTAATGCTAAAAATAGGGCACCAGAAGAGAGCTAGCTAGGAAGAATGTAGTTGGCGTCGAGTGGGTAAACGGAGCGTCGTTCGCAGTCGAGTCGCGCGCCAAAGGCGGAGATCGTGTTTGCGTTTCCAGCAAACGGGAACAATGTTCCAACAGCCAAACCGCCTAATTCCCTAATACACAAGAAAGCTATAATTTGAATATACTTTAGAATAGTTTACAGTCATAGGGGGAAATCTCCAGGTCGCTACACAGCCCCCCTCCTAGAAGGGAAACCGCGGGTGACCCTTGGATCTACGTGGGGACTGTCAGTCGCGGGCCAGCCTTCTGTGAGACCAGGTAGTGAAACCTGATGCATCTGCTGGGGGAGAACCAGGCGATCGGACCCTAAAATGTTCGCTTCAGGTTCGCCATCTCCTCCGGTTCATACATGGAAGATAAACTGAACCAAGAGCAGTGACGGTGGAGGCGAGGGCAAAAACAAGAGTGACACTTACCGGATGATGTAGGCGTCAAGCGAAACGCAACTCCTTTTATGTGTTTTCAAAATGTTTTCTTACTTCTTGAGGGTTTTCAAAACGTTTCGCATTGTTTTGGCTTTTCAAAAAAGGTCTTTTGTCGGTTCTTATGCGTTTTCAAAAGCTTTGTTGATGTTTGGGGTTTCCGTACGTTGTTGGCGAAAAGGGAAAAGGGAAGCAATAAGAAAAGTGAAAGGAACACTAATCCCTTAATCGCGCTGGCCAATGAACGCATCTACCCGACCTAGTCGACTTGTGCGAATCAGAGGAAGTCGTCATCTTAGACGTCCTATCGGATCGCAAAATTGGAGGAACTGCTGAAGACGTGGCAGTTGGTTCGATGGGAAGCGGTGGAGCTGAAGTGGAAGGCTTGTATGGAGGGTGATGCTTAAGGTCAGGGATGTTGGAAGCCGGCGAGTCTTCCTTCATAGGCTGAGTTGATTCGTCAGAAGACGAGCAAGGGTCTTCATCGACCTCACGTTCCACGTGGGCAACCTTGAGACGGTCAATGGTAACGGCTTCTCGTTTACCGTGACGGTCGATTATAAACACGCGGTCCTTACGCTGCAGAACCTTGAAAGGACCTTCGTAAGGTCGCTCCAGTGGTCTGCGGCGACCATCGAGGCGGAGGAAAACGAACGGACAACGCTGTAGGTCTTGTGGAACAAAAGATTTACGTCGTTGTTCTCGAACGTCGGAAAGCTTGTTGTGACGCATGCTCGTGGCTAGCTGACGTGCATAATTCGCGTCGTAACGGGGAATCCTAGGACAATCGGGAAAGAACTAGTCAGGTAAACCCAGTGGTTGTCCATATACTAACTCGGCACTAGACGTACGTAGATCGGCCTTTAGGGCTGATCGGATCCCAAGGAGGATCATAGGCAGTACTTCAGTCCAACTCAACGCATTGGCGGCGCTAAGTGAGGATTTCAGCTGTTGGTAGAAACGTTCCACGATGCCGTTCACTTGCGGATGATAGGTGGTCGTGCGAATGCGTCGGCATCCAATGAGTTTAAGAATATCGTTAAACGTCGAAGATCCGAATTGCGGATCACGGGCTGTCGTCACCGTGGCTGGATAGCCGTGTGAAGCGACCCTCGCTCGACGAACGCGCGTATTACGGTTTCCGCAGCTGTCAGGAATGCGGACGGCTTCGGGCCAACCGGTGCAATGATCGATCACGGTCAAAAGGTAGACCATTCCTTTGGACGGGGCCAGAGGTCCCACTATGTCGAGATTGACATGGGCAAAGCGCGCTGAAACAGACGGAAAGCGACCAAGCGGAGCGGACAGGTGCCGCTGAATTTTGGCTTGCTGACAGGTGAGACAGCTGCGTGCCCAACGCGTTACATCGCGTTGCATCCCCGGCCAGACGTATCTCTCAGAGACGAGCTTAGCAGTAGCTTTAATGCCTAGGTCGGCGATATTGTGGAGGGTGTCGAAAACGATACGGCGAAAAGTTCCTGGAACGACACATCGAGGTCGCCCGGTTGATGTGTCGCATAAAATTGTACCATCCGATGACGGCAAAGGGTGCGGGGATACCTTCAAAGAAGAATCACGGAGTTCCGAAAAACTTTGGTCGTTTGATTGCGCGGCGGCCATAGCAGACAAATACATTGCCTGCCCAGCAGGGCCGATCGCAGATACTCTTGAAAGCGCATCAGCGACTACGTTTTGTTGACCAGAAATGTGTCGGATATCAGTCGAGAATTGGGCAATGAAATCCAGCTGACGTACCTCACGTGGTGAGTGTCGAGCTGATTGATTTCGGAATGCGTAGATAAGCGGCTTGTGATCGGTGAAGATAATGAAGGTGTTATCTTCGAGGACATGTCAGAAATGTTGAACGGCCAGCAGTTCGCGACTGAACGTGCTGTACTTGACTTCGTGTCCGGGAGAAAGTAAGAATTGCCTTGGAAATCCACTGTTTAGCGATTATTCGATTATTAACGATTATCGCATCGATTACGAACCTTCCGGTATGTTCTAGTTCTGCACGTGATTAAAAACCACCTGACATCTCGGCAAAAGATATAGGGAACCACTAACCTTAGTAGGTGCCCTTCCAATTCTAGAAGTCGAAGGTCAGTAAGAGACCTATGAAGTCAAGGTCCGCAGTCGTTGTACAGTGTTCTTTTTTTGGAACATTGGAACATTGGAATGTAGAGAGCAGAAGGAAAAATCCTTTGTCAGCTCCATCGCCTCCCGTTCGTCACAGGGATCAAGGTGGATATTGCAAGTCGGTTCCAATGGAACCGCTGCATTGACACAAGAAGCAACAAGATCCGAGTTTACTCAACAGGTAAGAATCCAATTGATGTTTGAAACATTCCTCCGACTGCGCATCAACGACACACACGGGTAGATTATTCCATTCGTTCACTACTCTGGTAGACAGAGTGACATCACAACGGACCCGAAGTCTCCTTTGTTTAAACAATTTCCAATGGTGACCCCGAGTCGAACTGAAAGAATTGAATGGAAAGAAATTCTGCAATTCAACTCCAAGTTCCCCTCTAACGATACGCCGTGTGAAAATCAAATCCCCGCGATCTCGACGGTAGGCTAGAGAGAACAAGTTCAGGCACTGGAGACGATGCGAGTAAGGCAGGTTTCGTAATTCCAGAACGGATTTAGATCCTCTCCGCTGAACTTTTTCAATCAAGTTGCATTCAAATTTGGAAAGAGGATAAACAGCGGGCAGTCCATACTCAAGAATCGGACGTACATGAGAAGTGAACAGGAGCCTGAAGATCTCCGGAGTCAAGCGAGAGAAGGATCGTCGTATGGCGAAAAACAACCTGTTGGCAGAAGCGACTTTCCTCAAGGTATCTTCGGTCGATTTTAGGTCTGGGGTCACAACGACGCCGAGGTCCCTCTCACGATTAGAGTTCGGCAGCAAAACCCACCGATAGGATAAATTCCAAATGGTTCGGAGGCACCGATCGGAAGAACGGAACACTTATCGTGATTTATGGGTAATTGACACCTGATCGACCACTCATGCAGCGAATCGAGCCTTGTTTGTAGTAAATCAGCTTCATCCAGACAGGAGACTTCCATCCATATCTTTAAATCATCTGCGTAAATCAAACAATCTGCCCGTAGTACATATGCCAGATCATTAATAAAGACTTGAAAAAGTTCAGGGCCAAGAACAGAGCCTTGCGGAACACCGCTGGTCATATTTACAGGGAAGGAAAAGGCCTCATTTACTTGCACGCGGAAAGCGCGGTCATTCAGGAAATCAGTGAGCCAAGAGAGGATTTTTCCTGAAACACCAATACTGCGAAGTTTGCCAAGCAAAATTTCGTGTGGAACCTTGCTAAAAGCTTTACTAAAATCCACAAGGCAAGCGGAAGACGTCCGGCCTCAAGTGAGCACCGAAATACGTGGCAGATAGGAACAGCGATATATTCGGCCACAATCTTGAGGAAAAGAGGATGCAGTCCATCAGGTCCCGGGGAAGAGTTGGGATCCAACTCGCACAAAAGTTTGTATACCACAGTAACATTTATGTCCATATCGCTGAGAGCGGAGAGCAAGGATGAATAACAATCAACTGACGGCATCCCCGTTGTATAGACCGATGAATAATGGCGAGCTAAAAGATTAGCTTTATCAGCATCGTCGTGGAGCACGGTATTAAGATCGTGGGAGTGCAAAGACGGTATTCCACTTCCGGCTCTGGTGCTCCTTTTCAAGTAGGAGAAAAGCAGCTTCGGTATAGACTTGGAATGTTCAGCCAGATGACCTTTGTATTGCTGCCGTTTCGTACGTTTTTTCGAGGTACACACGTTCCGGACCAATTTATAATTGCTATAATCGGTTTCCAATCTCGAAAGCCTATGGCGATTCCAAAGTTTGTGTCTTTGGTTCATGAGCGATCGTAGTTCTCGGTCAATCCAGGGGGGACCTCTAGTAAATGGTTTTCGTTTGGATATGGAGACATCATCAATAGTGGACAACATTTTCGAGTAAACAAGGCTCCAAGCATTATCGACGTCCAAGTGCTGAGGGAGACTCCAATCTTGCTCGCTAGCGGCCTTCTTCAAGCGGTTTGGATCAGCACGCCAGAAATTCCGCCGATAGACACAGTGGTTGTGAATGCTCAACCGTGTGGTCCATTCAAAGGAAAGTAGGCAGTGGTCACTCCTCCCGATTGGCGGTAAGACATTCAAATCAGAAACATCCGATGGCGCAGGCGAAAGCACAAGATCGAGTATGTGCGGCGTCTGACCAGGGATAATGCGAGTAGGTGCCGCGACATGTTGAATTAAATTGCTTTCAAGAACAGCTTCCAGAAACGTAGAAGCGAAGGAGGCAGGTGCAGCATCACAGTGAAGAAGATCCCAATCAATATTAGGGGCATTAAAGTCCCCCACTAATAAACAATCCTTATTCCCACCATGCTTCTTTAGAGAGGCCAGTAAACGATCGCCAGAACTCAGGGGAGCTCTGTAGAAGACACCGAGAAGGAGAGATCTACATCCATCGTGAATACGACACCAAAGCACTTCGGAGCAGTCATCACTTCCCAAGACAACATCAACTACATGGACCTTCAGGTTTTCCTTCCAGTAGAGTATGACGCCGCCCCCCGATCTCAAACCGATGCGATCAGCTCGGGAGAGACTGTAACCAGGAATATGTACTTCGGGATCTGGGATTTCTGGGGACAACCATGTCTCCGTAAACGCCATAAGGTCCGGGAGAGGTACTGACGCAAGATGCACAACTTCATCTAGTTTATTACGCAGACTGCGCACGTTCGCAAAAAGTACGTGCAATCCAGTTGTCCGGGAAGGACAAGAACTGGCTTCCAGCGCGTTCTCTGCACTTTCCGAACCACGCGAAAATCCTCAATACGCAAATCGGTTTCACCGTTCGCAAGGCGAGTTCTCAATTCATCGACTGCGATCTTCATTTTAACGCGGTCTTCCGGGGATAGATCCCGTAACACGTGAAAGGGCTCCTCTTTGAGGCACGAAGTTCGTCGAAGGATCCGACGGCATTCATCTTCAGTTTGGCATACAACCTTAAGGGGACGCACCTTGGAAGAATCTTCGTGTTTTCTGCCAAGTCGAAAAGCAGAGACGATATTAATCCCCGGTTCCCCCTCATCGAACAGTAGGGAGATCATACGTTTTAGAAACAATTGCTCATCCAAAATTCTCTCTGCTGCTGTTGTCTTATCCGACTCCGGGGAGTTCATTATGATGAGACAAGTTCCCGGTTAAAGACTTTGGCGATCTCGGGGATCCGTGGCTTGGAAGGCGGCTTGTCCTGGAGCAGTTTCTCCAAATGGTCGATCCCATGAAGAACCGATTTTAGCCCACGCTTTGGAGGTGACACTTTGTCTTCCACAGCCTTGGCTATAGGCTTATATTTATGCACCACGGGAATCCGACTTGCGGGAGCAGCCACCGTGTTCTCCTTGACGACGGTCGCAAACGTCTTGGGCAGGGGCTTACTAGGCTGGTCACTAGAAATGTGTGGCTCTGAGGGCGGGGCAGAAATTTGTTTAAGAACTGGCGTGACAAAATCAGGGCACAAAGAAGGGAAAGAAGAAGGCGAATTTTGGGAAACAGTCGGTTGGGGATCGGAGTGAGCACTAGCAGAGCGGGGAGTAAAAGCAGGTAAACCAGACTGAGCCCGCTGGGTGTTGACTAATGTAAGACAAGAGTCACAAAAGATGCCAACAGAGGATGCTGTACACATCAGAAGACACTCATAAAAATTTGGTGAGATACCACAATAGGTGATATGCAACCAGCCGTTATTTTGTCAAAGTCATTGGCGTTCTGCTTTTTATCCTTCGGTTGGGCTAGGAGTTTGGTGGAGCAGTAAAGTGTGCTTCTTGTAATTGTGTCTAGTGAAAAGATTATAACAAATAGCGACGGGGAAATTGGAAATGTGTTGAACTTTTCTGCAGAACAATTTCAAAACTGCTTTTCCTACAGCAAGCTCAAATGGAGGCACAAATAAATTGATCGAAAATCTAACACGATGCTTGAGTTTGCAGACAACAGGAGCAGCGACGCGGGACATGCAGGCGAGTTCGGTTTATCTTCTCACAAACGCCATCACTGAATTCAATTATGACGCGGATTCTGGACGCACCTTTGAAGCGTGGTTCAAGCTTTGAGAAGACATGTTTTAGACGGACTTCATTCGTCAGGACGACTCCTGGAAGGTGCGACTGCTGCTCCGCAAACTCGGAATTAGTGAACATTCAAGGTTTATAGACCACATTTGGCCCAAACAGCCGAAGGATCTGACTTTTGACGAAGCAGGATCGCTGTTGAAGGAAATTTTTGGTGAGTCGGTATCTTTGTTTAGTATTCGCTATCAATGCCTAAAAATGATCAACCAGGAAGCGGACGATTTTGGTGCCTTAGCATACATGATTAACCGTGGGTGTGAACGATTCAAACTACGCTTTTTAAGGGAAGATCAGTTTAAGTGTCTCATTTTTGTCAGCGCTCTACAATCGTCCAGTGATGCTGAGATCCGAACGCGACTTTAAGCTGGAGCAGGATCCTGATCTGACACTGAAGGACCACGTAAGCGAATGCAAACGGCTGTTAACTCTAAAACACGACACTGCCATGGTCGAACGAAATGGTCTCGCACCAAAAGATACCGTGCAACTCGTGAAAAAGACCAGTTACCGCAGAAGCTGTACGAACCGAAACACCTCGGGACCCAATACTCAAGAAGGTTACACAATTTCATAAAACAAGTTGGCCACATTCATGTTCATCTGCTGAATTGCAACAGTACTTTCAGAAGAGACACTCTCTATTGTAAACGACGGCATACTATTTTCGGAGCGCCTTATTCGGCAGTTCCACGCCGGACATCCTGGAATCAACTGCATGAAGGCGCTTGCCCGCAGTTATGTATGTTGGCCTTTCACGGACAACCAGCTAGAAGAAATAGCTAGACGCTGCCAAATGTGTTCCAATATCTTGAAAGCGCCACAAAAAGCAGAACTCTGTTCATGACCAATAGTTACTAAGCCATGGTGCCGCATCCATGTCGACTTTGCCGGACCGATCAACGGCAGAAGCTTCTTCATTATAGTCGATTCATACAGCAAGTGGCCTGAAGTATTCGTTATGGATGACAACCACCAATACCACCATAGCAAAACTGCGCCAAACCTTTAACACATTCGGCTGTCCTGGGACAATTGTCACTGACAATGGCTCACAGTTTACTTCAGCAACCTTTACTGAGTTTTGCAAGCAATGCGCCGTCCAGCAAGTTCGCTCGCCGCCGTTTCACCCACAGTCGAATGGCCAGGCAGAAAGGTTTGTCGATACATTCAAGCGAGCGCTCCATAAATCAAAAGGGGAGGGACGTATAGAGGTGGTTGACCGGTTCCTTTTCCTCTACCGATCAGCACTGAATCCACAATCGCCAGACGGAGTTTCTTCAGCACAGGCCATGATGAACCGAAAGCTCCGCACGCATTTCGACGCCATCCGACCAGGCTCGGATTCCTCTGTTGGTGAAAGGAACCGCAGAATGGAACAGGAGTTTACTCGGAGGCATGGAACAAAGAAGCGAGCTATCACGCTTGGACAGAAAATGCTAGTACGTGACTACCGGGAAGGTCATGCGAAATGAACCCCTGGGACGGTCAAAAGCAAACGCGGAAACGTCATGTCTGACGTGATGGCTGGCGCACAGATCTGGCCACATCATGCAAACCAGTTGCGGTCCACGCTGCGCCAACCCGAAAAAGCAAGGCCAACAGAACCCGTTCGGCTTACTGGTGGAAAGCTTCAACCTGCCTAATGTAGCAGTGGACGACTGCACAAAGGCGAGCAAGAGATCCAGAACACGGACACCTGAACAAAATTCTCGGGCACTTCTGCCAAGGAGATGGACCGACAGGCAATGAACACCGTCCCGAACACTGCAAGTCAATCCCAGGCTTTCGTCTTATACTTCGGACATATCACAGGAGGGGAGGTACATTGGAACATTGTATTTAATGGGAATAAAAGCTGGAGCTTTACATGACCCATAGGGTAAAAAGAGTACGGTTCGGGTTTAATGAAAGGCCAAGCAACCTTATAGCGGGTTGGACTCGCGTGTTAGCCGTATCTTCATCGGGCTTATGTGGCATTTAAACAGAATGCATGCCGGCTCAAAGCGAGACATCCCACCACGCCCTCCGAAACGGCTTTGGAAAGGAAGGTGGAAGAGAAAAAAAGAAAGAAATTCCATCCAGTAGAATGTAGTTAAATTAGGGAATATCGCGGTGTAGCTCGGCCAGATGACAGTCCAAGCGGGCCTTAAAGTCCGCCACAGTGGGTGCCAAGACTAAATCGGCCGGCAGAGCATTCCACGGTCGGCAGATTCGCAAAGAGAAGTAGTGTCGTTTGCAGTTCAGCCGACTGTGCTGATGTGTGAGCCTCAGTGGGTGGCCACGTAGGTGGGAGCCCGATTGGTGCAGTGTGAGTAGGTGGCGACAGGGATGTCCAGGGTTGGATAAGATCATGAATACGAGGATCAGGTCGCCCCGTAGACGTCGGTACTTAAGCGAGTAGAGGCCCAGGCACTGAAGTCGTTGTGGATAATCTAGGTGCTTGAGACCTCGGACCAGTGTGGTTGCTCGACGTTGTGGGGCGATGGTTTGTGTGCCTCAGCGATCCATTGAGCTATGCTGGGTGGTGCTTTTGCACCTTCAGAGCCACTCATACCAGATTGGTCAATGGTTAGAGGCCAGACAAACTCAGCCTCCTGGTCCTCCAGGTTGGGGGTTGGAATGGGGGTGGCTCCTCATTTCATAAAACGGGCTCCTCAGTCCAGTGCCAAAACCCGCTGTCTTGCGGTAAGGTTTTTGAACCAAAGGCTTTGGTTGAGAACCCTAATCGTTCTCCTGTCTAGGCCTGGGCAACCTGACAGTATTCTGCCCACGCAATACAATGAAACTTTCCTTCAACAATTTCTTGATGCTCTGGCCGTCGCAGAGGATAATAAACGGCGCCCTATCTGCTGCATCGAGCAGGGTGGACAGGGGTTTGGATGCTACTGCTCAGGCCTTCCCGTCTTCTTATACCCCTTCTTGCGCTTCTTCATCCTTATCGTCCCGCTCCAACTTTACTTATATCCCCCCCATTTTCAATCCCCCAATTCTTGGCCCTCCCCCAGCTTTCTTCAGTAGTCGCTTGTCTTCTAATTTCAAATCGCACACAATCCCAGGGCCTCGCTCCAATCCAGTTGACAAGTCCATGTTCAAGCAAGCGGACAACGTCAGTTCATCCGTTTCCCTTTGGAGTCCTCGCGTCTCGCTAAGACTGGCATGCTTCAACGTGCGCACTTTGCTGCAGATTGGCCAACAGGCAGCACTTGCCCGCGCACTAGAGACCCTATCGATCGATATTTGCTGTTTATCAGAAACCCGTCTGCAAGATTCGAGCTCCGTACTTACCCTGAGATCCCCCACATGCGACACTGGCGGCACATTCTCATTGCGCTTATCTGGCGATGATGCAGCTTCAAATGCCGGTCAAGCTGGCGTCGGCATTGTTTTGAGTCCCCGGGCTGAAGCTGCCCTGATTGATTGGATCCCAGTAAACAGTAGGATGTGTGCCGTTAGATTAGCTGGTTCCTTCCGTGCTACGAAGTCGCGCGGGGACAAATGGTGCCTGTGTCATTGCGGCTTACGCCCCTACAAACTGTAGCACTGATTCGGTAAAAGATGATTTCTATCAGCAACTTCACGAGCTCCTTCGTTACAGAAGAAGCACGGATACTGTGGTGTTGGCTGGTGATCTAAACGCCCAAGTCGGACAATTGTCCTCTGACGAGCTTCATCTGGGCGGCCAACATAGTGTAGGATCGCGTAATGATAATGGTGAACGATTGCTACATCTGTGTGAAGATGCTCGCCTCTTTCTCGCGAGCACTAACTTCCGACACAGCACCCGCAGAAGCGTGACTTGGCGGCCATCGGCCTCGGGCCAACCATGGACACAAATCGATATCGCGATCAGTTACCGCTGGAGGGGCTGTGTCCAGAATTGTCGCTCAATTCGGAGCACGAGCGTGGACTCTGACCACGCACTTGTCTGTGCCGACCTCCGAGTGCGTTTCGGTGGACGTCCGCAACGTCGAGGTGAACGGATTGACACCAACCAGTTGGCGAAGCCAGATGTTCTGAATGTATACCATAGTGCGCTGACATCCGGGCTGGGTAAGCGCCCACGAAACACCGTTGAAGATCACTGGTTGCATATTCGTCAAACGTTACTGTCCGCAGGCGTGTCTTCATGTGGTAAAGCAAATTGCCAAACCGGACATTGGGTCTCTACACAGTCTATGGAACTTATGGATGCTCGCCGACGTATTCCGGCTGGAAGCGAATACAATGAGGCTCGCAAAAATCTCAGGGCAAAACTACGGGCTAGCCTGAAGAAGGACCGCGAAACCTGGTGGTCTCATCGTGCCTCTGAGATGGAAACAGCCGCTGCCGTTGGTAATCATCGTAAGTTATTCCGTCTGATACGGGAAACAGGCAGCAGGAGACCTGGTGTTAGCGAGACCATACGCGACGAGAGTGGGCAGCCGATCCACAGCTTGTCAAAACGCTTGGAGCGTTGGGCCGAACACTTTGCAAGGCAAATTAACAAACCTGCGTTATCACTTTCTTCTTCGGGCATTGAGCGCCCTTCTCCTTGGGCCGTCTCCTTGGATCCGCCCTCACGCGCAGAGGTCGAACGTGAGATCCGGCTGTTGAAATTGCATAAGTCCTCAGGAGCAGATAGAATTCCCCCAGCCCTCTTCAAATTCGGTGGACCTGCTCTAGCAGATGATCTACACGAGTTGCTAGTAAGACTTTGGGAGCAGGAGACAGTCCCGACAGACTGGAACCGCTCCGTCATTGTCCCAATTTTCAAGGGAGGCTCTCGTTTGGAATGTGGTAATCATAGAGGAATCAGTCTGATTTCGATTGCCTCTAAATTGCTTGCTTCTGTCATTCTCCACAGACTGACTGGCACTCGTGAAAGCCAGATTCGGGAAGAGCAAGCCGGATTTCGTCGAGGTCGGGGCTGCATCGACCACATCTTCACATTGCGTCAAGTGTTGGAGCACCGCTATGTTTATTGGCGACCCACCGTTGTCGTGTTTCTTGACATAAAAGGTGCCTTCGATTCGGTCGATCGATGTGCCCTTTGGGACTGTCTGCTGAGGAAAGGTGTGCCTGATAAATATGTAAACATTATCAAAGCGCTGTACGCGCATAGTTCGGGCAGGGTGAGGGTTTATGGCAAACTGTAGCCACCCTTCAGTATCACCAGCGGTGTGAGACAAGGATGCCCGCTGTCACCTTTCCTCTTCAATTTCGCTATTGATGAAGTCATAGAAACAGCGTTCGCTGGACACGACCTAGATGGTGTGGAGCTACTTCCTGGTGAGCGACTTCTTGACTTGGAGTATGCGGATGATATTGCCCTAATCTGTGACAGCCTCCAAACATGCCAAAGAGCACTGGACCGATTAGCACTGGCTGTCAATCGTTTTGGGCTATGCTTTGCTCCATCGAAATGCAAAGTACTTCTCCAAGATTGGCAGGGACCCAACCCTGCGCTAACGCTTGGTGGTGATCTGCTAGAAGTCGTTCAGGAATTCAAGTACCTGGGCAGCTATATTAGCACCCGTGGGATTGAAGATGAGGTTACGAACCGCATAGCAAAAGCTCGAGGTGCTTTTGCCAATCTCCGCCACCTGTGGCGCAGACGCGACATTACTCTCGCCCTCAAGGGCAGAGTTTACAACGCAGCCGTCCGTTCTACTCTCTTATATGGTTGTGAAACCTGGCCCATCAGGTCGACTGACATGAAGAGACTCGTCACATTCGATCATCGCTGCCTTCGCAGCTTAGCTCATGTCTGGTGGGAACACCGCGTGAGCAATGAGCGTGTTCGACGTCGCGTATTTGGTGCAGGAAGAGCGAGTGAACCGCTCAGCACCATTATATCACGCACCAGGCTCCGATGGCTGGGCCACGTGTTGCGCATGCCAGCACATCGACTACCGCGACGTGCATTGTTTGCGCGTTGTGGGTGCGGTTGGAAGAGGAGGAGGGGAGGCCAAGTGATGACTTGGTCGAGAGAAATGAAAACCCTCACTTCGAAGTTGGCGTCGGTTGGTGCATCCCGACTGCCTGGCTGGGGTCCTAAGGACGATGAACACGTTTGGTTGGACACACTTGCTGATATGGCTAGGAGCCGGCACCAATGGCGTTTGTGTTGTGATTTCCTTTGCCCATCCCCCTCCTGTTTAATATCCCCCTCCAATCACGATCTCATCTGATAGGCATAATATGATTCTCTTTTTACGGCAGCCAGCTGTTAGCTCTCCGGAACGATGTCCATCCGTTACTGGGGACTCAGCGGGCGTGCCACTGTTTTCCTTTTCTTGTCTTTTGTATTGCGGCACAATAGCTGAGGTGTTTTCCACCTTCAGCTAACGTGTAATGATGATGATGATGATGATGGGGCTTCGAGTATGCGTTGGTCCTTCAACAACCAAGGGCTCCAAGCCTGAATAGCGAACTCAAAGTGGGGTCGGAGAAAAGCGTTAAGGAGGAGGCGGAAATTGCTGGGGTCAATTTGACCGAAGGCTCGTTTCAGCAATCCCACCATGCGGTTAGCAGCAGCAGCTGCTTCCCGGCAGGAAGCGGATACGGAAAGACTCGTCTGGGTAATGATACCCAAGTCTCTTTCGGCTGAAGAGATCTGGAGGATAGACGCTCCCAGGTAATATACAGGAGAAAAAGCGGAAGGGCGGGTAGAAAGGACGCGACATTTCGAAGCGTTAAATGGAAGGTTATTTTCTATGGACCACTGATGTAGACGGTCGAGGTCCCTCTGAAGTGCGTGGGCATCGTCCGGAAGGTTAATTGTGCGCCACAGCTTCGCGTCATCCGCGTATAGTAGCAGCGAAGACTCCACTTGCGGTGTGACGTCGTCAATGAAGGCTAGGAAGAGGTGCGGTCCGAGAACAGACCCCTGTGGAACTCCGCTTGTGGCAAGGATGCGGGGAGACAACGCTCCGTCGACGCGTACTTGGAAGGTACGGTTTTGGAGGTAGTTCCGGATCCAGTCCATCAAGTCCCCTGAAACGCCGTAAGATGACAGTTTCCGCAGCAGAATCTTGTGGTCGACCTTGTCGAAGGCTTTGGCGAAATCCAGAAAGATAACATGCGTTTCTTGGCCAGAGTCGGCTGCAGTCGTCCAGCTGTCCCTGGCAAGTAGCAGGTTACTCAGGCAAGACCGTTGACGCCGGAAACCGTGCTGGCAATCAGAGAGCAGTTTCTGGGTCTCCATGTGATCCGTTAAAGCGTCTGTGACGATCGATTCCATCACTTTGGAGATCGTAGATAGGAGAGTTATCGGTCGGTAATTGGCCGGATCTTTGCGAGTACCGCCTTTGTAGATTGGTGTAATAGTCCCACATTTCCAATCATTGGGAACTTTGCTTTGCAAGAAGAAGTGGGTGAACAGCTCCGCTAGGGGTAAAGCTAGAGCTGCAGCGCACGCTCGCAAGAGGCGTGGGTGGAAACCATCAGCGCCAGGAGAGGCCGTTAGCCGCAGGGACTTGAGTTTCGCCAGGACCTTCTCCGGAGTGAAATGAACAGTCGTCAGGGAAGTTGAGAGTGAAACCGAAGAAGGTACCGTCGTTGTGTGCAGTGATGGAACGGAGAATGTGGATGCGTACTGCTTGCACAGGACTTCTGCTGCCTCGGTAGCTGATTTTGTGAGCCCTGTGAGGGTCGTCAATGCGGTGACACCGTGCTTGACTTGTCGAAGACTATTGACGTGTCTATACAAGGCTTTGGGATTGGATGAAAATTTACGCATAAGTTGACGCTGGTGCTCACTCTTATCTTCTCGTACAAGATGGACGCATTGGTTACGGATGGATCGATAATATTCCCACTGAGTGGCCGTTGGATGGGAGCGATAGTTTCTCCATGCCGTGTTCCTGGAGGCAATCCATTTCCGTGTACGACTTCGGATGAGTGCTGGGCGTTTCTTTCCTATGGAAACTTCTTTGCACGTCGTCGTAGTGGAGCAGAGTTCACGTAGAGTAAGGCAAAAGCTTGACCACACGCTGTCGGCGCTCGATTGGGGCTCGGGTGACCAGCTGTTAGCGGAAATGAGAAAATTCAACTTTCCGTAATCAGTCCAGCGTTTGGTATAAGTTGGCGTGCTGACGAGTTTTTCGGCGAAGCATATAAAATCGAAACGGAGAACGCAGTGGTCGCTAAGCCCCAAAGGGGCATCATACTCAACGTGCTCAACCATCAGTTCTTCGTTAGTGAGGACGAGATCTAGCAGGGACGGTTGGTTGTTGGATCGGAATCTGGTGGGCTGATACGTGTGGTTGTACAACGGGGCCGTGTGAAGAAGATCAATGAGGCCTGATGCAAAGGAGTTAGTAGACGGGACAGAGTGAAATAGACGGGGCAGATTGAAATCACCCATGATAAGAAAGTGTGTGCGCTTGTGGGATAACATAAGGTGGACGTCGTGCAGTAGTCGTGCATCCTTCTCGGGAGAGTTGTTTGGGGGGCGGTAAATGATACCAAGACAGCTGGAGTGTTTGGCGGTTAGTACGACCTCGCACCACATGGTGTCTGGAGACTGGAGGGAGGTGTTTGTTAACATGCTGCAGCTGAGGGAGATGTCATAGTACAGCGCGACACCGCCACCTGGGGTTTCGCGGTCAGAGCGGAGAACTGACATGTGAGGAAGTTGGATTTCACCGTCGGTTATGTCGCCGGAGAGCCACGTTTCCGTTATGGCTATTAGGTCCGCTGGTGTTGATAGAAGTCGGAATTGGAGCTCCGGAAGTTTGGACATGAGGCCCTGTGCGTTCGAGTAGATACAGGTGAGGCCCGTTTGGGTGATGAGCGCGGGAGTAACTAGGGTGGTGCCGGTCAGCAGATGACCGGCAGTAAGGTGTCCGGGAGAAAGTAAGAATTCCCTTGGAAATCCACTGTTTTAGCGGTTAATCGATTATTAACGATCATCGCATCGATTTCGAACTTTCGGGTATGTTCCAGTTCTGCACGTGCTTAAAAACCACCTAACATCTCAGCAAAAGATAAGGGGAGCAACTAACAGTAGTAGGCGCCCCTCCAATACTAGAAGCCGAAGGTCAGTAAGAGACCTATTAATAGAGGCAAGGTCCGCAGTGTTCGTTGACGGCGATTAATACGTACTTTTCCCAAGGTCATTGGCGATCTGCTTTTTCCTTCAGTTGGGCTAGTATCTCGGTAGTGCAGTAAACTGATATTTTAGAAATTGCGTCTAGTGAGAAGCCTATAACACGTCGGCAGGATGTAGGCCTCTACAGTTGAATGCAAGAGGTTTCCAGCATCCATTTGTAGGTTGTTGTAGGACGGCGCCAATGGCGGTGTCCGATGCGTCAACTGCAACACTTAGCGGAGCGTTCTGATCGTAATGATGAAGCATAACGGCTTTGGCTAAGGCTTCTTTGTTCGCCTTGAACGTTTCGGCAGCAGCAGCAGTCAGTTCCACCTGGCCGTTTTATGTCCACGAAGTAGGTCGGTTAGTGAACTTAGCGAATTGGCACGGTGTGAAATAAAACGTCGATAATAGTTGAGCATGCCATTATAAAGGCGAATAGCGGCTAACGTATTCGGGACCGGAAAGTCTCTGATGGCGCAGACTCTATCGTCTAGAGACCGTATGCCATACTGATCAATATGGTGACCAAGAAATTCGACGGAAGGCTGCTGAAACACGCATTTGTCAGGGTTGACAGTGATGCTATTAGCGGCCAGCCTACCGAAAAGAATTTTGTGATGTTCTGCGTGTTGCTCTTTAGAAGCGCTGGCGACTAGGATATCGTCGATGTATGGATAGGTGAAATCTAGTCCTCCAGTGACGGAATAGATGAATGGTTGAAAAGTCTGGGCTGCGTTACGAAGACCGAAGGGCATATGCAAAAATTCAAAGAGTCCGAACGGCGTGATTACGGCAGTCTTCGGTATGTATTCCTCAGCCACTGGAATCTGGTAATACGCGCGAACCAGATCGATTTTCGAGAACACACAGGTACCGCGCAGGCTCGCCGTAATGTCCCGAATGGGAGGAATAGGATAGCGGTCGGGAACAGTAACCTTATTGAGCGCGCGGTAATCACCACATGGACGCCAGTCTCCTGACTTTTTAGGCGCCATGTGGAGCGGCGACGCGCACGGGTTTTAGATGGGCGAACGCTGCCTAGTTCAAGCGTGTACTCGAATGCTGCGCGAGCAATTTTAACTTGTCAGGGGTCATTCGCCTAGCTTTGGCAAAAGCAGGCGGAACTTTGCTAACGACGTGATGTTTTGCAGCGTCAGTAGCGGACGGAAACGGTGATATTGCATGAAAGAGTTGCGGGAATTTGGTATTAAGCATCTGACCGATAGGTGGTTTGCACAGAAAAGGCTAATTGACTCAAAGTCGGTCAAACTTCTATAACTGCCAGCTTCGGTTAACGATCGATCCGACAGCGTCGCTCCGCGTCAACAAGCACATCGATGTGCCGCAGAAAGTCAAGACCAAGAATTTGTGTCTATTGCGGAAGCTATCTACATCCGCCACCTCAAGCCAGAACTGTGCGTACAAAAACAGTTTGTACGTCCTTTGCTTCTACCGTGGCCTACAACTTCGGCTATGATTTCCCCTGTACACACTTCCCACTTCCAATGACACCGTGATTTATTGATTTGTACCCGTGAAATTAAACATTTTGTTCAATACGTAGCCCAATCCGGCACATTTAGCATTTTTCCTCATCATGTAATTTTTGAGTCTGATGAGAATTACCGAAAAGAATTCTTTACTCAGATTCTGCCTCCCTTGATTCATTCTAATAAGTAGTAAGAAGCAAATGTAGAATGGTAGTGAGATTTAGTTACCGAATCTGAAAAGAAATTTTAGTATCAAAATCACCAAGAAACGTTATCATGGTCACTAATTATAGCGTGATGATCGTGCGCTATATATTCGGTACGAAACCAGACGGCCAACCAAAAGCAATGGGTAGAACACAAACTAAGCTGTGGGAAAAGTTTATTGGACGGGATAAGCTTCATCTTATGCTAAAAATAAGGCACCAGGAAAGAGCTAGCTAGGGAGAAGTTAGTTGGCGTCGAGTGCGTAGACAGAGCGTCGTTCGCAGTCGAGTCACGTTGGGTCAGGTCAGGTCAGGTGAAACGGACGATAGAGGTGCCAAAGTCGGTGATCGTTATCGTGTTTCCAACAAGCGAGAACAAAGTTCCAATAGACAAACCGCCTAATTCCCTGATACATAAGAAAGCTATAAGTTGAATATTTTACAATAGTTTACACAGGCCTACGGGGAAATCTCTAGGTCGCTACACACCGCCTTGTAGGGGAAAATCCAAACGAAAAGGGCTTACCTACATACATGAACTCTCAGGCTACAAATAAGTATGCTGGAGCTGACCTTAAGTAAAGCACGATCCTTGGTAGGCCGTCAGTTAGTCGCACAATCTGGTCGGAAGACAAAACTTAGTCGGCACAATAAATCGACGCGTTAACTCCGGTGATCGATGGACGAGGCTAGCAGACCGAGGACGATCAACAGCACAACACGCGTAGCCGAAACAGAAAGGTCGGAGTAATCGCGGACCGGGATTCTAAAGTTGACGTAGCAGCCGAATATATTGAGTTCATTGAGATGTAGAGCAGGAGGGAAATCCCTTGTCAGCCCCATCGATTCAGTATCATACTGGGTTTGATGCGTGTCGTTGCATTACGACGTTCCTCGAGTGTTCGTCACAGTTGCAGTGACAGCCGCAGGATTCCAGCATTCCCAGCGAATGTTTGTCTATCAGCAGCTTGAAACTTTCTTCTGATGGAACGTCTGCAACCTAAGTAGTAAGAAGCAAACGTAGAAGGGAACTGAGGTTTAGTTACCGAATCTGAAAAAAAATTTTAGTATCAAAATCACCAAGAAACGTTATCATGGTCACTAATGTAGCGACCCGGAGTTTCCCCGTATGACTGTGTAAACTATTCTAAAATACTCAAATTATAACTTTCTCATGTATTAGTGAACTATTCGGTTTGCCTGTTAGAACGTTGTTTCCGTTTGTTGGAAACACGAAGACGATCTCCGCCTTTGGCGCGCGCGACTCGATTGCGAACGACGCTCTGTCAACGCACTCGACGCCAT
>OX104065.1:106068189-106096529 GCA_944474145.2 Dicrocoelium dendriticum
CGCCCTTTGTTAGAGCCCAGCTCCCGAGTAATCGAAAACAGCTAATCGTATTTTGGAGGCGGTACTGTTTGTTGTACTGGCTGCTGGGAAGGAATGTTATAAAGTATGTTGTTAAGGCTTGATAAGGGTTTAGTAAAGGTATATTGATTTAGGAGAACTGAAAATGGTGGTACATTATTTTGCGATGTATGAGACGGTGTTTGTTTTAGTGCGCAGGTGTTGTTTCGGTTGTGCTGCAATGGCTGTGGATGATACTGTTGCGTTCCGCGCTACTTTTCGCCAATGTTATAAGGAGTTTGGTGATTTCGAGGAAGATTTGAGGCGGTTTTAACTTCAGACGGCGTAGAGTTTTTAAAATATGACGTATTGACCGCTGTGTCGTATAAGAAGAGGTCAGATCAAGAGCTACCCGATGGGATGCGGTACAAATGGGTAAAATATCGTGTGTCCATTGCACCCGGAAAGGAGAAGGTGGCAGTCGGTAAGTGCGAACATTGTGTTATGCGTAATTCATGTTGCATAGGTATGTCAGCCTAGGTTGTAACGGGAGCATAACCATCCGTGCAAAGGGCTTTTACTATGAGATAGGCTCGCATTGTCTGGTGCATAATCATAATTTTTACTTGGGGAATCCAAGTTTGTACGTAGGTAACCGGCGTCTGACTTCCGAGGCGGAGCGGTAGGTGTTTGGTTTAATGCAGTCCTTCCGTAATACCGGAGAATTGCGAGAGTATGTGTTGGAAAGATATAACAAACGACTGAATCGACAGGACCTCCCCCATCCGCCATCGCTTAGGTGGGATATCCAAGGGGAACGATGTGAACGCGGTTGCGAAATTGGTGAGTAAGGATGGCGCTGTGCGTGTAGAAAGAGATGGGTCGCAGGTGCGATTTCTTTTTTCTTTCCTGCATCAATCACTTCCTTAGTGGCGAAATACGGGGACGTGCTTCTTGCAGAGGCCACGCATCAGGTGAACCGCGGTGGTTAGGTTCTTTGGCACTGCATGGTGATTGACGGTTTCGGAGTAGGTCGCAGCGTGTTTTACGCTTTTATGCCCAACGAGACGGCAGGCAGTTACCTGGAGGTTGCTCGCGGCATGTCAGAAATGTTGCCCACCACCTTGTCAGCGAAGACTATTGTCATGGATAGGTGCCTGGGTCAAATGAAGGCATTCAAGTCGGTATATCCACGGACCATGGTAGTATTATGCCGGCTTCATTTTCTGCGAGACATTTCACGCAAATGCCAGTCTTTGTCACAAGTGAAGAAGGCGGACAGTGTTTTGCTCAAGCAGTGGATGCACAGCTTAGGGTACACGAAGACGGAATTGCAATTTAAGATGCTGAGCAGAGCTATAAGGGTTAGAAGCAAGGAGGCGTTCACTTACCTCAGTCGGACATGGTTGTCCTTCGCAGGAAGCTTGGCATACCACAGGTTGCGCAATGTGTGCACGTTGGGTGCCTTCACCACAAACAGCGTGGAGAACGAGAATAAGCACCTCAAGTGTGGATTAAGCGAAAGGACATGGCTTTTGCAACTTTTTGAGGCAGTTGTAGGGGAGCACGCGATGCGGAATCCCGTTGGACCACGTCAATAGGCAAGTTGCGGATGTCGAAATCACGCACCATTCCGGGAACCGGGAAGGTGCGGGAGTTGGTTTCCTGCCTTTCTACTTATGCTGCTGCCATATTTATGCGGCACATTTCTTCGGAGACGGTCACCTCAATACGGCCTATTGGCACTGGGTATGAAGTATTAGGTAAGGAAGACCGAAAGCACACCGTTGTTATGAGTAATAAGGTGAGCTGTGATTGCAGGTTCCTTAGGTAATGGGATATGCCATGCGCACACATTGTGCTAGTTGCTGGCATGTTAATCGCAGACGTATCGCCCTTATGCACAGAAGCCGTTGGTCGATGCGGGACCATGATATTCCTATCCCTGGTGGGGAAACCTTCTGTGCGGAACTTGCACTGATGCCCTCCACATCTGCCTCCCCGCAGGTCGTGTTAAGGCGTGAGGAGAAGTTGTTCCGTGCCAACCGGCTGTTCGGTGGTATAACCGTTGCCATGACCAGCATGGGTACAATGGCTTCCCTTGAGGCGGAGCCTTTCTACCATAGCAGCCTGAATACCTTGCTTCGTAGGCAAAGACTGGTGCCAATTGGAAATTGCCTCCCTGACAACTCCGACCAGGCGGACGCCATACCACAGCGTCACCGGCCCAAGGCAACAAAAAGGAAGCAGTCGCTTTCGCCTAGGGTGATGGAAGCACCGCAAATGTCTACCGAAACGCACCCCCTGCACTTCCGACGAATGCCGACTGTCACCTCCGCAGTGTGCAAAACCGTGAACAAACGCGCCAGAGCAGGGCATACACAACCTGCAAACAAGAACGAAAACGCACGCATCGTTTGCGATACGGAGGGTGGACAGAGAACTAGCGGAGACATCGTTCACTGGGTGATGTGCTGCAAATGCAACCGGTGGCTTCATCAGGTATGTGCGGCGCACAACGGAGACCAGGAGCACTATACGTGCATCTTTTGCATGTGAGTTCACATTTTCTAACCCAATTCCCATTCATGCACGCCACTGAGAACGACAAACTTGTCCCTTTTAGGGCCACCCTCAGGCGCTGCAGCGGCATGACTCCCCCGGATGGTAACCCACGCTGCTTGAAAGCTGCTGGGTACTGCTTGGAGCATACCGCATGGCAGCCTAGTGGGTGGCTTTACGAACGACGATTATTTGTTAATTATTATTTGTCTGACAATGGAGCCCCATTCTAAGTGGCAGTTAATGTATTTCGTATTCCAGGCTTTATCATAGAGTGAAACCTGTAAGGGTAAGTCATTTTCGTCCCGTGTTATGTATGAACACATAATAACCCCCGCATTTGTTATCCACATGTCTCCCCACGGCCCCCCGCTGGTGTCCGCTGGAAACGGCAATAATGGAACCCTTCACCAGACACGTTCAGTATTTATTTCCCATTTCTATTGCCATTGCATGGAATATAGACCGGACATCAGTGATCCACTGTGTTGACGCGACAAACCTACACTCTCCTCAACAGCAGCGTGAGCACTTTGCATGGGCCTGAGCGACCTTCCCCCGTGTAACATTCACCCTCCTCCTGGTATTATATGGACACTGTATTGCTGTGGCAAATTTGGTGGAGCCGGCGAAAGGTTTTCTTTGCTAGTAGGCAGCTTAGTGAGTAGTTAGTTACCTCTACTGCAAGTGCTTGCACGGCGGTGACACAATCTGTGGAGCGGGCAAAATGTAACGATTACCGTGGTCAAGTTTATATGTGTAGGCCGATAGCTCCATTGCCTATGAAAGCATGCTTTTCACGTCGTAAGCAATTGGGAACACCTAATAGGTACGGCCACCAGCTTATTAGAGTAGTCAGTCAGTACTGTTGCATACGCTAGCATGGCGGTGACGCCTTTCGTGGCGCCAGGAACCTCTCACACTTAAGAGTGGCCAGCTCACGTGAGTAGTCAGTGACCTGCATTGCATATGTTAGCACCGCTGTGACATCTTAAGTAGAGTTGGGATCGTCTGATGATTACGGGCCATCAGCTTACATTGGCAGTCATTTAGCTATATTGCATATAAATACATAAATAAATATATGCCCTTTGAAATATTAAGTGGAGTGGTGACCTCTAATACTTACGAGCCCCCAGATAATATGAGCAGTCAGTTCTATTGCATATGGTAGCATTGCTGTAACCCGTTCCGTGGAGCCAGCAACCTCTAATACTTCAGAGCGGCCAGCTTTTCGGAGTAGTCAGGTAGCTCTAGTGCACATTGCAGCATTACTGTTAGACAATATATGAAGGGAGCAACATATTTTACTTACTGCCAACTAGCATACTTTAGTAGTCCGTTTTAGGTAATTTGTATACTGAACCACCTAGTCGCCTCGTTATCTCGTTGTAGTCCTACGATACCCATTCCAAAAGCCTTCGCTGACTTGTATACCTAAGTACAGTCTACCGATTATTTATCTACCTAAATAATTATATGAGCGCATTGCCCCTATTAACAAGGCTGCAGGTAAACTCCTTTAGTTACGGTATAATATGTCACCAGGCATATAAAGAAACAGACAGCTTATCTAAATTTCGGCTTCTCCTTGAATACTCATGTTTTTTACATCGCCGGACGCCACCGCAAAAGCACGGCATGTTTTACTGCATTAAAATTCCTTGTAAATGTCGTAAACATGGAGTCCGCCATTACAGCCCGCTAAACTAGCGCCCATTACGGCGTACATCTTTAATTTTACGCTCATCAATTGTCCTCAATAAAACCGAAGCTTACGCCAGTCCAAAAACACAAAGTAGTATTGATTAAGCATTCCTTTGCAAACATTGTTCGCATCATGACCTAACACATGTTTAACTTTGCATCCCTATCACAACGATGTGCGCAAGCTCTGCGGCCAGCAACTTAATATCGCGCGTCATGCAGAATCAACCTTCCAAGCTGTTTTTCGTAAACTTGGATTTAAGCGCCTGAATGGCATTCTGGTCGTAGGATTGATGTAACAGTGCTGTTGGGTGACAGGAACCACAATTTGATATGAAGTAGCTGGGAGTACGGTAGGCAATGGCTTCCTCGAGAGCAGGTATGATGTTGCGTTTTTCTGTCTTTTGCTGTTTAAACCCTCGGAATTAGCTCCACTCATCCATGCCTTTTTATTATCACGGTAAACTGCCGGTAGGTTTTCATGTTGACATTTCTAAAATTCGAGTGTTGGCTGCTTTCCAAAACACTGCGGCCGGTTCTCGCTCCCCAATGCGGTAGTGCACAGCATAACTGTGATACGCGCATTGCTTCTTTCCCACCTGCGCATTTCTATCCCTCTACACAAAGCCATTATCAGACGTCGTTCTGCATAGCAAAGCAGGTTTAGGTTAATTGAAATGTCTTGAGCGGTGTAGCCGAAACATATTTCGGGTACTTTTTCTGCCTAGTCGGATGCTGCATACATATCTGAGTCACCGCATTCGCCTGATTGCTTACCAAACACAAGATCATCTACTAAGTAAAGCCTGTGCCCAACTGCTTGACGATGGAAAGTCTGTGTTTTGTAATTCTTTTGCGAAGTGTAACGCACGTTCTTGTATCACGCGTCCAGCTACTGGGAATTTCCCGTCGGTGCTAACTGGCATTAGTTCTGGCAAGGTGCGTTCCCGTCTTCGTTACCCATTTTTCTATCATTCTTTCTTTTCATTCTTGGTGTGTGGTTCACAAACTCATTCAAAAACGGCTTTCTCTTTTAGGTTACATGGATTTGTGTTATTCCTACTCTGAAAGGTTGCGGCAATGTTAGCGAAATGTTCCTTCTTAACATTGTCAAGCACTGCTACCATTTCTTTAAGTGTGAATGCCTTTGGCTTTGCTGAACTGGAACTAGCCATTTTGTTCTTCTTAAGTGCGCGCAAGAAGAACTATACAAACGAACATGAATATTCAGTAAGGTCGTACGTCGGCAGTACCCGCTCAGTTCTGACAATTGACTGGTTACACAATAACCAAATACACACAGAAAGCGATAGTCACGGTACATGCGTTTGTATAACAGAAGCACACATCCCAGATTGCGCGAGGGGAGTACTAGTGCTCTTTTATTGTGCAACATGGCTCTATCAGATTTGTTCATTGCACAGCCCATAGCAGCATACATGTATTAGGTACAATAGGTCAAAGCCCGGGGGGTGATGCTTCACCCGACAATTCTGGTGGGGCTTCCGCATGTCGTAGGTTGTCTACCACGCCTGTGCAGCAACCGCGAAGAACGCGCGACACGGAAGACGATGACCAGGCATACGCAGTACGTGTTCAAGACACCGCAGCCGATGCAGCGGTTTGAGCTATTCTAGCGAATGGCTACCTCCATCCAAGCCACGCTGCCTAACTTCCACGATGGTTACGTGGTGTAGCTGCCACACACGGACAATCGACCGCAAGCAACAGTGCACAAAGCAGAGAGCCTGTGCAGGTCAGCGATACGCACAGGCCAAGCATTTCGTACATAAAACACTACAACGCAAATAGTCGCACAACAAACCCGTCCTTTGATGGATATACCGATGTCATGGCGGCGCTACAAGTGCTTCAGTTTAGTAGCAAACGAGGCAAGTTCTTGAGATCCGTAAAGAAATCTGGTCTTCAATAGCTCCATTGACTGCGGTGCAATTACAGAATAAGGAAAACGCTCCGTAAAATCCAGGGTCCCACCATGCGACGAAGTCAATAAAAGAAATATGCGGCCTACTAAACCTGTGCAACGTTTAATGGTGAACCCAGCGCTTTATTCCTATGAGTCTTGACAGCGTGTTTTCAAAGAGGGAGATGCTACAATAGGCAATTTTGTGCCTTAAATGTACAATGTCGTTCCACACACCTGGCCGTGAACTTCACCCTCACCCACTTATCCATCTTGGTTCATATCCATCAGGCCGCCCCCAGTCCGGTACACTCACACCGTAACCTTTGTAGTCGGCTGCCTTGTCCGTTCCATGTGACTTGGGATCTGGTCCATAAACTGTCCGGTGCGGTGAGGGTCTTCGCTCTGACGGCCCTAAGCCCCATTAACCGCAATTATAACACAGGTGAGCGACTATGCAGAATCGAGTTTGCGTGCCGTTCCTGGCCGTATGTCCGGTTTAATGGGGGTGCATTAGAAATCCGTGCACTATGGGAAGATTGCGTCGCTCCGAAACCATGCAGTTGCATCTGCTGGACTGGTGGCGTTCAACGGCAATGGTCAAGTATGCTCCCTAGACGTCCTGTGAAGTCCTCTCAAATTTCAGTTAACCAGTGTTATGTTTCAAGTCTTTGATAGATGCCCTGCACAGGTTTTATCTTGTCTGTCTAAGGGTTGATTACAAGCTGGTGCAGCTTGTATGGTTTTTCTATTGTGCTACACGTGCGGGCTGCTCGTTAGTGTTAATGCATCTCAGCCGAGCGGACCGCCCACCTTCGTGCAGCGCACCTGCTATTTAGCGCTGCAACATGGGACGAAAATATTCTTCGCACAAACTTCGACTTCTGGTTTTCATTATAAACAATGCAATGGAAATCATTGGCCTGCCGAAACTCTGTATACGCAGTAATTCACTGGAACGTGAATCATGTTTGTTGTTTAGACCGTCGCACAGCTAACGTCCTTGCGTCACGTTTGGGTACATGCAGCCTTTCAACATGCGACGAGTTAGCAAGTTGGCTAAGTCCCTGAATATAGGACGGCGAAACTTGCCTTACTGTGCACACCCTCCGACGCGTTTGTGCTTTGTGGACCAACCTGTTAAAATCCTTCGGGCGTTGAACTACAAAAGAGTCGCGGGACTTGTCGAACAGGGGCCCTTCATGTCAGGCCTGAGAAAGTTGTCAGTTGGGGACGACCGTGTTTCCAATACAGGTGAGTCAAGCTATATGCGGCTTCACACTTGTACAAACACCCTTAACAGCTTTGGCAGCGGAGACGAAATGCACGCTGGCCAGCGGTGACTTAGTCGCTCGCCTAAGAAGCCCTTGCATCTGAGTATGAAACCACCTAATGGGGCCGAGAAGGGTCAAACTACAAAATGGACGGGAAACGTCTGGCCTGAATATGTTGCCAATGTGCTGGTACGCGCGGCTAACGTTAGGTGTTGACCAGCACACCGAACCAGCAGACAGCAAAGGAACTTCGAGTGCGGGATTGGAAGCTAACGGCCAAAGTGCCATTGAGATCGTCTATGTTAGACATAAACATGGATATGACTAACGATAGCATATTCGCAATCTGGTCAGCCAACTTATCGCTTCTGGTTTCTCCAGGCATTGCGTAGAGATAGGCTGGCTAGTCGAACAACCTCCTCGTGGTGCCAGCTGGGTGGTTCGGGTAATTCCCGTTCCAGCAAATGGTTCGGCGGCAGTGTTCCAGGATGTGGTGGGATTTCGCCTGGCAAGCGTTCTCCCTATAAAAAGCCACGGGTATCCGTTTAACAACACTGTGACGTGGCGGATGTGACTCACCACTAAATAAAGTCACTGTCTCTTCCCTTTTCCGGAGGATCATTTACACATCACAGACGTCCTCTGGTTCAAAGCGTTCCATTGATTCCCCTTTGATGGCGAACACAACGAACTAAAGCACACACAGTCACATCTACCTACTCATACAACATGTCCCTTTCCAAATACACAGTTACACATAGTTTTAAATCTCAACATACACATAAATTCCCATGCTATTGGTCAAAATGTACTAATTTGTGCAATTGCTGATCATACATGTTTGTAATACCATGATCACGCCCTTGATAGTGTGCCTCGCAGTGACGAGAATAAACCATTTATTTATTTATTTACATTGCGACATCGAGCGTTTTCAAATGAGTCGTTTAACGACGCGAGGTTTGTCTTTCATTAGCTTTTCATGGTTTGTTAACGTTAGGTTAGGCTAATCGCGATGGAACCAAGAGGAACGCGCCTCCATCATTCGGCTAGCGTGAAGTTATATGAGGAAGGCGACGACTGGAGGAGTGTGGCATCCGTGTTACAGGTGAACGTGAACAACTGACTCAGCTGCTTTAGAAAATTGGAACTGTATGAGCCGAAAAGTACTGCTACCGTGACGCGTCCATGGTCGCTGTCAGAGAGTCACGTTGATGTCCCGGTTGAATGGGTTGAATCGGAACCAACGGTGACATTAAAAAATCTTCGGTTACGACTGAAGTTTGAGTTATAGGTGGAGGTAAGCCTCAGCACTATTGCTGGCTACCTGGACGGTCGGCTCATGACAATGATGAGGTTGCATTCGATACCGGAATCTATGAATACCATAGCGAACAAGAGGGTAAGGAAGGTCTACGTCCTGACACTGAGGAGGTTGGAATCTAAAGGACGGTGAACAGCATGGATGGATGTGACGGACTTCAATCTGTTCTGCGCGCGCACAAGGGACAAATCGGCACGCGGCATCCACACACAGTGTACGGTGGCCAACATTCGGGGACAAACTTTGCACCTAATACGTGCAATGACTGCGGACGGATTGCTGGGGTATTCCGTTCTAAGAGGCAGTTACAATAAGGAAAGCTGTGCGCGCTGGTTGCGGCAGATGCTTGATACAGCTGGTAGACATTTGTCTGACAGATGTGTTCTTGTTTAGGTTGACGCCCTATGTCACACTAAGCTGGAGTGTACTCTTCAAGAGGAGGCTTGCACCTCGGGAACGCTGCTACGACTTACACCGTATTCTCTACAACTAAACCCCATTGAAGGAATTTGGAGCATCAGTAAGGCCTATGTTAAACAAGACATGAGGATGAGATATAGCGAAATGCCCCAAGGAGATCCAGCTGGTGTGCTGAGCGAGACGGATTGGAGTATGAAGTTTCTGGAGCAGGTTGTTGCGGAAGCACGCGCTTGTGTGACACTGAGCCACTGTTAACAAATGGTGCATCATGTAAGGCAAATGTATGCTGCTGTTTTACGCATACATGAATTGTAAATACTTCAACTTCACCGATAATTTGCACGGTAACTGTCACTGTTGGTTTTATGTTTCAAATATTTGTTGGCACTCAGTTGTTATTGCTTCCAAGCCTGCGTGGTTTCCTCGGATATGGAGGTACTTCGAGTAAGTTACGATGACAGTTGTTGCCTGCTGTGTAGGTAACAGGTTGGGATCTCGTGGAATCAGCAGTTGAGGTCACATATTTAGGTTGTGTAGAAAGTCAGTGCGGTAGCTACATAGATACACTGAAGCTAAATGACCGCGAACAGTGCAACCGGAATCCCGGAGTGAGTACATTCAGTCCACCTGTTCATCCTGTAATTAAAATGTGTGTACATCAGACTGAGCGTTACCTCTCACACCTTAGCTTTGTCAGGCTCGTAAACATGACCCCTACATTCCGGTTGCACTTATGTCCGCATAGCCCATATGCCGTCATCCGGTCACCGCTATGGCATTGTACAATTGGGTGACGCGTGACCTATGTGCCTACTCAAAAAAGTGAGGCAGAAGTATTGGCACAACCACTGATAACGGGCAATCTGTGAGGGATTAGAGGGTCAAAGTAGTATACCGGCGGCAATTTTGGTCACCGCTGTGATTGTGGTTACACCGCTGGGACGATTTACACAGAGGGTATTCACGGATCCGAGAGATGTCCACAGTATACATGTAAACCACAAGACACGAAGTAAGCAACTGTTGCGGGACTGGTGAAACTTCGTGTACAATGCTCCTAACGCAATTGCATCATCATAATCATCATCATTATATACGTTAGCTAGAGGTAGGAAGCACCTCAGCTACTGTGCCGCAATTGCGGGTCGTTAAAAGCTTCACAGGTTGCTAGCAAAATGCGGACAGATTCAGCAGTCGTCAAATTCAATCTACACGCGAATCGGTACGCAGCAATAGCGCAAGGATACAACAAAATCAGAGCATGCGAGTAACACATTAGAATAACCGCGCAAGATGTACCTGCAGCTAATCAGCTAGCAAAAAGCCGACTGCCTGTAAGCACCCAGATAGATACACATTAAACCCTGCGTCGGGTATTTAACAAAGACTTGAACCATAACACTGGTTAACTGAACTTTGAGAGGACTTCACAGGACGTCTAGGGAGCATACTTGACCATTGCTGTTAAACGCCATCAGTCCAGCAGATGCAACTGCATGGTTTCGGAGCGACGCAATCTTCCCATAGTCCACGGATTTCTAATGCACACCCATTAAACCGGACATCCGGCCAGGAACGGCACGCAAACTCTATTCTGCATAGTCGCTCACCTGTGTTATAATTGCGGTTAATGGGGCTTAGGGCCGTCAGAGCGAAGACCTTCACCGCACCGGACAGTTTATGGACCAGATCCCAAGTCACATGGAACGGACAAGGCAGCCGACTACAAAGGTAACGGTGTGAGTGTACCGGACTGGGGGCGGCCTGATGGATATGAACCACGATGGATAAGTGGGTGAGGGCGAAGTTCACGGTCAGGTGTGTGGAACGACGTTGTACATTTAAGGCACAAAATTGCCTATTGTAGCACCTCCCTCTTTGAAAACACGCTCTCAAGACTCATTAGAATGGAGCGCCTTGTTCACCATTAAACGTTGCACAGGTTTAGTAGACCGCATAGTTCTCCTAGTGACTTCGTAGCATGGCTTTGCGCACGTCACTGTTGGTTCAATACGCCCCACAATTTTTGGTGGTTCAAATATGTATAGCAATATGTCAAAGCGCAACTGGAACGTAGAAGTGATTGTTTGTTCGATCCGTCGTTTGCGTCGCTGATAAACTTGCCGGATGACAAAATCTTCCCGACAAACACCACGTACAGCAAGGAGAATTTGCTTTGGCGTGCAACTGCATGTTTCCATGTTTGGTGGTTCGGCTATGCGTCCAACGCTTACACCGGCTTCCCTAGTAGAAAATATCTGTGCACGCCTGATGCCAGTAGCCGTTGCGTAACCATAGGGAGTACTGAATCAATCTGAGGACGTGTCTCACGCCCGTACATTGTTTCCGCTAGAGATCTACCGGTTGTAGATCGGGGTTCTGAATAGCCCAGATTACTTAACAGGAACAGCTGTATGATCTCCTCTGTGGGCCCTTCTCCCCGCAGTTTAGAATTAAAAGTTTGATGGTATCCACGAATTTTCTGCCTACCCGCTGGACTGGGGATGCCCCGGAGGCGACCGGCAGTGCTTGCTACAATTATGCTGGCAATAAACACCAATGTCGTAGGAGAATAATTTCGAAAATTTATCGGGAACCAAGGTATTGGGTGAACCGAACTGTGCAAATAACTGTTATAATGTTCGCAACTTGTGCGTTGTCGTAGTTGTGTTCATCAGGTATACGTCCGGCCACTTAGTATACGCATCAATCACAATTCAATAAGCTGGCCTTGAACAGGACCAGCGAAATCAATGTGAATTCTCTCCCATGGCTTAGAGGCTGGGATCCAGGGTTGGATGCAATTGCTGGGCAGTTTCGAAGCTGATGCACAATTGCTATATGTGGCGACACAATCCTGGATAGCATTGTCCATAAAACAAGGACACTATGCGTAACTTCTGGGATATTCCGGAACATTGTAGGTACAAATATCCTAAAGAATGTTCTGCATAATTTGTTAAACGCGTTGGCTTTGAGCTCCACCCATGCCGCCGAGCTGTTGACTTGGACTGCGCTGATGATATAGTCTTGCTGGGTGACGGAGCACAAAATGTCCAACATGCACACAACCACTGGGAAATGAAAGCGTCACAAGTTTGAATGACGTTTCCCCGGAAAAGTGCGGAGCTCTTTTCCAAGGCTTTCAGATGCCTGTACATGCGACCACTCTCCATAAAGACGCTGGATTTTACGGAGTGTTTTCCTTATTCTGTAGTTGCACCGCAGTCAATGGAGCTATTGAAGACCAGATTTCTTTACGGATCTCAAGAACTTGCCTCGCTTGCTACTAAACTGAAGCACTTGCAGCGCCGCCATGACATCGGTATATCCATCAAAGGACGGGTTTGTTGTGCGACTATCTGCGCTGTAGTGTTTTACGTATGCGTGACTTGGCCTGTGCGTATCGCTGACCTGCACAGGCTCTCTGCTTTGAGCACTGTTGCTTGCGGTCGATTGTCCGTGTGTGGCAGCTGCACCACGTAACCATCGTGGAAGTTAGGCAGCGTGGCTTGGATGGAGGTAGCCATTCGCTGGATTAGCTCAAACCGCTGCATCGGCTACGGTGTCTTGGACACGTACTGCGTTTGCCCGCAGACTAGCGCTGTCTGTCAGTCGCTTCGGGCTTTGCTTTGCACCATTGAAGTACAAAGCGTTCCTCCAAGCTTGGCCCTGTCCGCCTGCTTCGCTGAACCTTGGTGGGGATCAGATAAAACTATTTCAAAACTTCAACTACCTGGGAAGCTGTATGAGCACCCATGGGATTGATGATGAAGTCGTGAACCGTATAGCAAAAGCTGGAGGCGCTTTTGCTAACCTACGCCATTTCTGGCGCTGACGCGTCAGCACTCACCGTGAAGGTAGAGCAACGGTACCTTCGCCCCTACTGTAAGGCTGCGAAACTTGGCCCTTTGGATTAGCGGACATAAAGTGGCTAATTCCGTTTGATTACCGGTTCCTTTGCAATTTAACTCACATCTGGTGGGAACACCGCGTGAGCAACCAGCATTTTCGACGCCTTGTTTACAGCACACGTGAAGGAAATGAACCGCTCGGCACTGTATTTTCACGCACCAGGCTCCGATGGCTCGGCCATGTGTTACGCATGTCAGACCAACAAGTCCCGCGACATGCAGTGTTTGCGCGCCGGAGGAGTGGCTGGAAGAACAGGAGAGGTGGCCAAGCGATGACATGGTCCCGAGGAATGAAGGCCCTCACTTCTGAGTTGGCTTCGGTTGGAGCGTCTCGGCTCCCTGGTTGGGGCCCGAAAGACGATGAACACGTTTGGCTAGATACACTTGTTGATATGGCTAGGAGCCGACCTCGGTGGCGTTCGTGCTGTGAGTTTCCTTGTCCCACCCCATCCCCCTTAGCCTACCCATCCAAGCACGATCTCACTATTTTACCTTTTATAATTTAGCATAGTAATTTATTTGATGCACAGTAGCCGACTTGTAGCATTCCGGAAAGCTGCCCATTCGTTACCGGTAGCTCAGCTGGCTTGCACCTGTTGCATTTTATTCACATTTTTATGTATTGCGGCAGAGTAGATGAGGTTTCACCCACCTCCCGCTAACGAGCTTATTGAGTGTGCGGCGAGACAATGGAGGTTATAGGGTGATTTGCCTTCCTGGGTAGTTGCATCCCAGACAATAGTGATATTGTAGACCAGATTTCTTTACGGATCTCAAGAACTTGCCTCGCTTGCTACTAAACTGAAGCACTTGTAGCGCCGCCATGACATCGGTATATCCATCAAAGGACAGGTTTGTTGTGCGACTATCTGCGCTGTAGTGTTTTACGTATGCGAGACTTGGCCTGTGCGTATCGCTGACCTGCACAGGCTCTCTGTTTTGAGCACTGTTGCTTGCGGTCGATTGTCCGTGTGTGGCAGCTGCACCACGTAACCAACGTGGAAGTTAGGCAGCGTGGCTTGGATGGAGGTAGCCATTCGCTGGATTAGCTCAAACCGCTGCGTCGGCTGCGGTGTCTTGGACACGTACTGCGTATGCCTGGTCATGGTTTTCCGTGTCGCGCTTTCTTCGCGGTTGCTGGACATGCGCGGTAGACAACCTACGACATGCGGAAGACCGCCAGGATTTTCGAGTGATTCATCACTTCTCGGGCTTTGACCTATTGTACCTAATACATGTATGCTGCTATGGGCTGTGCAATGAACAAATCAGATAGAGCCATGTTGCACAATAAAAGAGCACTAGTACTCCCCTCGCGCAATCTGGGATGTGCGCTTCTGTTATACAATCGCATGTACTGTGACTATCGCTTTCTGTGTGTATTTGGTTATTGTGTAACCAGTCAATTGTCAGAACTGAGCGGGTACTGCCGACGTACGACCTTACTGAATATTCATGTTCGTTGTTATAGTTCTTCTTGCGCGCACTTAAGAAGAACAAAATGGCTAGTTCCAGTTCAGCAAAGCCAAAGGCATTCACACTTAAAGAAATGGTATCAGTGCTTGACAATGTTAAGAAGGAACAGTTCGCTAACATTGCCGCAACCTTTCAGAGTAGGAATAACACAAATCCATGTAACGTAAAAGAGAAAAGTCGTTTTTGAATGAGTTTGTGAACCACACACCAAGACTGAAAAGAAAGAATGATAGAAAAATGGGTAACGAAGACGGGAACGCACCTTGCCGGAACTAGTGCCAGTTAGCACTGACGGGAAAATCCCAGTAGCTGGACGCGTGATACAAGAACGTGCGTTACACTTCTCAAAAGAATTGCAAAACACAGACTTCCCATCGTCAAGCAGTTGGGTACAGGCTCTCATTAGTAGATGATCTTGTGTTTGGTAAGCAATCAGGCGAATGCGGTGACTCAGATATGTATGCAGCATCCGACTAGGCAGAAAAATTACCCGAAATATGTTTCGGCTACACCGCTCAAGACAATTTCAATTAAGCTAAAACTGCTCTGCTATGCAGAACGACGTCCGATAAAGGCTTTGTGTAGAGGGATAGAAATGCGCAGGTGGGAAAGAAGCAATGCGCGGATCACAGTTATGCTGTGCACTACCGCATTGGGGAGCGAGAACCGGCCGCAGTGTTTTGGAAAGCAGCCAACACTCGAATTTTAGAAATGTCAACATGAAAACCTACCGGCAGTTTACCATGATAATAAAAAGGCGTGGATGAGTGGAGCTAATTCCGAGGGTTTAACAGCAAAAGACAGAAAAACGCAACATCATACTTGCTCTCGAGGAAGCAACTGCCTACCGTAACCCCACCTACTTCATATCAAATTGTGGTTCCTGTCACCCAACAGCACCGTTACGTCAACCCTACGACCAGAATGTCATTCAGGCGCTTAAATCATAGCTTTTTCAGCTTAAAACGAGCATGGAATCACTCATACATATCCGGAATAGATGTCACGAAACGGGTATATTTATTAGATATAGTGTCCCACATAACTTCTATCGGGGTGACGGTGCCGAACTCAAGCATCTCTTTTCTTTAAAGCGGGGTTTCCTTGTACTGCAGAATAAGATTCTAAGAGAACAATACAAACTTGACCTGAGACTTATAAGCAAATTGTGCCTCCTTCAAACGCAATTACTCTGGATACTCTCTCAGCAGATTTGTTTGGATGCAAACGGGCTGACAGCCATCTGGTTGACGCTTATTTCCAAACATGTCACACAACAGAAATAAACTGGGACCTGCCAGCCACATCAATTTTAGCAGCTGAGGATGTGAATATTGAACCAGACTACCAGCAGGAACGAAATTCTACCTACATTCTGAAAAGGTACACATTCACAGGCGCACAAGTTGAAGTTGATATTTTGCGCTCCTACGTAATACATAGCGGACACACTGGCATGTTTGCACTTCTTCTGGACGTCAGGGCAAAACTAAATTCCTTTCATTGCAATTGCCAAGCAACAGAACACTACATTTGATATTTTTTCATCTGGTGGATAAGTATTATGACAATAGAAGTGTGTGCATGCTTGTTAAATTTTATCGATTTTGACGATTTGCGGGTCAGTTTCTGAACTGTTAGATAACAATCTGTGAGACTATTTCATTAATGTTACTCATCTGTCCCACATTATGCACCACTACTGAGATTGCAAATGACGGCGAACTTGATATTAAGTTCGTGCTAAGCAACTTCCTCAGCGTGCTGCAATTAAAGTCACAGTGAATTGCACGCGGATTAACATTGCTGACAACCTAACTTTGTGAAACCGGGCTTTCTGCAGTGTCAGCAGCGGAAACAAAGCAACCAAACTAGCTGGACCTAGGCAGCACACATCAAGTGTCATTGTCTCCTGTTTCCCCGAGATGGACCAGTCTTGTTGCAGAGGAACATGCTCATGGTTGTCCGTATTTTAGCGTTGTAGTGAGTTAACGCATAATATCACTATACCTATTTTTGATGTAAATGGATTTTATTTTCAAGGCATGTTCAATCAGCATTACATTAAGCTTATTTACTCAAAACAATCTAAAATTTAAGCTTTCAACAAACCCACTCAGCTGGCCAGGGTACAATTATTAAACGCCGACCGGTCCATGACGATAAAAAGGTTTGCGACCACTGCCGTAGAGTGCACCGGCTCGCAATATCCCCATATATCACGAGACCAGCTGTTCGTAGTGTAATCCTTTCGCAAGAAAATGCCACGTCTGCGTACTTGAGGAACAAGGAGAAAAGTAATATAATTCAAAGTTTCACATATCTTTTAAAGGAAATCGCATGGCTGCAAGCAACCATCTATCAAATGCTTCCTTCATCCCTCCATTGGTGATTATGTCATTCCACCCGGGAGCTGTCCTGTCTAGCTCGATCAGATTTCACCTGTGTGCTTCGTAGAGGGTGAATTGTTTGGAATATGATTCCCAGTTCCCCACGTTCACCTTAGACCAGTGGAACCGTCACAAAAGTGATATTTCATCGTATAAAGAAAGAAGTTACATGCAGCGATTGGTATCCATTCTGCTGCGACCATCGTTCCGCTCCTTATGTTACGGACAACTTGACATCGATGGCAAACGATAGCTTCTACGGCGCCTTCAACTATCCGACCAAACTAGCCTGAATACCCGCCAAAACGAAGCAATCTATCTGCGCCTATTGTTTAAAGCACCATTTTGGGACCAAGGCAACGTTGTGCACAGTTGTCCTGCATGCAGCACTTGCGCACTAGCCTAAGACATCTCCTTCGCTCAATTACAAAAGGGGTTGACTATGTGAGGTCGCATTGCACATGCACTTTTATTTCCGTTCCACACTATCTTCGGAACGGAAGATTTCATCACCACGTGCACGAGTACTTAAATCCGAGGTCAACATAATAAAACTACTACAGTTTTATCGAGATTGCTTTGGATACCACATCCTCACATCGTGTAATTGAGTCGCGTGACCTACAGCACGACCGAGGTCAACATAACAAAACTTTTTCATTCTTATCGAGATTGTCTCGGATACCACATTCTCACATTGTGTACTTCTCTTCCCCTTGACCTACATTCACACATGGTACTACTTACGGCCCACATGTTTGAACGCCTGAATGAAGCGTTATATAAACCGTATAGTACATCGACAACTACACCCTGACCGACTACAACGAACGTCACACGACCGTTCCGACTAGTGCTTCGACAACCGTCACGAAAAGCGCTACGCCCACGACGACAAGGCAATCGTCACACGACCGGACAGGCCGCGACTTAAAATTTCCCCACGAACAGGATTTGTGCTCTGAGATAAGTCACCGCTTTCTCATTACCTTATTTTTGAGTGACACTATTAGATTCTATTTCGCACATTGTATTCTTAGGGCCGGCCTCTCCTTTTTATATCTTTCCTGTACTGATACATAACGAACACGCCTCAATACCTATACTTCATTTTTGTTAGTGCACACCTTCTGATATTTTCAATCCGCCAACTAGTCGTAGTAACCTACTAAGCCGCTAATAACTTCGCTTCAGGCTTATACCCGGTTCTCTGAGCGCACGCGTCTCCGTTCCCTCTAGTACTTTGCGCTATCTAATGGATGGATCAGACACCTCCATTTTCCCGTGAGGGCGCGCGGCACACTAAGCTCCGTTTAGTAAAGCCTCAATTGCCGTCCGTTTGAGTTGGACTACGCTAGTCTTACCCAAGTCTCACAGTTTTCCTCCCCATCTCCGAACGTGTGAGTATTCTGCGCGTAACTGTGTTCAGTCTCTGCGCTGTACCGAATTCTATTGGCTGGTAGCCTCTGCCTACGCAGTGCTACGTGGATGCAAGTGCGATGATTATCGGATGATAGCTTTTGTGTTAAGGAGGAAAGCTTCTGCACTAAAAATGACGTCTTCTGCACTAAGAATGATAGCTTCTGCATTAAGGATGTTAGCGATTGCGTTACGGATGTTAGCAAGTGAGAAACGGTATAGTTTCCCTGTGCCACTACACCACGCCTGGCGCAAGTTGAGCGGCAACGTCGAGCATTCTCAACATACTGGCGATGATAACGAGACAAATCATCCATTAAATTGGCACTTCGTGCTCGGCGCGAGGGGTGATGGACTGCCTGTGCGCGGTGACCTGGATTCGTACGGTAAAGGTCGGGACTGCTAGGTGCCGTGACGAATGCCTACTACTTTGTGTCCGGCGTGAGGTCTTAGTATGCCTTGTCTTTCTAACTTCATTGTTGTTAATTCACGGCGAAGCGCGGTTATCACTTCTCTGGGATCTGCTAGCGCGATCGCTTTATTCAGCAAGTCTGTATCAGCTAATGTGGCGAAAATGTTACTGGATGCCTTAGTGTCCTGAGGGGTTCCTCAAATGCTGCGTCCGTGCTTATGTCCAACCCTTTAAGTGATCTATCTCGGTATGCTATGAGCATTAAAAAAAGGATCAGGTAGGCTTGAGAACCACAGTTCTTTAAAAGTTTTTCACTCATGTACCAAGCGCTAGCCATCTGCTGAATATCGCGCAGCAAAACTGAAGGCTAGCGATCGCCTAGCTTAGTACTATAGTGGTGGATTAAAGGTAGATACTACTGCACCGGGTATAAGAAGTGTGGTGGTGCAAGATGACACATCAACAGCGAGCCTTGCAGACTTCCCCAAAGTTGAAGATGACATCAAGATTACAGTTCCATGCGCACGAGGAGTGAACACAGAGGCAAGCACCAGTTGGGGAACACTCCATGGAGATCACGCAGATGAGCGGACGCCTCCAAGGTATGAACGAACACACCTAGTGTAAGCCACTTTAGCAACAAATAATTACCGCCTACCCCTCGGGTTCTAACATTTGGTGCCGTGACCTCGCAAGTCATGAAGATTCCCTGGCCAGAAGCATTTGAAGACAGGGAGGTGAAGGCGTTTTCGGAGGATTTCGAGGAGGTGGCAGAGGCGGTAGGACTGAAGACGGACCGGGCGAAGATGGCGGCCCTGCGCAGTCTCCTCAAGGGCAGGGAGAAGGCGGTTGTGGAGGCTGCGCGAAGAGGTCCGGTCAAGTTGGAGTGGACCACCAAGAAGGAAGCGTTGCCCTCTGGCCTGGACACGCCGGCGGACCGCCAGGAGGCGATGCGACGGTTCAAGGCGTCGCGGCTTGGTGCTGGGACGGATCCCATCGTGTTTGCGGTGCACCTCAGGAGCTTGTTGGATGAGTCATATAAGACGCAGTTGCTGGTGGATTAGTTATTGGCCGCCTCCCACAGCCAACCGCGGAGCGCGTTCGGATTGCGAATGCTACTCGGAAGATGCAATTGGAGGAGTTGACGCAAGTTACTCGAGAACTTGGAGACGCACCACTAGCTGCGCTGAAGGAAGAGCCTCGTGAGAATGTAGAACGGATGGACAATTTGGAACGGATGATGGAACAGCTTACGAAAGACATCAATGGGCTTCGCGTTCAGCGTTATCGGGTGCGCACAAAGGGGTGTTGCTTCATCTGCGAGAAACCGGGACACTGAAAGAGACAAGGTCCACAGAAGCGTGGTGTTACTCGTGTGACGAATAAACGTGTGCAACCTTATTTTTCTTTCGGATCGAGGATTGTGTACTTGGGGCGTTGAGCAGGAGTGCGGTTGAAGCAATGGTGGAAGTAGACGGAAAGATGGAAAGGTGTCTGATCGGTACGGGTGCCGAGGTGTCACTACTCAACCATCGGCGAGGTGAAAAGCTTCAGCCGTGCTGCACGATCGTAAGAGCGGTTGGCGGTCATTCAGTGGGAATTGATGGGATAGCCGAACACACCGTGGGAATCGGGGATGAAAGCGAACACACTTCTTTCTCGTGTCACCAGAGGCGAAACACACCATATTTGGAGCAGATTTCCTGCAGCTCAATGAACCTGTCATTGATCTAAAGCGTTGGAAATTGCTAATGGAATGCGGGTCACTACCACTCATTAATCGGGGAGAAATGAGAGCTTCGCAGTCAGTTGTTGCTGTGTTACATTTGAGCCCATCTTTGCAGTCGCTGATCAACAAATACCAACCCTTAGTTACGGATGACAGCAGCCAATATGGGTTTTGCGATTGGATCGAGCCCACCATCCCGCTAACTCGCCAACCGTATCGGCCCCATGGACTTCCAAGGATACCAATCCATCTGGAGGCTGAGGTGAACAGGCAAGTGCAGGAAATGCTGGACGAGGGCGTGTTTGAGGAGGCACATAGCCCGTACAACTCTCCTGTGGTCTTAGTGAAGAAGACGAATGGGAAGTACCGATTCTGTGTCGACTTCCGAAGAATGAATGAAATTTCCTTGACTCGCTTCGTTCCAGTTCCATCAGTTGCTGACATTTTTGATCGGCTGCAGCAGTCGAGGATATTCCCGGTCCTGGACTTGAGATCAGGATACTGGCAACTAGCAATGAAACAGGAAGAACGAGAGAAGACGGCGTTTACTGTTGGTGAGAAACAGTACCAGTTTAAGCGGGTACCCTTTGGATTATCAGGAGCCCCGTTTACTTTCTGACGTCTAATGCTGCGATTGCTGAGTGAATTGGAAAACGTGGTTGTGTACGGGGATGATATCGTGGTGTATAGCCACTCAGAAGCGGAACATATCCATCATCTCGAGGCAGTTCTGTAACGCATTCAGCAGTCGGGAATTCTTATGAATGGACCAAACTCCCAGATCGAAAAACCTGTGTCACCTCACTGGGCCATAAAGTGGGACAAGCCGAACTGAAACCGCTACCTGCGAAGATAATGACGATACGAGGCAGCACAGTTCCCAACTCAAAACGCACTCTCCGTACATTCCTGGGCCGCGCCGGGTACTACAGCAAATTCGTCAAGGATTTTAAAAACTTGGCTTCACCCTTGTACGAGCTGTTGAAACAAGACAGGAAATTCACTTGGAATGCAGAAGCTCAATGAGCCTTTGATCAGATGCTACAGGAAATGGGAAGGCAGGAGTTGATCCTGAAATTGCCCATTGCTGGTGAAGTGTTCATGGTAGCCACTGATGCCAGCGATGTCGGGAACGGTGCGGGGTTGAAACAAAACCATGGGACGATTGAGTATGCCTGCCAAACTTTGACACCTGCGGAACGTAGATACTCAACCATAGAGAAAGAATGTCTCGCAATTGGCTGGGCGTTAGATAAATGGCGGCCATATCTCCTGGGTCAGCGATTTCACGTCGAAACAGACCACCGACCATTGGAGGGGATTAAGTCTGCCAAAGACCCTAGAGGAAAGCTGGCGAGATGGGCAATGCGCCTACAAGAGTATGATTTCACGATAAAACACGTGCCGAAATTGGAAAATCAAACGGCGGATTTCTTGTCACGCATGATAGATGATTATGACCTGCCGAGCGTAGCTTTCGGTATTAACGGTATACTGTGCGAGCAGGATCCAGAACGGTTGGCAACTAAGCCACGTAGTGACACACTCCTGCGCAAGTTGATCACCGCGCGATTAGCTGGTCAGACGAACTTCAACAGAAACCAACTTAAGCAGCTGGGACCGTTTGCAAAAGACCTGGGAAAGCTGCAAGCGAACGAAGCAGGGATCTTAATGGGGATACCAGGAGGTAGCAACCCTTCGATGCCAGTCATTCCAATGAAACTAAGACGGAATCTGGTAGTTTGTTGTCACGAGATGGCGCAAACAGGTGGTTCCAGGACCTACGATCTGCTGAAACAACGCGCGTACTGGCCGGGGATGAAAAGGGTCTTTGAGGAATGCGTGCTTTCGTGCAGACAATGTCAGCTAATGAAAACGGATTGCCGAGGAATGCAGCAGCAAATGATTACAATCCCGGTCTCGGAAATTGGTGAACTTTGGTCGGTCGACGTGATGGGGCCGTTTCCGTTGACAAAGCGTGGCAACCAATATAGTTTATTGATGACGGAGCACTTCACGCAATTGATTGAGGCGACAGGAATCACGGATCAACGGGATAGCACCGTTACCCATGCTTTCATGAATCACTTAGTAGCGGCTCGCGGAATCCCAATGGTCATATCAACAGACCAAGGGCCGTATTTGAGAGTGAAGAATTCCGGAACTGTTTGGAGAAACTTGGCATTAAGAAATTGCGCACCACCCCATACCACCCGCGAACAAATGGCCTGACGGAACGTAACCATAGAACAGTCAAGGAGTGGCTCGCGGCAAAAGGTGGAGACTGGGAGGAAACGTTGCCGCTACTGTTGCTGGGCCATCGAGAAACCAAACAGGCTTCCAAAAAGAAATCACCGTTCCATTTGATGTACGGTCGACAACCTCGACTATCTTTAAACCTAGAGTTTGGAAGGTGTCCAACTTGCCGTATATCTCCCGTGGAGAAACGGAATAACCGAAAGACCGCCAACCGCAACCTACAGGCGACTCAGGCGCAGAGGATGGCGAAGTCCCAGACCAGCATGGGTGGAAGTTGAGTTAAAGATTGGTTTGAAAGTGAAGTACCGGGACTATCAACGCTTTCCCACTTGCGGTCCAAGGGAGAGGAAACTCCTAGCGAGGTAGTCGACCGGAGAGGCCCAGTGTATACAATCGCTCGGCAAGGTGAATCGCGGAGCGTGATGCTGGCGAGCTGAAGAAGTGGTACGAATTGGAGGAGGAAACACGCTCATACAATGAACATCCCCGGCGGTCAGAAAGACTTCGACGGAAGGCAGCTGACGCGAGTCCTTTGGAGGGGAGGAGTGTGGTGGATTAAAGTTAGATACCACTGCGCCGGGCAAAAGTAGTGTGGTGGTGCAGGGTGACACACCAACAGCGAGCCCTGCCGACTTCCCCAAAGTTGAAGATGACATCAGGATTACAGCTCCATGCGCACGAGGAGTGAACACAGAGGCGAGCACCAGTTGGGGAACACTCCATGGAGATCACGCAGATAAGCGAACGCCTCCAAGGTATGAACGAACACACCTAGTGTAAGTCACTTTAGCAATAAACGATTACCGCCTGCCCCTTGGATTCTAACCCTATGAACGGGTTGCTCCAATCCGGCACGAGCGCTGGGTTGCGACTCCTTTAGGATCGCTTGCTTCATTGCTTCGTATTTACCATCTTTCGGTGGATGAAGCAGCACTTCTTCAACCATTGTCACCACCTGTTGCGGACGGCGTGGGAAAAATTGGTTATACTTAGCTTGGTCAGCAGAGATCCTTCTGTTTTCTAGCTCTATCCAAAAAATGGCAAACCAGGCGCTGGGCTTATGTGCCATCAAATCCGGAATAGCTAAAGTGTGCAAATTCATGCTGCCAACAGATCCGGGTTTTACATCTCCATCAGACATAGTATATGAATAATACGAGTTGCTTTAAATACAAATGGACAGTAAACAATCCATCAGGGATTGGTAAAAAACGCCTCGGAACGAACTCACCGTAAACGGAACGATCAGTCAGTTCTGTTGCATATGCTGGCATCGCTGTGACACCTTCTGTTGAGCCAGGAACCTCTAACACTTAAGTGCGGCCAGCTTATGCGAGTAGAAAGTGACCTCCATTGCATACGTTAGCATCGCTTTGGTATCTTAAGTAGAGTCTGGAATATCCAATAATTACCGGCGTCCACCTTATATGAGTAGTCAGTTAGCTCTATAGCAAATGGTAGCATGGCTGTGACGTCTAAAGTACATTTGGGATCATGTAATAATTACCGGCCGAAAGCTTACCTTGGTAGTGATTTAGCTCTATTGCACATGGAGGCATTTCTTTTACATCTTCGGTGGAGCCAGCAGCGTACGCTACTTAACAGCGGAAAACAAAAGTGAGTAGTCCGCCAGGTTTATTGCATATGGCAGCATCGCTGTGAGCTCTTAATCGGAACCTAGAACATCCATTGATTAACGGCGGCCGGCTTATGTAAACAGTAAACCATTATGAGATCCTCCGCAAAAGGCCATATCGGCGGATGTACATTCTTAGACATTTCAGTGTAGGCTGCTAAGGTAGATGAAAGAGGCCCCCGACGTCCTTGGTTCCCCTTCATTGGGGACCCTCCAGAGCAACAAGATTCTGTTTCCGCCACCGCCGTCACGCCTGAATAGACTATACCACTAGCCGTCGCACGTAGGCGTTAAGCATTTGCGGAAAGTTTGAGGGTTTAAATGGGCCAAAGGCTATGCTGTAACACATTCTGTGCAGTCGGAAACATGCAACAATTACCGGCGTCCAGCTTATATGAGCAGTCATTTACCTACATTGCCTACGATAGCATCTATTTCATGTCTTCATTGGAGTCGGGAACACTTATTACTTGCCGCCAGCCAGCTTATTAGAGTAGAAAGTCAGTTCCGTTGCATATGAAAGCATTGCTGGGCCACCTTCTGTGCAGCCAGCAACCACTAACACTTACAAGCGGCCAGCTTATGTGAATAGTCAGTGACCCCTTTTGCATATCTTAGCATCGCTGTGACAACTTAGATAGAGTTAAGATCCTCTGATAATTATCGGCCACCAGTTTATGCGTCAGTCCTTGCATATACATAAATACATTCTCTTAAAAAGATTACGTGGAGTGGTGCCATTTAGTACTTACGGACACCCAGCTTGTATGAGCAGTCAGTCAGCTCCATTGCATATGGTAGCGTTGCTGTGACACCTGTGGAGCCAGCAACCTCTAATACTTCAGAGCGGCCAGCATATTGCAGCAGTCAGTTAGCTCTATTGCACAATGCAGCATTGCCGTACGACAATATATGAAGCAAGCAACATATTTTAATTACTGCCAACTACCATCTTTCAGTAGCCCGTTTTATGCGTATACTCAACCACATAGTCGCCTCGTTATTTCTTTGTAGTCCGACGATAACCCTTCCCAAAGCCTTTGCAGACATGTATACCTATTTACAGTCAACCGGTTATTCATTTACATAAATAATTTTAAGAGCGCGTTTGCCCTGTTAAAAAGGCTGTAGGTAAACACATTCATTTACTGCATAATATGTCACCAGGCGTATCAAGAAATGGACAGATTATCTAAATTTTGGATTCTCCTTGCATACTCATGTCTTTTTTACATCGCCTGACGCTAGCGCATTAGCACAGCATCTTGTGCGGCATGCAAGTTCCTTGTAAATGTCCTAGCCATTGAGTCTGCCACTAACGCCTGCTAAACAAGCGCCGATTACAGCATACACATTTCTTATTGACGCTCATTATGTGCCCTTACATAACAACTCATTAAAACCGAAACTTATGCCATTCCAAAAACACAAACTAGTATTGATTATGCATTTATTTTCACACCTTGTTCACATTACGCACTAACTGTTGATTACCTTTGAATCTCTTTGAGATTGATGTACGAGAGTTCCGCGGCCAGAAACTTAATTTCGCGCGTCATACCGATTCAACCTTCCCAGCCGAAACCAGAAGGCGAATCGAAACCCAAAAAACTATTTTATCGGTTGTTGGTCAGTTAAAACAAAACTTTACAATAATGATAGAAATGAGAACAGGAAAGTACAATTGGGAAGAGAGATATGTACAATCGCTACAGAACTCCTCCCTAGAGCGTGAGTAACTGAGACGAAAGCTCCATACTTATGTGTCATTTACCGTAGTCTGGAAGGGAGAACAACTGTAGGTCCGAAGCCTGTTCGACGACGCGATTTCGGGGTTGTGTGGTGGGATCCATGGGGTGCAGAAGAGGGAACAGAGGTGTCACACATAAGCTGAGTAGGAGGCGTATTTGGAAAGATGGGCTGGTCTGTGACAGGCATGTCCGTGGGTTTCGGTAGAAGTCGCGTCAGGATGTACGTCGGCTTCAAGCAGTCAATAGTCACGGTATCTTGATAACCATTTCTATCCGGCACGAAGTACTTCACTTTCCGGGCAACTACCTTAAAGGGGCCCTCATAAGGCAGTGTCAGAAGTTTACGGATGGAATGGACGCGCACGAGAAGGAAGGTGCAAGTGCGTAAATCCGCGTGTACCTGTTGACTCCGAGGACTGAGTCGAGGTGGTGTTGGAAGAATTGAACTGAAGTGTCGCCTCAGGCGTGTGACGTATGTGGTCGGATCACGCTCTCCAGTAACCCTTGTGTCTAACACCATTTCTCCAGGAAGTCTGGGAGTAGTGCCAAAGACCAACTCAGCGGGACAACAGCCAGTGTCTTCTTTAGTGGTGTTACGAATACCAAGCAAGATAATCGGTAGACGTTCTGACCATTATGAGTTCGACTGTGAACCAGTAACTGCGGTTTTACGTTGGCGATGGAAAGGTTTAACAATGCCATTAGCAGCTGGGTGATAGGCGGCTGTCCGTAGGTGGGAACAACCGAGGAAGCCGTTCATGTCACGAAACAAGGCCGAATTGTATCGAGGCCCTCTATCGGTAGTAATAGTGTCTGGTGTGCCAAAGACGGAAATCCAATTCTCCATGAATGTTCGCGCCACAGTTTCTGTAGAAGCATCAAATAAAGGCATGGCAAGTGGCTAACGCGTATAAAGATCGACAAGTCAATAAGTAGACAAAACCGTTGGATGGAGGAAAGGGTCCAAAGGTGCCAAGCGTAACATGTTTGAAACGAGCGTCGGGAAGAGCAAACGTGCCAGGGACGGTAATCGTGTGACGGTGGATCTTGCTGGTCTGGCAAGTGATACAGTGTTTGGCCCAATGCTGGATCTCGGAGCGCATGTTGTGCCAAATGAGGCGATCAGTAAGTAGCTTGACGGTGGCTCGGAGGCTCGGGTGTGAGATTCCATGCAGGTGGTCAAAGACGATTCGGCGGTACTGCTGAGGGACAAAAGGCCGGGGCTTGCCAATAGCAATATCACAATAAATTTTAGCGTCTGATTTAAGGATTGGCGCTTGGGATAGTTTGATCGAGGGATTTCCTCTCAGTTGCATAGTTTCAGGATCTCCTTCCTGGTGAGCTGCTTTATATTCTAAGTTAATCTTCTGCCGTGAAACTTCGTGGAGACACATACGCAACATCGTATCGACAACCACATTATTAGCAGCCTCAGCATGGCGAATGTAGGTAGAAAACGGTGAAATATAAACAAAATGACGAATTTCTCTGGGGAGAAACGGTGGGATGAACCACGGAAAGCAAGGCAAATGGTTTATGGTCTGTGAGAATGGTAAACGTGCGATCTTCTAGCAAGTGCCGAAAATGGTTGATAGCGAAGTAGATAGCTAAAAGTTCACAACCAAAGGTGCTGTATTGCGTCTGTGCTGGCTGAAGTTTGCGAGAGAAAAAGGATAGCGGCTCAGGTTGACAGTTGATTACCTGCTGGAGAACAGCCCCAACGGCGACCTGAGGTGCATCAGTCTTGAGGGTGAGAGTGGTGTCAACATCAGTCCTGGAATGACTAAGCGCGGTAGCGTTGGACAACGCTTGATTGACCTTGTCGAATCATCGGTAGCTACCTGAGTAGGCTCGAGTTTTCGTGACCTGCTTTTAAGTAAATCGGTCAATGGCTGGAGTAGCCCAGAGTAATCTGGTAGGAAACGGCTGTAGTAATTCATCATGCCGAGAAAACGACGGAGGCTTTTGAAAGATTGAGGCATGTGGTAATCTGCAATTGCTTGTGCTTTCTCTGTGAGTGGACTATTGCCACTGCAATCAATTCGGTGGCCTAAAAAATCAACAGAAATGTGGCCAAAAACGCATTTGTCAACTTTGATCGTACCGCCGTACTGAGCAAAGCGTTCGTAGATCGATCGGAGATGTG
>OX104065.1:106096628-106443717 GCA_944474145.2 Dicrocoelium dendriticum
AAGGCTACCCGAAATGTTCTTACGCTTATTATATGGCTAAGACATTTCATCGTTTCACAATCCCATGATTTACCATTAGTAGGCTGAGTTTACTCTCTTTGGCATTTGCGAGAACCTGTTACCATGGTAACGGTAAACTGCAACACAACATAGGTTACATTATGTTACTAATTTATAAACAAATGTAGTGCATTCCGTCCTAGTAGCGAAACCTTATTGATGAATCCTTGGTCTAGCGATAGTGACTTGGTGCCAACTGGTTCATTTCGCTTTGGCCGGTAGCCAAATTCCCACTATTAGTTAGAGCCCGCTGCCTGAAAAACTACAGCCTGTATTCCAAATCCCGTCAGTGGCGCACGCGACGGCCCCGTGCAGAATGTCGACAGTCTCGTCGACAACCAATGGCGGATGTGCCGTTACCACATAGTGAAACTTAATCCAATCAGACTTAACACTGCAAAGTAAAAATTGATTCCAGTCGGGCAAACCAGGAGCAAGGTTTATTCTCTTGGAAAGGCGCGATGGGGAGACTTTAACTACTAATCTAATTAGCCGAAGCTGGGTGAATGACCTTTATGGTAAAAAAATACGGAGCCAGTAAAATAGAAGCAAAATAGTAAAAAGCAAAACCAGTAGAGTAGACGGAATATAATATCGGATCTGGCATATTACTAACATACATAATTAAGTTTCAAGGTCAGCGATTACAGCGCTTTGGTCGTACGCCATATCTCCCGTACGGGACCAAAAGACCAAGCGTTAGGGTACGTATAAACACACGAAAATAATCTGGGAAATGATATATTAAACGGATGCACAGAGAGCTGAAGCCAAAATGGGGGCACCAGTGAAGAGATATCTAAGGCGGATGTACTTGGGCGTCGAGTGCGTGGACAAGGCGTCGTTCGTAGTCGGGTCGCGTGCTCAACCATCGATATGGCATTCGTGTTTCAATTGGACAGGAACAAGGTTCCAAAAGAAAACCGCTTACTTCCATAAGACGGAAGAGATCTATGACATTAGAATCTTTTAGAATAATTTACAAGCATACATGGAACCTCCAGATCAATACAATAGAGCCTACCCGTATGTTTGTTGAGCGGACACCCCATAAGCTTTATCTTGTGCATTCCCCGGCGCGATCGGCTGGCTAGCCGAACAACCTCCTCGTGGTGCCAGCTGGGTGGTTCGGGTTTGACCCGTTCCAGCAAATGGTTCGGCGGCAGTGTTCCAGGACGTGGTGGGTTTTCGCCTGGCAAGCGTTCTCCCTATTAAAAGCCACAAATGTCTGCTTAACAACACTGTGACGTGGCGGTCGTGACTCGCCACAAAATAAAGTCACTGCCCCGTGGGTATCCGAATAATCCTTTCCAACGCACGGACATCCATCTTCTACTCGAGCATTGCCGACGATATGAGAGTGAAAATTAGAGCAGCACAGTTACAAACAGGAACCTCACAGTTACACACCCACACACACAGCTACATAATTACATACCCCCTACATAAACATACACTGGTACGGCAAACATAACGTATACTTGCACGTTCTTGACTGCGCATTGTTGTCATAGTGATCATGCCCGTAAAGGCGTGCCTCGCCTTGTCGAGAATAAAAACTTTATTTATTTATCTATACTTCCGCCTGTCAGTAAACGTGCACACTGTGGATTTATTCCTCTGGACTCGACGCTTTACTCTTCGAAACCAACATAGTTTTCGCCAAGGTTACTTGCGTGCCGATCCAATCCGCCTGCAAGCGGCCTTTAGCGCTGCGGACTGGTACATTGCTCAACCCTCGGACCCAGATGGGGAGTGAAACCTATTTTACTCCAAGGTGGTTTCGCTTGTAGAGCAGGTTCTTACTAATTACCAAAGGAGAACGCTTACCAGAAGCCCTCCACGGATAGACCGAGAATTGCTGCACTTAATAGCCAAAATACGTACATATCGGCCTAATACAAGATTACCCACCTCGAGCTTGACTAATCGGAGTACAGTGATCAGAAATGTGTACCTTGAAAATAGATCTGAAACGGCATCAGCAGGGAAGCTGTGGCTGAGCAACCCAGGACGACACAAAAGTACCAAATCCGGCAATGGCATAAATACCATTTTTCCTCAGAGCAGTTCAGTTTACTTTGATGACGATGTTAGGAAAGTCAGTCTAAGCACCATACAGTCGTCATCGGTCTACTCGATAAGGAAGACGTTGCCCAGTGACACTGCGCGAATCCATCAAATTTCGTTGCAGCAGGTAGAAATGTGTGTAGATGAAGCAGCCAAAAACCACAGTGAATTAGATACTAGGTCCTCGCCGGGTTCAGATGATATGCACACGCCGTTCCTCAAGACGTTGGCAAATTTCATTGCTGCTCCCGTCTGTCAGATATTACATCAGTCCCTGGAAGCTGGACGACCCCCGTATTCTTGAAATTAAGGACCATTACACTTATATAGGATTGCTCCTTAAAATACTGCCAACTATTAACCTATCTGCCTAAAGTCCGTACTGCGAAACTTAATGGAAAGGATTCTCAAGCTGGCTCTTCACCTTCTCTTCGAAAACCTAAACGTCCTCTCCTGCTCAGCATAGATTTCGGCAGGCACGCTCGTATACCTCGAACCTGCTTGTTGCTAGAGAGAACTGGGCGTGGTAGTTAAATGCTAGGAATCGGCCGGAGGTGGATTTGTAGACTTCAGCAGAGCGTTTGATATGGTCCCTCATGGAAGGCTCCTTCTTAAACTCTGCTAACGGTGTCTCGGGGAATTAGGTTCCTTGGCTCGTTGATTTTTCGGATAGTCGAACCATGCGAGTCAAGGTGAACCAAACGTACTCTCCTCCTGTGTCCATGACTAGCGGTGCACTGTAAGGATCGGTACTTGGTCCGAAACTATTCAAGGTTATCATCACTTACCTCTTACCTGAGCTTCGGAGGTTTTGCCTTCTGTACGCCAATGACATGAAGCTGTACCGATCATGCCAATAGATTGCATGCACCATTGAACTAGGTACACGAATGGTCAGTCAACTGGGAATTGCCCATAAATGGTGTAAGGTCCTCAGTTCTCTCCACAGGCACCCCTGATGCGTTCGAGACATACTATCTTGGTGGAATATTATTCAGAAACAATATTCTTGTTAAAGATCTTGGTGTGCTTGTCTCGTAGTACTTAAGGCCTACAGGAGACACCTTAAGGAGGGTTGCCGCAGCCAACAGGATGTCCCATGCCATACACAGAGCTCACGCGCAACTGACTCCGGAAAGCTTCAGAATCCTGTTTGCCGCTAATGACTACTTGCCACCTGTCCTGGTAAAAGTTCGAGGGTGACATGCTTGCGCAGGTTCAGCAGTGTGCGTTGAAATGCATACTGAAGTTAAGGGACATGCCCTGCCCTGTTTGTCTACAGCGGATGCATCTGCTCTCCCTGAAATATCGTCGACGTAGATGTAAGCCGACTTTTACTAGGCGAATCCTAAGGTGAGATGGGGTTAGAGCTACAAGCGTTCTTTCAAAGCAACCCAACTAGTTTCATCCGGCGACATAACTGGAAATTATTAAAACCTGGATGACCCAGAGTTCGTTCCACTTTTGGTGTATAAATTCACATCGAAAATGACTGGAAAGACTTGCCAAAACATGTGGTCGACCCGCAGTCTGAGGAATGTTTAGGCGTGTTTGGATTCCCAATTACTAACTAAGCTGCGGCCTTGCTTCTTAAAATAAAGCTGCTGAAGCCCTGTGTAAAACACCGTTTCGTAACGACTGATGGCTTTTACGCGATGATCGAGAAGGGAAGCAGCTGACAAAGGAATTTCCTTTTACTCACTGCAATCCAATGCTCCAATAATTTACTGGACCGGTATGCATCTTGCTCTCTTGGCTGTGACCTCAATGTTCCCTTGTAAAACACTGTGCCGCATCAAACACATGATCCCCACAATGAGCAGGCAGTGGTACTGCTGACAAAGGATTTCTTTTCTGTTCTCCGAAAACAGTGAGCCAAATAAGTGCATGAGAGGGTATGCAGGTCCTTTAGATGAAGACACTGGGCTCGCTTAAGTATACTTATCCTGCTTTTACAAAGTATCGATGTCTTACAGATCGGCCGGAAGTTTGCGGGATCCTGACAACCTTCTCCCATGTAGTGGGCCTCATTATAATATTTCTAAGCCAACCCCCAGCACAAACTTACAATTGTAAAATGATTAACTTCAAGGTTGTTTCCATCAGCTGCCTTTAGAATAGCAATGTAAAACCATGCGTTTGTCTACAAGAGCCGTTTGAGTACCTCATGATTTCGCGTTCCAGATGCACGCTGGAATCGTTCAGAAACCATCCGGAATTCGTTCAGAATTCCTCTAAAAACTTTCGGATGCCTTCCGGAAAACATTCAGAAATGCCCCAAAAGCCTTTCAAAAATCCTCGAGGAATCTTAAGGAAATGGTCACTGGCACTTTCGGAAAGTCAATGCAAATCGTGATAAACCCATGGGTTGGGTGTTTGCGAGCCGTCGGTGGTCTTCCTGGATACTTCTGGTTCCACCGGAAGGCACTCACAACCACCTGTTCGCACAATACATATTCAGCACAAGTAGCAGTCTAAAATATATGTTCGTCCTACACCCACTGTCTTCAAGAAATGCGTGCCCTCCGCGCCCAATCTAGCTTTAGGATGTTGTTAGCACTTGCGGTATTAGAACTGTGTAGTCCTAACCGTATATAGGCTACTGAAGCGAAAGCGAGACAATCCTGCAGTGGAAAACAAATTGAAGACAAGGTGCAAGTTTTATTACACACAGTGCGCGCAGAAAGATAAACGCAAACGCTTGTCACACTTAGTAAATGTATCATCAACACCGAAATGGAGCAGATATGTGCAGAAAACTGGTTAAACCCATAAATATTTTATGCAGACAACAGCCTTTCATGTTTCGGTTTTAATTCCTAGTTTCTAGTCTGAAATGCAAGCATGATTATACAGTATATGTCACCGCCTACCTCACCCTATCTACTGAGACTTCCGTCGGATATTCCTTGTGGGATGCTGTTGCACCGTGTGCAACCAGCTTTTGATAGCTTTCAAGACATCCGATGTGTTCACACTAACAGAACCAACCCGTCAAAGCAACGCAGCTACAATTGGTGTGCACAGATAACAAGTACCATTTAGAGTGAACAACAGTATTAATCATGGTCTTCCGGGAAGCAAACACTGTGCGCCCCTGGATAATTCATGCATGATTGGACACCGCAAGGCATAAACGCCGACATCAAGTTCTTGGCTGCCTCGTTCACATTGTCTTCGTGAATGGTTTCAAACTACTGCACCTAACCGACTGATAGTTATATTGTTTTAATGTTACCAAGGTTGTTTTAGTTGCTTTTCTCCCAGAGCAGCATCAAATCCTTGTGGCTAATTGAGAGAAGAATTTGGTACGGAGAACTCCGAGGTGAAGTTCGCGCGTGACTATCGTGAAGCATCCTTCAAGCAATTCATCCTTTCTGACATGCTTTGGAACAGCTGTTCCAGCGCTGGTTTATTTCTACAAGAGACGATCTAACGTCGTGAAGCTTGTACTGATGTATGCTGGTGGCTGGCTGACGAACATACTTAGCGCAGTAAAGGGGAATTTCGGGACTGGCGGAGGAGTAACCGCCTGGTGGAAAGGTTCCACCATGCCGTTCGCCTGCCGATGATAGGCGGTCGTTCAATTGCGTCGGGATCCAAGGAGTTATGGAAGGTCGCTAAAGGTCGAAGCTTTGGGTTGCGAAGCGTAGCCAGTCTTCACTGCGGCTGTGCAGCCGTGTGAAGAGACGAAGCGCTTGAAAAAAGCGCTAGGCCTGATTTCCGCAGCTACGTCAGGGCTGAGGACGACATCGGGCCGATGGGTGCAAAATATAGACCATACTTTTAAACCGGGCCATAGGTCTTACTATGTAACGTTGGACGTGAGAACACCGCGCTGAAACGGACGAAAAGCGACCATGCGAAGTGGACACGTGCCGCTGGATCTTTGTTTACTGCCAGATGAGACAGCTGCGTGCCCAGCACATAAGATGGCAGTGCATACCCAGCCAAACGTATCTCCCGGAGGAAAGCTTAGCAGTAGCTTTACGTAAATAAATAAACAAATATCTATGTTATTCTTGACAAAGCCAGGCACGCTTTTTGCGCATTAGCAGCATAGTGCAATATTGTACATGACAGCATGATTAGCTGGACCAAGAGCGGGCGTAGTACAGATGTAATCAGTAGCGTTGCCCCACATGACTTAATGGTTGAAGGAAGTCTATCGTCACAGAAGGTGTGAAGTACGGTAAGAATCAGCTCCTTATTGTAGAGTATGTTGATGAGTGACTAGCCCGATGGGGTTTGTACAAAGTGAGGGTCAGGTGAGTGAAGCCTGAGAAAAAAGCTGCATGAGTATTTTAAGGATGGTGGCATGCCACTGCTCAAATATGTAGGCGTAGTCTTACGAGAGCAAATATACGCACAACCATTTTGAACTGTGGTATCGGTCAGCTTGTCAATAAGTGGTCGGGCAGTAACCTTATTGAGTGGCCTGTCACAACCACTACCTAGCAGTGCAATTAAACAGATATTAGTGGCACCTTTTAGGTGATATTTTGGAGGTCGGCGAAAGCGCTACGGCAAACGGTGTCTGGAACGACTGGCAGTGGTTGGCCGGTAGATGTGCTGCATAAACTTGTGCCAGCAGGTGACGGCAAAGAGCGTGGGAATGTCTTCAACAAAGACACAGGGAGTTTTGAAAAGCTATATGTTAGGTTGCGCGGCTGTCTTGGCAGAAATATCGATAGCACGCCCAGCAGGGCCGATCGTAGATACGCTTGAAAGAGCAGCACCGAGGACGTTTTGTTGAACAGAAATGTGTGGGACATTGGTCGAGGATTGGGCAAAGCAATCCAGCTGACTTATCGCACGCAGTGAGTGTCTAACTGATTTATTTCGGAACGTGTAGATAAGCGACTTTTGATCGGTGAAGCTAATAGTTTAACTTCCAAGGACGTATAGGCAATGTCAATGTTTGGGTAAACGACCAGCACTCCGTGACTGAACGTGCTGTGTTTGGCTTCGGCAGTATGTAGGCATCTAGAGTAGGAAACTTGAGGCTTGCAGCATTCAGCTGTATGTTACTGTAGGACGGCGGCAGTGACGGTGTCCGATGAAGCAACAGCAACCCTGAGTGGAACGTTCTGGTCGAAATGGTGAAGCATAACCTGGTCGGATAAGGTCTAGTTGCTAGGAGTGAACGTTACGGCGGCAGCAGCAGTCGCTTCCACCTGACTCTTGTTACATCCACGAAGTACATCGGGCAGTGGACTCAGCGAATTGGTACAGTATGGCAGAAAACGTCAATAATAGTTGTACATGCCATTGAAATAGCCAATAGCGGCTAAGGCAATCGGGACCGAACAGTCGTTGATGGTGCTGACTCTATTGTATAGCGGCCGTACATTATCCCGAGCAGAATGGTGGCTAAGAAATCCGGCGGTTAGCTGCTAAAATACGCATTTGTCAGTGCTGACATTGATGCACGTAGCGACCAACCTATCGAACAAATCTTTTGATGCTCTGCTTGTAGTTTTTAGAAGCGCATGCAACTAGCATAATGTCGATGTATGGACAGATGAAACCTAGACCTCTAGTAACTGGATCAATGAAACATTGAAAAGCCTGGGCTGCGTAACAGCGACGGAAGGAAATACGCAAACATTCAAAGGTCCTAAACGGCATGCTTACGGCAGTATTTAGTATATCTTCCTGGAACCTGCTGATAAGCGCGAACCAGATGGATTAGCAAGGACGCAGGCGCCACGCAGGCTGGTCGTGATGGCCTGAATCGAAGGAATAGGATAGCGGTCGGAAACATTAACGTTATTTAACGCGCAATACTCAGCACATAGACGCTATTCTCCTAACTTTTTGGGTACCATGTGGCGCAGCGACGCCCACGGGCTTTTAGCGGAGCCTACGGTGCCCAGTTCAAGCATGTCCTTGAATTCTGCTAGAGCAACTTCTAGCTTGTCAGGATCTATTTGCCGGGTTTGACAAACATAGGCGGACCTTTGGTAACTACTTGATGTTTTGCAGCATCAGTAGCGGATGGCAACGGTGCCATTGCACGGAAGACTTGCAGGAACTTATTATTAAGCGTGTGATGGATAGGCGAGCTCGATCGTTTGGCGTATACAGGACTGAATAACTCAGTGTCGGAAAATTACCTAGAACTGCCAGGTTTGGTTGGCGATCGATCGGTCGGCGTTGCTTCGCTTCAACCAGCAAATCGAAGTGTTTCATAAAGTCCACGCCAAGAAATGTCGCCTGGACATCTGCGACGAGAAAGCTCGTTAAAAAAACACTGTAGATTTAAATTTGGCGAGCGCAAGCCTTGACCATGCATGCAAATTGTGATGTTATGTGCTGCGGAAACTAAATGGCAGCCCCTCCATCATCGTCATTGGAAGCACGTGAGATAACGCGCGTGTCAATAAGGTTGCAAATTCCCGTACATTCAACGGCGACGAAGAAAAGCGCCAGCAATCTCCGTCGTCCCTACGGGCCTGCCGGCCCCGTTTCCCTCCGTGTTGCGCAGCAAGGAACAAGCGCGTGGCACACCCTGGCCTGGCGACAAAATTGCTCGTGGTACCAGCAATAAGATAACCTAGACAGAGGTTTCGAACGTGAGCTGTAACGACTGCGATTTTTAGAAAGATCTCTGCTGCTGGATTCGGAAGGTGTGAATTTCGCTACTCGATTGGTCAGCGACACGAGTTGTGCCTTTTGTTCAACAAACCCTGTGCTAGAGGTGAAATAACTAACTAAATAAAGCTTTTATTCTCGACTAGGCGAGGCACGCTTTTACAGGCACGCTCAGTTTGACATAACCATGCTCGACCAAGGATGTACTTAGATCCGCTATGTTTGCCATAAGCGTGTAGGTTTGTGTGGAGGGAATGTAAGTAGTTAACTATGTGTGTATGTGTATTTAGCTGCGTAGTTTGTGTATGTAATTGTGCTGCTCTATTCTTCAATCTTTGTTAATGTCAGCAATATGCGGGTAGAAGATTAGTGACCATGGGTTGGATAAAATGAACTGGATCTTCAGGGGGTAGTGGCTTTATTTTATGGCGGGTCACGACTGCCACGTCGCAGTGTTAATAAGCAGACAGTTGTGGTTTTTATAGAGAGAAGGCTAGCCGGGCAAACGTCTTCCACGTCCTAGAGAACTGCCGCCGAAATATTCGCTGGAACGAGGTAAACCCGAACCACCCGTCTTGCACTAAGAGGAGGTTGTTCGGCTAGTTAGCTTGGGAAAGCTGGAAACCAGATTCTTAGATGCGGTCGGCGTTTTCAAACAGCCGAGACTGTGGCGCGTTTAGGCAACTGCAAGAAACGTTATATATTTCGCGGGGTAACCGTTGAAATTACTACTTCCGGAAATGCTTCGCCTACCGTCAAGGGTTTCGAAACGCCACGCAGTTTGCGCAACCTCTGAAATGGTTTTCGGTCGCTTAACTGAGTTTTGATAAGGAGTTGAATAACTACTTTTCTGTCTGACAAGCCTGTTCTTTTTATAAAGACGATCTCGACTACTTCATAAGTTGCCTGTGTCGCTGGCAGTGCAAGAATCAAACCTTAGAATGCGCCACGAGCGATTTACGGAATTACGACGGTATACTTTTGGTACACGAGGTGGGTTAATGATAAGTGAAAACATAAAAACCCTTCAGTGCATGAGAATGTTTGTTATCTTGTGAAAGATGCTTTTAATATGGTAGGAGCTTACGTAGAACTCAGCTCCAGCTCCTTTGGACGTGGCGTTTAGAGACGAAATCGTAAATATTCGAACATAAATAATTAAGTTTACTCTTGCACGTTTCGAGGCACGCTTACCGCCCAGATGTACAGCGTCTTCAAATAGAAAAGGCGGCATTGCTTTTTGTCCTAACGTGGTTACAGCAAGAGCTTACAAAAGAGAACCAGGGCAGGGTCGTTGCGAAGGCTGCCCCGTACCATTATCTTACATTCATGTGCTTGCATAGCAAACAACCGAAAGCTCGTGGAAAGCGGTAACTGTTGTGTATCCGTGCAACGGTCTTCTAACAGTCACCCTTGTTACCGTCGCATAGCTCAGCTCACTGTGGTTTCGAAGCGAGAATATTCCGAGATTGGATACGCGTGTCTGCGGTATTGGCATCAGTTTCATGTAATCCAGCCGTGACTGTACCCCGAAAATCGGCGGTTCACAAATGAACAGGAATGCATGGTACTCAACTGGATAAAGACATATCGTCAGACTCATGAAATGCTTGTCTGGGTAGGCACTCAATACGCCATTTGCTTAACAAGGCGGGACTTGTATGGAATACGGCGGCTTCAGCAAAATGTTGGCGTCACGGAAGCAAAGAAGGTGATTCGGCTTTTGCGGAACAATGGTACGGTTAAACTAATGCTTGAAGGGAGTGAACTTCATTACCTACTTTTGGTCTTTTCCCGCATACGTGATTTACTGAGCCAATAAAGGGAAGTAAGTCCTGCAGACTCAACCTATCAGATAAAATACGGTGGCTATTTCTTGTGGATTGTATGTTGTAGACGTCAGCGGGCTTGGTGTGAGTAGCTTTTACGTTCTGTTTCCGAATGAGACGGAGGCCCACTACCAAGCGGCACTCAACATTATGTTTTAGTTGGCCCCAGCGCAAATCGTGCATGAACGCTGGTGATGGACCAGTGTGCGGCGCAGGTGAACACACTTTGCAATGCGTTTTTCGCGGCCAACAAACATTCTGCCGCGTGCACGTTTTACGTGACATTCAGTGGCATTGCGCCCATCATCGCTTCTGTAACATGGAGGATGTTAGAGCGCTGTGCAACATCCTGTGTACTTCGTGCGTATACACGACGGTGCGCAGTATCATCGTCTGATGGAGGGTTTTTCGGTGCGTAGCCGGGAGTGCATTCAATACCACCGTCGCACGTGGTTCCCACGGCGGCTGAGGTAGGCGGCGTATTTACCTAGTGCTGTTTAGGTGCGATAGAATCAGTCCGGTTAAAAATGAGACGAAACATTTGAAGGAAAGCTTCAGTGCACGTTCTCCCGTTGTACCTGTTTCAGGTAATAGTGCAGCGATGAACGTCTATTTTATTGGTGTGAGAGACGGTTCTTTCTAAAGCTAGGCTTCGTGTATGCGACGTCAGACAGTGTTATTTGCCGACCGTCCATTTGAGGTGCATGGCTGTATACGCCTGCCAACCGTACGTGCGCCAAAGCATGAGTTCGCATCCGCAATGTGAGCCGGTAGGACAGGTATTGGCTGGTAAGCGACGAACGCCTAGACATACAGCCAGGAGCTATTGAGAACGGCAGCGCTTTATAGGTCTGTTCAATCGTCAGCAACGCATTCCGTGTGTACACATAATTCGCGATGCTGTCCCTCATGCATACGAAGGTGACGTCTTTCTTTGTGGTTGTTGCTGGTTGCTGCCGGCGGAGTATGTTTGAAGAGCGGACGTGTCGGAGTACACGGAGGTAACAGTGAATGTCATGCATTTACCATCGTGTTCTTGGTAGTGCAAGGAAGCTCGGCCTGGCCCGTTAGATGTGTAGCGACATGGAGGCTCATTTGTTGAGCATGCGCACAGAAGAATTCGCTCCCACTATGGTGTTATGGCAAGCTTCCGCGAAATGTTGGCGAGACATACTAATGTGGAAGTATTTGCGCGTTCATCCAGTGTGCAACACTGGCAGCGGGTATCGTGGTTGGATTACTTCAGATTTCAAGGAACGGTTGCGCAATCCTCGAATGTTGCTGTTTGGGTGCGGTTACGACGTCTCACTTCCTCAGCAAGGTATGGATCTGTGACGGACGGTAACCAAAGCGTAGCAAACGTGGAGGACACGGATGCAGTGTCGCAGCGCAACGGAAGCAATGCTAAGCATAGTAGACGAAATTGACATTTGGCAAACAGTGCAACCGATGTCGCTGCTGCCTGCAGCATGGCAGCGGGATTGAACTTCAGGAAACTGAAAACCACCACCTCCGGTTGGCACCGCCCAAGTAGGTGTCGTACAGGAGGAACGACGCGGGCGGTGGATGTTGACAGTAGCGTTTGTGGCCTGCGTCCGCGGGAGGACGGCGGTTCGCAGTCAAAAGAACAAAGTTGGAGGATAAATTTTGATGTATGCAGCAGGTGGTTCTACCAGACGCGTTCTGCATACCATGGGTAGCTTGCATACACGTGTATGTACTGCTGTCAGTAAGTTGACGTACACGTTCTTTACGCGTTCTTCTTTCAGGTTTTAAAATCCGACTATTTCTAATAGGCCTTAACGAAGGTTTACCCTTTCCCTTTCAGCAACCTTCGGTAAGTGTTGGCACCCATGTGGTGCAAGCTCCTGAATGGATGCATGCGTTCGCTAACTGTTCCCTCAGGGTACAAGAAACGAAACCGGCATGCTCATGGAAGCATTTTTAGCGCGTAAAGTTGAATACGTCTACGTAGCCTTTTTAGCATGTACACGCTGGAGGCTTCACATGACCCATGCGGTCCTGGAGGTCATGTTCACCATCGGAAGAAATGTGTAGTAACCTTTCACGGCGTTGTGGTGGTATTCAGTGGTTGCTATCACCGGGCGAATGTGCCTTTTATAAGTGCATTGATTCCATCGGGTTACATACAGTGGAGGGAGACAACATTGTCAGGCAGTGGTCCCCTACATAAGGACAAAGAGTTAGGTGGCTTGCAGCAAAGACATTGCTAGGTAGCTCCTCTCTGATTGATTTGTAGAGGGGAATCGTGAATAAGGTTTATGAAGATTTCTCAACATGAAGATTATGTGAACCGTCGTGCTGCTTTACCACCTGGATGGACGTACCTACGTTTTAGCGAGCCTGCACCGCAGTTTGCGGAGCAAGTTACAATTCGGACTTGCTGTGCAGCAGTCGGGTTTGGTGTGCAAGAACCCCAGTTGGACATTTCCTAGTTCAACAAATACGATGCGCCTTGTGAACATCAGAAAGCCGTTTGCCGGGGGCGTTCCTGTAGAAGATGTATGCCTGTTTTAGCGGAATAGCCTAAGGAAAATCTAAGAGCCTCCCAAACAACTTTGTAGGCACTCCTACGTTCATTACGTATGAACGAGCCGTCGAAGTTAAAGGGTACCAAGCTACCTGGGTGCCCAGATTACAGTGCGGGAAATACGCATGCAGTATTTGTAGGTGGGACCATCTTAAAACCGGTTTGTAAGGACGAATTTGGGAAGGCGCCTTGAAGTATATCTGCTTCTGCTACATTCTGCTTAGTGCCCCATGAAGTGATGGGGTGGTAGGATACCACGACACCGATGCATTTATAGAAACGACGTGCACCCATGTCGCAGTGGGATCACGGCGCATTGAGCGCAATGTCCTGGTATTTGCCGGTTGATGGACCACTGGTATGTATATGTATGGATTTGCTGCTTCTGTATCCTGAGTTGCTAGCCATTGTGGCCACAACGGGAACCGTCACAGGAAGCCTGCGCCTACAAAGGGACCATGATGGCTTGCACTGCACCGCCTACATTTCCACTCACACCAATATCCGGTGAACAGCCGAAGGAATACGACAACGAGTCTTTGGTTGGCAACCATCTTGCAACCACCAAGACGGCCCACACTGCTACAACAAGCAGAAGAGAAGAATTCCGGCCTTATATGGTAATCATGTACACCTGGCGTACGCAAGGCGGTGGCTGTCCCTTAGCCCGTTCCACACAAGATGGAACCAAGCTCTAAGCCTAGCACCGTCACAAAGACGGTACATCCCGTTCACTCCATCAAGGACCAACTGTCTCCCAGAGCCAGCAAACATGGTGAACGTTATCAGACAGTTAAATACCTTGTCAACCTTTACTTCAGGCGCCGCCTCACGTGTGAACTCAAACAATATCTACTTTATTCGCAACCCCTGCAATCAACACTCTTTCGTGCTAAACTCATCCGTATGTCCCGGTAATGTTATTTTCGGTTTGCGCCAGTGCTGCAGCGCTGCATGAAGTTGGCCGTACCAAAGCGGCATGAGCATTGTCATCGAATTCATTCAGTATACATATACACATCGCTTGTTGTCATCGGTGGGCAATGGCAGTTCGAATACAAAATATGCAAATGAGTTTGTCCACGCCTTAGCATGAACTGTCACAAATTGCCGGGATATGTGTCCATGTATATATATATATATATATATATATATATATATATATATATATATATATATATATATATATATATTGTGCCCGATGCTGAGGCTGATGTTGCATTCTTGATGCTTCGTCACCGCAGTTGTGCTAAACCAACTAACACATAAACTAGGTCTATTTAAGCTGGATAAATTTCATCCCGCTTTATTTGGTTTGTTCTGCCCACCTAAATACTCTCCCATTAACTGGCCACGTTGCTTACCTTAATTGCGCTTATCTTCGGTAATGTTGTTGCGTTTTGTAGTACTTTTAACTAAATTGTGGACATGTTTTCCTCCTTGCGGATTCGTTGCTAACTAACTTGCTTCTTATGCTTATTTAGCTTAGAGTTATGCAGCCGTATCTGTATGCATTATTGGATTTGTTTTATTTCATCTTGTCGTTCCAGGTGATTGGGTGTTGCTTGATATCCCCGGTGTGGCTGCGCTTGATATGCATGTTGACAAGGTGCCTACCTGTCTATTACCCACTACCTCGTCCATACTGGCTCCAGGAGACAGTTGGTCGTTGCTGGAGGGGACAGGGTGCACGGTCATTGTGGCCATGCTAGGCTCGAAGAGTGGTTCCATGCACTCAGTGTGGAGCGGACTACAGTCCAGCCACCACTTTATGTGCGATTGATTCCCCAAATACAGCGTACTTGTGTTTGCCTGTGAAGGAGTGTGGGCCGGCTCCGTTGATGAAACGTGGTTCCCATCCACATGCCTCCCGGTCTTACTCCTTCGGGTTTGCACTGGATATGGGGTGTGTGGGTGGTGCAGCGCAAGCCACCCGTGGTCCCTCTGTAGGCGCAGGCGTCCTATGGCTGGCCACAAGGCCAGGCAAATCCGAAACCGGATGTCGCGAACTATATATATATATATATATATATATATATATATATATATATATATATATATATATATATATAATTCTTGACGGAGCGAGGCACGCCTTTTGGGCATGATCAGCATGTTGCAATATGGTACATGCTAGCATGCTTACAAGTACCAGGAGCGGGAATAGTACAGATGGAGTCAGTATTTTTTGGCCCATAGGGCCTAAAGGTGCATGAATTCTATGTCCAGAGAATGCGAGAGGTAGAGATAAGAAACAGATAACTAATGTGGAGTTCTCTCAACAGCTGACCCAATGAACGTTTGGTGCGGGTCTCGTTGGCTTACTTTGCTTTCAGCGGGGTTGCCACATGGCTGCTTAAACTGCTGGTAGCAGGGGCCGTCTTCGGTTTGCTTTCGGAGGCAGCGGGTCTGTTAGATCTTCCCATTTTCGCTATTCCAAATTAACCACCCAGGAATTTCTCCGCAGCAATTCTAGCCCAGCCGAAGAAAAATCAAAATTCCAACAGCCTTGACCACAAAAAACGTGTTAACAAAAACTCTGCCGACGTAGCCAGAAAATGCCGCCGAAAACACTGTCCTCTCAACTCTGAGGCAAAAGTCCAATTAGCCGGGTGTTTGAAAACGCATTCGTCCGCTCGATCGATTGCCTGATCGACCGCACGGGGTAGGCGATTCTCTTTAGCCCAGCTTTCAGTCACCATTATATACTTTCCTTTTTGCTTTTATGTTTTTATCTGATTCCCGGATACCTCCCCTCCTGAAGCTGTTGCCGTTGTGTATGAAGCTATCCGGGGATTAACTTGGAACCTCCTGGAAGGGATTCTTCGCCTACCGGTGCGTCGCCTTGGCTGTAGTGTTCTGGATTCTAATTCCGTACTCTGCGGTCTGGTCCTATTCATCTGATGACAGGGTTCTTCTACTGGCTCTGTAGGCAAGTTGAAGCTGTCTGTCAACAGGTCAAATGGAAGCTTGGCGGATTCTATTGCTTGTGGCTGACACATTGTTGTTCGCAGTTGGTTTGCATGGCGTACCCATACCTGCGTTCCAACCAGCACGTCGTAAATGACGCTTCCGCGCTTGCACTGGATCGTTCCTGGCGTCCATTTTGTGTGTCTACCCCGATAATCATGCACAAGTACTGGCTGACCCGGTCTAAACGAACTTTGCTTGGCACCAAACCGCCGATTAAAGTCACCTTCCATCTTTAGGTTCCTTTCGCCAGCTATGGACTCTGAGGATGGCCGAACTGCATCATATGGCATGCGAAGTTTTCTCTTCATCATTGCCTCTGCTGGTGATATTCCACCCGGTGTTTGTGGATTTTGTGTAGATCGGTACAGAAATAGGAAGCGGTCGATCACCTCCTCTATGTCTCCCTCCCTCCTTGATTTGAGGAGAGCGCGTTTGAATGTATCCACAAACCTCTCCACTTGGCCATTCGATTGTGGGTGGAATGGAGACCGCACGTGTTTGATGGCGCAACGTTGGCAGAATTCCGTGAATGCGGCCGAAGTAAACTGTGATCCATTGTCCGTCAATAATGTTTCAGGGCAGCCGAACCTGCTGAAGATTTGTCGCAATCTAGAGACGGTTGCGCTGGTTTTCGTGCTTCTCATGAGGAACACTTCGGGCCACTTGCTATAAGCGTCGACCACTATGAGAAAGTTCTGGCCATTGATTGGGCCTGCAAAGTCTACATGAACACGACTCCGAGGTTTAGTTGGTTTAGGCCATGAGCGGAGTTCAGTCTTTGGCGGTGCCCTTGAGGCGGTAGCGCAGTTGCCACAACTTTTAGCTAGCGGCTCTAGCTGCCTGTCCATAAACGGCCAATATACATAACTACTGGCAAGCGCTTTCATTCGGTTGAGCCCTGGATGTCCTGCATGGAACTGTCGCAGCACACTTTGTTGCAACCCCTGCGGGATGACTACCCTGTCTGTGAACATGATGCAACCGTCCACAATGGAAAGCGAATATCTTCGCTGATAGAACTGCTTCATTTCGGCAGATGAACACGAACGTGGCCAGCTGGTTCTGTGGAAGTGTGTCACCTTCTTCAGGATTGGGTCTCGAAGCGTTTCGGCCCGCACAGCATCGGCCGTAACTGGCATACCATGTAGTGCCTCGTTCACCAGGAATTTGACATCAGGTTCGATTTCAACTGGGGCAATGATGGTGTCCTCGTGTTCTTGTTGCTGGGAACCAATGAGGCGTGACAACGCATCTGCTTGGCCCAGCGAATTCGTTGACTGATAACGGATTTCAAAATCATATCCCAGCAATGTAAGTGCCCATCGTTGGAGTCGATTGGCTGTATAGGCAGGAATTCCCTTCTTCGAGCCGAAAATGGCCAGCAGCGGCTTGTGATCCGTCAAGAGTTTGAAGCGGCGACCATACAGCATTTTGTGAAATTTCTTCACAGCAAACACTATGGCCAATGCCTCCTTCTCGATCTGACTGTAGTTTCTTCCAGCGTCCTGGCGGCATGTGCGATCGCCTTCTGAGATCCATCTGGGAACGTATGGGAAACTACGGCACCGATTCCTAGACTCGATGCGTCTGTGGCAAGGACAACTTTCCAGGAGGGATCAAAATGAGTTAGGAGTAAGTCTGAAGCCAACAATGACTTGACCCGCTCAAAAACAGTCTGGCATTCTGGCGTCCAATTCCAGGTTTGGCCCTTGCACAACAACTTATTCAATGGGGCACGCAGGCGATGTAGTTCGGGCAGAAAAGCGCTGTAATGACTGATTAGGCCACAGAATGAACGCAGCGACTGCAAGTCCACAGGTGGGGGCATCTTTTGAATAGCTCGGATATTTTCTGGATCAGGGCGACGATCGTCTTTTGAGAAGATGAAACCGAGAAACTTGATGGTTGGTGTAAAAAAGGTACACTTATCTTCGCGGATACGGAAACCAAATGACTGGATACGTACAAGCACTTCAGCGAGCCGCTGAAGTAGTTCTTCTGCCGTCCGACCCATTAAAATGATATCATCCAGGTACGCCGCGGCTCCAGAAACTCCCGCGAGCATGGTGTCCATCAGCTGCTGGAAGATGGCTGGTGCTGTTTTCACGCCAAAAGGGAGGCGGTTGTATTGGTACAAGCCACAATGAGTGTTGATGGTCAGCAATTCTCTTGAGCTTTCATCAACCTCAACCTGGAGGTAGGTGTCGGACAAGTCGAGCTTGGCGAAACACTTCCCACCATTCAGCTTGGCAAAGATATCTTCTGGTATCGGAAGGGGGTATTGATGGTTGTCCGATGCGGCATTCAAGCCGGTCGAAAAATCGGCGCAGACTCGCACTTTACCGTTCGGCTTTTTCACAGCAACAATCGGCGTAGCCCATGAAGAGTAGTTCACTGTTGTGATGACACCGGCTCGTTCCAGTCGGTCGAGCTCCTGATCAACTGCTGTCATGGCTGCATACGGTACCGGCCTTTTTGCTCTAAAGACTAGCTTGGTTTCTTCACGGAGACACAACTTTGCTTTGAACTTAGTGCAGTGGCCGAGACCATCTTCAAACAGGGTGACAAACTGCTGCTTTAGCTTTCTGGTCATCTCTTCTATCGACAATGATGAAGGTACTGGGTCGGTTTGTACTGTATTGCAAATCTGACTCATTGGAGCATCAAACAGTTGCAATTTTTCCATCCAGTCAAGTCCAAGGAGGTTCAAGTTTATTCGATCAGACAAGTAGCAGGTTCCGGCCTTTTCCACTCCGTTGAATGCAATTTTGCAATTTATTTCTCCGACCAACTTCAGCACTCCACCGGATGCATTGTGAGCGATTTTGTTGGAATCAATCATTTTCGGCTTCTTTATGTGCTTCCAAGTGTTCTTGGAAATGATCGTTATATCTGATGCCGTATCGAACTGCAGCAGTTTCAGTATCCTGGGGCTATGATGTAGTAGGTGCCAGTCGTTACACGAGGCTAGTGGATGTGTCGCGAGAGCGGCCCAAGTCAACAAATGCAGCTGGCGCATTTGGTACAGGCGTAGACAACGTTGAACTCTGCTGATTTGGACCGTTGTTGCTCGTAAGCAAAACCTTTTGGCTGAAGCAATGAAATTTTTTCTGTCGACCTGGATGAAAAACTGGTTAACATTTATCTCGAGATCGCCAGGTTTCATCGGGGTTGTTAAGTGAGACGTTGAGGGGCTGGGACATTTAAACTGGTGCGTAATGAATGGACCAAAGGGCCTTGGCAGAAGGCAGGGCGCTGATGGAATTTGATCGCTTTCGGTAGTTACAATTGCAACCAGGCCTACGTGTGGACGGGTTTCTCAAACCCGCATGCGCCAACAGCTGATTTGGTGGCCGACTGTGGTGCTTTATTGAGAAGCATTACTCTGAAGAGCATCAACTCCGGGCCAGTTGACGACGAAATTTTCTGTATGCCGTTTCCACGGAGTCCAGTCGGAGTCACCTATTTTTTTTGATGGTGGTGTCAATGGACCTAAGGACGCGACTTCTAATGAACTGCTTGGCTGGTTTAGAGTCAGGAAATTTAACATGCGTGGGAAGTTTGCATCTGGAAGTTTTGCTCGGTCTTATACAACTGCATTTTTAAGTCGTGCATTGCTTGGGCCTTAAGCATAATCTTTTGTACAGATTCCCGTGCAATGCCGGCTGAGAGGTTAAACATGATTGCTTTGATAGAACAGCGTACAATACTAAATAGTACGGATGCGACGGCGACTACGAAAGCAACGACACATTTGTTGTTGTCTAGATTCGGCTTTTGTGTCCTTTGAGCTAAGAAGGTAAGGAGTTCAGGCTTTAGAATAACATTCTCACTTTGAGGAAATGATGATAGTTCTAGTTGAAGCTCGCTTATATCGTCCTACATAGGTTTAAACTTGGTTAACACCTCAGTCTGGTTGTCATGCAACACTAATGAAGATTTTTCATATTGACCGATTTGTTGACTTATGGCACCCTGCTTACGTTGCAGGGTGTAGCACTGTGCGCTTCTAATCATGTTAAAATACACGAAGTATAGATTAGCTAAGACTTAAGCGAAGAGAACTGAAAACTAAATGACACACCAACTGCCTTCTTGACCTTGACGTTGATGGACCGATCAACGAACTGATGCCAGGGAACAGGGGAGGGCTAATTTCTGTATTGCCAGGAAAGGGTTTCGCTTCCATTGTCCTCGGTAACACCCAAGATAGTTTGAGTGGCTGCAGAGTATATTCTTAGTTAAGTTCTTAGTTCTTAGTTAAATTAAAGTTAAAGTTAAAGTAAAGGGATGACTACAGGTGTGGTATAAGTTCACGGCATAATCGAAAGCGGGCAAATGGGAAATACAACTGAAGTGTGAACAGCTGTTTTATGGAGCAAATAACTGCTAATGCAATTGTTTCATGTATGTGAAGATTATGCTTGCAGTAACTTACTTGCTTGGATAAGGGGTATACATATCTCTTGTCAGATTATTGTATTTTTTATTTTTTGAAATCGCGATGAATGAAGGCGAAATTTAAAACTAATAAATCTTTCCAACCACCATTTTTTGTACACACTTAAGCACAAAGCCACCTATACACATGTCTGAAGTTATTTACACTGGACTACCGCCGTCGCCGTGGTGATTTGATTTATACTAAACGCATTTTAAGGGGCGATTTGGGGAAGGAGTTGCTGCAGTATTTCCAGCTCGACACAGCTTGTTAAACACGGGGCCACAGCTTGTAACTTTTAAAACCCCGGCAGAACCATATCCGATCCGATATCGCGTTATCCACACGGGTTGTGAATGAGTGGAACAATCTTCCTGAATGTGTGGTAAGTGCCCAGACAGAGGAATGTTTTAAAGAACGATTGGACAAGTGCATGCTGAGCATGCCTGGATTCCGCTGTTTTTGCTGCAGCTGCAACAATCCCTCGGGGAACACAGTTTAGCATCGACAGGTGATGGAGCTGACACGGGTCTTCCCTTCTGCTCTCTACAACTATATGAACTCTATGAACTCTTTCAAATCCAGCTATGAAAGCATCACCATTTAGCCTGGTGTACCGGAACACAAAGTCCCTCCAGGCAATTTTTCATGTCAAAAATTAGCCACTCCCTATTGGTTCATTGGGGTAGTAGAGAGTAGGAGGGGAGATCCTTTGTCAGCTTCATCGCTTCCTGATCATTGTTGGGATGCTCGTCATTGCGCAACGGGAACTCCGGGGTGGCCATCGCACTCGCAGCTGAAGCAACACGATCCCGGCATATTCAACAGGTGTGAATCAAGTAGTCGTTTGAAGCAATCCTCTGTCTGTGCATCAACGACTGGCGGCGCTAATTGGTTCCAATTATTCACAACGCGAGTGGATAGAGCAAGAATGGACCGTACTTTGAGCCCCATGGCCTAAATATTTTCCATTGGTGGCCTCTAGTTGACCTCCCGATGTTGAGGTGGAAGAATCCCTGCAACCCTCTCCCTAATTCTCCTCTGAGGATACGACGGGTAAAAAGCAAGTCCCCACGTCGGCGGCGGTAATCCGTAGAAAACATATTCAAATGCCGAAGCCGCAGGGGAAACGGCAGGTCACATAACTCGGAGACAAACTTCGATCCACGCCGTTGGACCTTTTCGATTATGTCGCGCTAAATGTTGGAAGGCGGGTAGGCAGCAGGGAGGCCATATTCCAAAATCGGGCGCACATGCGAGGTGAACAGAAATCTAAAAAGTTCAGGTGTCAAGTGACAGAAAGCTCTTCGGATGGCAGGAAACATCATGCAGGCAGCAACAACACACTTCATTGTGTCCTGAGTGGATCTTAAGTCCGGGGAAACAATCACGCCCAGGTCTCTCTCTGAAATGATATTTTTGAGCAAGAAACCGCCTATGTGGTAAGCTTCGAATGGTTCAGGAGCGCCGATAGGCAGGACGGAACATTTGTCTTGATTAATGAGTAAGCACCACTTAATCGACCAAGTGTGCAGGAGATCGAGCGTCACTTTTAGTCGATCAGCGTCCTCTAGAGAGGACACCTCCTTCCATATCTTTAGATAATCCGCATAAATCAAGCAACCCGACTGAAGCTCCGACGGTAGATCGTTGATGAAGATGTTGAAGAGTTCGGGGCCGAGGACGGAGCCCTGCGGAACGCCGCTGGTCGTATGCAAGGATCGGAATACGTTTCGTTCACTCTCACCAGCATGGAACGAGTGTGTAGGAAATCGGAAATCCAGGAGAGAAAGTTTCCAGAGACACTGATTCCTCGGAGTTTGTAGCGAAGCTGTTCATGAGGGACCTAATCAAAAGCTTTACTGAAGTCCACGAACACAACATCTAGGTGTTTGCCAACATCCAAGGAATTTGTCTATTTTTCTATAGCCATAAGCAAGTTGGTAGAGCAGGAGCGAGCTTTGCGAAAATCATGTTGGGCTCTGGATATCAAGTCCGACCGCTCGAGATGAAGCCGAAGCGCCCGTTTCAGGACCCGTTCCATGATTTTGCACACTATCGCTGTAAGGCACATAGGCCGGTAGTTAGCTGGGTCTTACCGGTTCCGTACTTTGTATATGGGCTTGATGATGCCCATCTTCCAAGCGGTCGGATGGCCGGACTGAAACGATCGACGGAAATCCTGCGTGATAGGTGAAGCAATGTACTGAGCCACAGTCTTAAGGAACAAAAGGTGCAAGTCGTCAGGACCAGGCGGTGAGTAAGGATCCAACTCACAGAGAAGTTTCAAAACGACGTCAGTGTTTATATCGACGTGCTCTAACAGAGAAGGGGGAGTGCACACTGTTCTGTCAGTGAACGACGCTGAGGTTGAATACACTGAAGAGTATTGCCACACCAGGAGGATGGCTTTATCGGTGTCTTCGTGAACTGGATCCTCATGCTCGGAAGGACACAGGGCAGGGATACCACTGCCCGCTCTAGTGCTCCGTTTGAGGTAGAAGAAAAGCGTCTTAGGAGCGTTTCTAGAAAGTGTGGCTGGGGAGAGTTCATATTGTTGACGTTCCTCACGTTTTTGCAGGGTATAGGTATTCCTAACCGTTTTGTAACTGATGTAACCATGCTCTGATCGTGTGATCCTAAAGCGGTCCCACGACGTACGTCTACTGTTCATTAGGGATCTCAGTTCACGATCGATTCACGGAGGGCCTCTAGAGAGTCATCGTTTTTTGGAAATGGGGACAACTTGTTCAATGAGTGATGTCAGCTTGGAGTACAAAAGATTCCAGGCACCGTCCACTTTGAGATGTTCGGGAATATACCAATCCATAATACTTGCAGCCGTTTTAAGAAGAAGGACATCAGCACGCCAGAAATTTCGGCCGACGGCACATGAGTTGTGAATGGTAAAGCGACGAGTCCATTGGAATAAAATAGTACAATGATCGCTTTTACCAATGGGTTGAAAGACTGTTAGGCCCATGACGTCTGACTGCGCTGGGGAGAGCACAAGGTCCAGGATATGAGGCAACTGGCCAGTGAGAATGCGAGTCGGCATTGACACATGCTGATACATGCTGCAGTCGAGAACGGTATTAAGGAAGGCGGCATCAAAGGAATCAGGTAGACGATTGCAAAGAAAGAGGTCCCAGTCGATATTAGGGGCATTTAAATCTCCCAGAATGAGACAATCCTTTCTGGCACCGTGCTTCTTGATCAGTTCCAACAGGCGAGCTCTCGCGACCAGTGGCGCTCTGTAGATGACACCAATCAAAGAAGGTCTGCATCCGTCATGAATGCGAGACCAAAGGGCATCGAAATCACTGTCATTGTCACATGAGACCTCAGCTAGATAGGACTTCAGATCCGCCCTCCAGTATAATATTACGCCGCCTCCCGACTTCCTCCCATGACGATCGGCCCCAGAAAGGTGGTATCCAGGGATAGTTACTTCAGAGTCAATGATGTCAGGGAATAACCATGTTTCAGTGAAGGCCATTAAATCAGGACAAACATCTGCGGTAAGCGTCTGAACCTCATCAAGTTTATTTCGCAGACTAAGAACATTAGCGAACAGCACACGCAGTCCGTTCTTCTGCGTTACTGTCCTGGGGTGACAAAAATCGGCCTCCAACGGTTTCTCGGAGTTTTCCGAACTACGAAAAAATCCACGATATGAAGGTACGTTTCACCATTCGTCCGAAGGTTTCTCAGATCATCAACGGCTTTTTTCATTTTGCTTCGATCTTCCGGGGAGAGATCTCTCAACACCTAAAACGGTTTGCTTTTGAGCCGTGAGGCCCATAGGTGATTGCGTCGACATTCTTCCTCGTTTTGAAACACAAGCTTTAGGGGGCGACGCTTGAGGGAATCTTCTTGTTTCTTACCTAAGCGGAAAGCCGAGATAATGTTTATTCCCTGTTCGCCTTCGTCGAATAACACAGAGATAAGTCGTTCTAGGAACACTTAGTCGTCTAACATTCTTCCGGCTGGGGCTTGTAAGACTGGATCGAGAAGTTCAGTAGCAAAACAATTAACAACGGCATCTCAAGAGAAACTCTGCTGCTCCAGATCGGTACGAATAAGATCTTTCATTGATAAACATCCATGCGGCCTCTGTTCACGGGTAAAACCGTTTAGACTACTGTCAACGCTAGCGGGGCTTCTAGTGCCCAGCACTGTTTGTCACCAGAAGTCCGTCACGGAATTTGTGCAGCTTACGTTGACTTATACAGCATTAGATTCGCTGATCAACACAGCCGAAGACACATTAGCGCCGGTATTCAGTGAATCCGACATGACGCTTTCAAAGTGTGTGAAACAAGTACCAAAAAGTAAACCTGACCAGCGGTTATCTGTAGTGAAGTCAGCAGAAACAGTTACGTGTTAAAACTAGGTGCAAAACGGATTACAAAACACAAAAATACGCGTAAATTAGCCGGAGGATGAACCCGAAAAAGCTGGACGACGTTTGATAAATAACTGAAGAAGGGTACAACATAATCGGGAGAAAACGATGATCCAAAATTATTTGAATTAAGCGAAATTTGAAAAAAAGTCAAATTTTTTGCTTGACACATGTACACACTGTTCCAAAACTGTCCTTTGAAAGTGAAACCTCAAAAAGAGAGAACGCTCAAAAATTTCAATTTACCGCCAAGCACGAAGAAACCGCATGGACCCCATCCTATCCACCAGAGTGGCGAATGATTGGAACAGCCTACTGGAAGAAATTGCAGACGCTCTGTGAGTACTAATCTGCTCTGTGAGTACTACGCGGTAACTCGATTTTTGGCGTGCCATACTGGTCGAGATTTTCAGCTGAAATAACGTGGAAAACAGTGTTTGAATAAACACTTTAAACGAAATTTGACTATTGTCAAATTTTCTCTGATCAAAGACATTTTGGATCGATTAAAGTGGTACTGGCCAACGCGTCTTTGGCGCTTACTGGTAATTTTTCCGGTTGTTCCCAGTTTTAATCCCGTTTTGCACCCTGTTTTTGCCTTTTTATTGCGGTCGTTTTCCTATTGTATACGTGTTGTAATTCCAATCTGTTTTCCACATGAACATGGCTGTCTCGCTAAACACCGAGACGGATGAACCTATGGGGTCCTCGTTTGATGAGTCTACTGCAGCTTGCGGACAGGTTAACTGTTCGGAGCCAGTAACAGATGCATCTGATGGTATGCAGTGTGACGTCTGCTGCCGCTGGTATCACGAAAGCTGTACCGGCCTACAAGCTGACCAGTACAAAATGTTATCATCAAGCGTCCACTTTCTTTTCAGCTGCGCTGAATGCTGCGCTAAAAGATCGACGCGCCCGGCTGTCACCGGTGCTAAACTTTCAGCGTTGGCTTCAAGGTTGGCAGATGTCGAGTTGGCGATAGCTAAACTCGCCTCTATTGCGTCGCTCGATACGAAAATGGATTTGATCTTAAAATCCCTAAATATTTCGTTTGAAGACACAGCAATAGCCGGCAACATTACTGACGATCCATCCACTGGAGTCTGTCACTCGGTCATAAAGTCGCACATCCTACCGGCCAATCCAGGTAGCATTGCTGGCGGTCCTCATGATCCGATCAAAGTGAAGAAAAATAGGGTGCGGAAATACCAAAAGCCCTCTGCTAAACCCAGAGAAATAGTTGCCACGGCATCGAAAGAGATGCCGTCTTTGACAGTCATAAAGTCGTCTGACGATTGCACACAGAACTTTCCACAGACGCTGACTTCCTCTGCCGCCAGTGAACCAGCCTGTTCTGACGAAATGCTGGTAACTGCTCAATGCGATACAAAGTCAACGGCCCCTGCTCCATTGAGCCAAAAGAAGAAGCGGACAAGATCTGCTCGTAAAACTTCGAAGGGGCTTGAAGACCCAGGAACCAGTAAGACGCCGGCAATAGAGCGGAAAACCTACGCTACCGTTGCTTCGGCGTCGTTTGGGAAGCCATGGACAGTCCCACCGCCAGTGGTGAAAACAGCTGGTATAGGTGTCGACTCCAAAGCACGTGGGGTAAACACTCCCCGTCGTGCCGACTCTTTCATGGATAGTAGCGTTATATTCCGTAACGTTACTGAATCTGAAGCCGTTCTCCCAAGGGAACGCATGTTGGATGACATCAAGTGGCTGAAACTGTGTGTCAGCAAGCTGCTTCCACCTCGTTTCCCTGGTGTCACTGTCAGAAAGCTGACCAGATTGGGGAACGTTCCTATCGCTACGCCAAATCCACTACCCCGACTACTTCGCGTAGTCCTTTCTACCCCGGAGGAACGCAAATCGTTACTGCGATTTGCATTCAAACTTAAGGGTAGTGGTGTCAGCGTTCAGCCGGACCTACCACTGGCAGATAGGTTGAAGTTAAAGGAGGCTATCAAAGACCTCAAAACTAGACGGGCAGCTGGTGAGCAAGGCCTCCGTCTGGTGGGTTTTCAGGTGGTCAGCCGGAAGTTACTTTCCGCCCTATCATAACCAATCCTGATGGCGCACGACCCAGGGATGGTCGTGCCGACTTCCTTGAGGTAGTACTTAGCAACGTGCGTAGCCTAAGGAACAAGGTGCACGAGTTGGGTCTACTTGTAGACAAATCTCGTCCCGACATACTTGCTTTCACTGAGACGTGCTTGTCTCTGGATATTGCGGACGGTGAGGTATACTTACCTGGCTACGCGCTGCGTAGAACTGATCGCTCCGTTGGTCGCCAAGGCGGAGGCGTTGTACTGTATGTGAGCTGTAACTTAGATGTGTTGAGGACTTGCACATTCCAGTCGTCGGATCAGACTGTTGAAGCCCTATCGGCTGTTTTGTGCACTTCCTCTACCCAGTTTACAGTTATAGTGATATACAGAAGTCCTGGAAGTTCCTCCAGGGGAATACTTGACTTTATTCGCACTCAGTCTGCGAATAAGTGTTTAGTTCTAGGGGATTTCAACCTCCCGGAAGTCTGTTGGGCCGACCTTTCTTGCAATTCGGCATTAGGAACATTCGGTGCAGACTTCCTTGAACTGACTCTCCAAGTGCCTTTGCACCAGTTCGTTGACTTTCCCACTAGGTATATGGACAACCAAATACCATCTACTTTGGATTTGGTTTTCGCTAAGTCCCTGGACTTCGTGACTGACGTTTCATGCGGTGCACCTCTAGGGTCCAGCGATCACGCATGCATATCCTTTCGATGTGCTCTTTCAAGGCACCAAGAAACCGCTGTGTAATTACTACCGAATATTTGGCGGGCGGACTTTAGTGCAATGTCAGCTAAGGCTTCAGTTCTGAACTGTGAGATCTCGATGGCTGACTCTGTCCAGTTAGCCTGGGATAAATGTAAGGCATACCTTACGGACGTTTCCGCTCCCTATATTCCACTCATTAGGAAAAGAGGGTTAAGGGCACAGCCTCCATGGATAGATACCACAGGCAAGTACCTACTCAAGAAACGGTCTAGATGCTGGCGAACCTACCAAGCAGCTCCATCAGCCAGTACCTATGATAGTTATTGGGAGAATAGAAATAAATGTAAGCAACATCTCAGAACTGCTCGTCTCCAATACGAGCAGGGTTTAGCGGACTCGGCCGCAGCTAATCACAAGAAGTTCCATGCTTACGTAGATTGGCGCCTCACTGCAAAACTGTCTATACCAGTGTTATTGCGAGCAGACGGAACCCGTGCGCAAACTGACTATGACAAGGCTTGCATATTTAGTGATCAGTATACTGGGGTCTTTGCTCGGGAGACCTCTTTACCACAGGTTGAATTGGTTTCAAGAGTTCCAGAGGATTCTTGCTTAGCTGAATTTAGCATAACGGAGACTCAGATCTTCGAGCTACTGCAAGGCACTAATCCCTCTAAAGCTTCCGGTCCTGATTCAATTCATCCGAAGCTGTTGCATGAACTGGCCACTGAGCTGAGTGGTCCGCTCACGTGCGTATTTTCAATATCGCTGGACAGCTGCTGCCTACCTTCGGAATGGAAGGAGGCAATCATCTGTCCGATTTTTAAGGGCGGTGACAGCGCTCTACCCGCGAACTACCGTCCTGTCAGTTTGACAAGCGTAGTAGTCAAGTTGTTCGAGAAGCTGATAAGGGGTTCAGTGGAGAATCACCTGAATCGATTCAACCTTCTCAGTGTTGCACAACATGGATTCCGCAAAGGATTTTCATGTCAGACTAATTTACTTGTAGCTCGTGAAAGCTGGGCCGAAGCGGTAGACAGTGGCCACGCTGTAGACGTGTTATTCGTAGATTTTTCGAAAGCTTCTGACACTGTTCCACATCTTCGGCTCACACTAAAGTCGAGATCTTACCGGATATCTGGTCGCGCCCTTCAATGGGTGTCTGCCTTCCTTGAGGGGAGGGAACAGTGCGTACGGGTGGGGCGTAGCCTTTCGCTCAGCCAAGCTGTCCTTAGTGGCGTCCCGCAGATTTCGGTATTGGGGCCATTGTTGTTCGCGATCTATGTAAATGACTTGCCGGGAGAGCTAGGGGTGTCCATTAATGTTTGCTAACGACCTTAAGCTCTGGAATATTGTCGATATCCCGGAAAGGGGGGTCCTGAGGCAATTCAGCGTGCCTTGGATAGGCTCTGGGAATGGTCTATCTTATGGTTGATGCCCATGAATAGGGCGAAGTGCTCTGTTCTCCGAATCGGAGCTGCTAATCCTCCCACCCGATATGTTGTCGGCGGTGGTGAACTCCCTGTTGTCACTCAGCAGATTGATTTAGGAGTCGTACACGCATCAGCACTTCATTCTGGAGACAACTGGAAGAAGGCTGCTTGTCGAGGGTTTCGTATGATGTGGTTTATCCGCCGCTCTTTCGGAATCTTAACGGCCAAGTTGTTTGTGAAACTATTTTCGGCATTCGTCCGACCCCACCTGGACTATTGTATTCAGGCTTGTCCACCATGTCTTAACCGAGACAAAATGGACTTGGAGAGGGTGTTACGAGTGGGCACTCGGTTAGTGCAGGGTCTACGGGGACAGACGTATCCTGAACGCTTGCTCAGTTTGGGTATGTACTCCATGCACTACCGAAGGATAAGAGGGGACCTGATTCTCACTTATCGTATTTTGACGGGTAAGATTGGCCCGGACTTGTCAGGGCTTTTTAGTCCCGCTACGTTACCTGGTCTCCGCGGTCACCCACTGAAACTGCATAAACCACGGTCTTATAGGATTAGGACGGAAGCTCGTCTATCGCGCCGAGTTATAGATTGCTGGAGTTCGCTTCCAGGTCACGTGGTTAGGGAACCTACGGTTAAGGGTTTTGCGCGCCAGCTCGATGCTCTTGGGTGGCAACAGCAAATCTTTCCTTTTTCCTAGCTGACTCACCTTCACTTTTCAGTTCTTTTTTATTGACTCAAATATCTTGGTATTCCACTTGCTTAGCTCTTACCACTTTCTCTTTTGCCTCCTGCGTTTACTCTCTCTTTCTTACTTCACGTAACCGACCCAGCAGGGACTGCTAGGGCAGGATACGTGGGCATTAATTGGTTGGACAGGGTGTGATGCGGTCTTTGATTTAGCTCCATCAGTATTTCAAAGTTCTCCAACTCCTGGTTCAAGGACCCGCCGAAGAAGGAACACTCACGGGATCATCCTATCGTTCCAGTTCCGCTTGAACTTGAACTTGAAACTTTCAAGTGTGGTACTGTGAGTACAGCGTGCTTTTCGTAGACTTCTCGAAAGCGTTTGCTAAGGTACCCCACTTGAGGCTATCACAAAAGCTGAACTCCTACGTTGTATCTGGCCGCGCCCTTCACTGGGTATCTGCGTTTTTGCAGGGAAGAGAGCAGTGTGTACGTGTGGATCGCAGATTATTCTTTAGGCAAGTGGTCCTTAGCGGTGTCCCACAGGGTTCGGCCCTTGGACCGATGCTCTTCTCTATCTACGTAAACGCTCTCTCTGGAAAGCTTGGAGTATCATCCCTATTTTTTGCTGATGACCGTAAGCTATGGAATGTTGTAAATGTTCCTAGGGGTTCTGAGGTCATACAGCATGCCCTGGACAGACTCTGGGACTGGTCTACTTTGTGACTACCGCCCATTAATCAGGCTAAGTGTTCCGTCCTTCGTATAGGAGCAACTTTCCCGCCTTCGAGTTACGTACTCGGTGGGGCCGAACTCCCCGATGTCTCCAACCAGGTAGACCTAGGTGTCGTCCATTACTCCTCTGCATTTTGGTGACAACTGGAAGGCCACAAGTAGGGGTTTCAGAATGTTGTGATTAATACGTCATTCTTTCGGGGTCTTAACTGCCGACATGTTTGTGAAGCTGTTCTCAGCTTTCTTTCGGCCCCATCTGGAATACTGTGTCCAGGGTTGCCCGCATGAGTTGGCTACGGAACTAAGTGGACCGCTCACTATGGTGTTTCAGGAACAACTTGACATCTGTGCATTGCCTTCCGAATGGAAGGAAGCTGTCATCTGTCCCATCTTCAAAAATGGGGACAAGTCTACTTGCAAATTACAGGCCAGTTAGTCTGACGAGTGTAGTAGTCAAACTCCTCGAGAAACTGGCAAGGGCTTCATTGCAGAGTCATCTGAGTAAGTTTAATCTACTTAACAATGTACAACACGGATTCCGGAAGGGATTTTCGTGTCTGACGAATCTACTGGTGTCTCGCGAAAGTTGGGTGAATCTAGTGGATAACGGCCACACACTGAGCGTGCTTTTCGTCGACTTTACGAAGGCATTTGACAAGGTACCCCATTTAAAGTTCGCGCAAAAGCTGACCTCTTACGGGGTATCTGGCGGCGCCCTTCGTTGGCTGACTGCCTTCTTTGATGGTAGAGAACAGTGTGTACGGGTAGGCCGTGGCCTATCGTTTAGGCAGTCTGTCCTCAGTGGCGTGCCACAGGGCTCGGTCCTTGCATCGCTGCTGTTCTCCATCTATGTGAATGACCTACCCGCGGAGCCTGAGGTACCATCGCTGCTATTTGCTGATGACCTGAGGCTGTGGAACCTTGTCGATGTTCCTGGGGGTTTCGAAGCTATTCAGCGAGCCTTGGCTAAGGTTTGGGACTTTTCTACTTTATGGTTACTGCTCATAAATCAGGTAAAGTGCTCTGTTCTTCGAATAGGTTGTCCTCCTGCGAAGTACTTAGTCAATGGGGTCGAACTCTGCCGTGTATCTAGCCAGGTTGATCAAGGCGTCTTACACTCTTCGGCTTTACACTCCGGCGATAACTGGAAGAAGGCCGCAAGCAGATGTTTCCACATGTTGTGGTTAATACGACGTTCTTTCGGAGTCTTGATGGGCGGCATGTTTACGAGACTGTTCTCGGCTTTCGTTCGGGCTAATCTGGAATACTGCGTCCAGGCTTGTCCGCCCTTCCTCGTCCGGGACAGAATGGAGCTAGAGAGGGTTTTACGGGTGGGTACGAGATTAGTCGAAGGATTACGGGGACGGACATACCCCGAGCGTCTACTTAGTTTGGGAATGCATTCAATACACTACCGACGGCTTAGAGGAGACCTAATCCTTACTTACCGCATTTTAACAGGAAAGGTTGGACCAGACTTGAGCTGGCTATTTAGCTCGGTTCTGTTGCCTTGTCTTCGCGGTCATCCGATAAAGCTACACAAGCCGCGTTCTGACCGGATCAAGGCGGAAACTCGGTTATCGTGTAGAGTTATCGAGCGCTGGAACTCGCTTCCAGAAAGTGTAGTCAGTGAACCTACGGTTAAGGGTTTCGAGCGTCAGTTAGACGCTCTTGGGTGTCAACACGAATCCTTTCCCTTCTCCTGATCATATCCATCTTCCAACTTTTAGTTCTTTTTCTGTCATTCTCTTCACTCTTTGGTGTTATCCCTCATTTAAATGACTTTCACCTTTATCTTGCAATTTCTTTCTACTTCTTTTTTACTTTACGTGACCTGCACAGCGGGGTCTGTTAGTGCAGGGAACGTGGGCAGTATTTGATTGACCAGGGTGTTTCGGGTGTTACGTTTTAGATCTATTAACACCTCCTAACACCTTATCATTTCCTGCCTCAACGATCCGCTCAAGAAGGAACACTCAAGGGATTTTCCTATCGTTCCAGTCCCATCTGAATCCATCTCGAATTTTTGGCGTGTCTTACTGATCGAGCTTTTTAGCTATAATATTGTGGAAAGCTGTGTTTGGATAAACACATGAAACGGAATTTGATTATAGTCAACTTTTCTCTGATCCAAGATATCTTGGATCGATTACGGAATGTTTGATTTATACATATAACTTGAAAGTTTGGATTGAGGTATCCAGTCTAGTGGATGCGGACAGGCTCCAAGAAACACTCAACAGGCTCCACGACTGGTCGGTGAGATGGCAGTTACCTATCAACCGGGATAAATGTTCCGTACTTTCGATTGGTGCTCGTGAATCATTCGGGGTGTACCATATTGGAGGTTTCTTGCTTAGAAATGTCTATCAGGAAAGGGACCTCGGAGTAATTGTCTCCTCTCAAAACAACTGAGGACCTTCGGAAAATGGATTGCCGCTGCTTACAAGATGTTTCATGCCTTCGAAAATCATTCTCCCGTCTTACTCCAGAACTCTTCAGGCTCCTGTTTGCCTCTTATGTGCGCCCGATTCTCGAGTACGGTTTGCCAGCTGCCCAGCCTCTCACGAAGACCGAATGCGATATGATTGAGAAGGTTCATCGCCGTGGATCTAAATGTGTGCCAGGGCTGCAGTGCCTGTCTTATCCTCTCCGTCTCCAGCGATTAAATCTTTCCTCTCCGGATTACCGTCATCATCGCGGCGATTTGATCTACACTCGAGTTATCCTAAGAGGAAAGCTAGAAACCGAGTTACAGCAGTTCTTTCATCTAAACATTGAAAGTTCCACACGTGGTCACAGATGGAAACTGTTCAAATTAAGGAGACTCCATGTGCGGTCAGATCTAGCTTTATCCATGCGCATGGTTAATGATTGTAATCGCCCTCCAGAGCTCGTGGTTGATGCGCAATCCGAAGAAAGTTTCAAGAAATTGTTGGATTCCCACTTGATAACTGTGCTTGGATATTGATTCACAACATAGCTTTAAGGTTCATAGCGGAACTCTATTTTCGCAATGACCCCAGCAATGTCCGCAGACTGAAAAGCCACGAAGCTAATAAAGGACCCTCCTGCTCTCTACCATACAACGATACAATGATTAAAGCGTTTCTGGTCAAAGCGTCTTTGGCGCTTACTGGTAATTTTTCCGGTTGTTCCCAGTTTTAATCCCGTTTTGCACCCAGTTTTTGCCTTTTTATTGAGGTCGTTTAACTATTGTATACGTTATAATTCCACTCTGTTTTCCACTATGTCGGTCTCGCAATGCACCGAGGCTGTTGTTCCTGGTGGCTTGGATTCTGAGGCTATCGCACTTTGTGGCAGTTCAAGCTGCAATATGCCAGTAACTGACGATTCAGGCGGTATGCAGTGCGATGTCTGCAACCGATGGTACCACCAGCTTTGCACGGACCTGAATACCGAGCAGTACGCAGCGCTGGCCTCCAGCGAAAAGTTGCTTTTCAGTTGTGCCAATTGCTGCAGCCGCCGGCAAGGCCGCGCGGCCTTTCGTACGAGAGACGAATCTCTTGATACCCGGCTGCGAAATGTAGAGCGTTCGTTCTCGATGCTCTCAGATCTTCGCCTTAAGATTGATCTGCTCATGACGACGCTTCCGGTCTCCAACAACGCAGATTTGATCGCTTACACTGGAGATCAACTTGTGGCACCAATCATTATGTCACCCGTCCAGATGGCTGCCGACCACAAAAATGAAGCTGCTTCGGACGTCGTATCTAAAGCTACCCTGATCGACGCCGAATTGCTGGTTCAAGGGTCCCTTCGAGTAAAGCGAAAGAGAGCCAGGAAACCCCGTAAGCTCTGCTAAACAAGATGTAGTTGTCTCGGCACCGGAAACAAGCCAAGTGTCGTTACTTGTCAAGCCGTCTGACGGTTGTGCGAAGGCGAAGATTCCCACACGCACTACTTGTCAGTCGAAGCTGCCGGATATCTCGGCTCTCACCGAGAAGGCACGTTCTGACGGTTTGCTTGACTCTGCTCAAAGCGTCACGGGACCCTGCTCCCGTTATCAAGAAGAAAAAGCAGACCAAATCTGCCATAAAGCCTTTCGGTGGAATCGATGACCCGAAAAAGTAAGGCATCGACAATGGAGCGAAAAACACGCTGCCGTTGCTACATCATCTGAGGGGATAAAGACAGTCCCATCACCAGTGGTGAAGCCACCTGCTCCAAGTGTCGAATCAAAGACCCGTGGGGTTAATACACCCCGTCGTGGTGATTCTTTCACGGATAGTAGCGTTATATTCCGTAACGCGGCTGAATCCACTGCTGTCCTTCCTGCTGATCGCATGTTGGACGACCTTCAATGGTTTAAAATGTGCGTAACGAAGCTTCTTCCGCCTGGTTTTCCAGGCGTTACTGTCAGGAAGCTGATTAGACTGGGGAACGTCCCAGTTAATGCACCAAACCCTCGACCGCGGCTACTTCGTGTTGTACTCTCTACCCCGGAGGAACGCAACGCTCATGCGGTTTGCTTTTAAGCTGAAAGGTACAAATATTAGTGTTCAGCCGGACCTTCCGCTGGCCGATAGGCTGAAGCTAAGGGAGGCCATCAAGGACCTCAAAAGCAGGCGAGCGGCCGGTGAACAAGGTCTCCGGTTAGTGGGTTTTCGGGTGGTCAGCCGGCGGTCCTTTTCCGCCCTACCACTGCCCATTCTGGTAGCGCACGACCCAGGTCTGGACCTAACGAATACCTTCAGATAGTGCTAAGTAATGTGCGCAGCCTAAGGAATAAGGTGTACGAGTTAGGTCTGCTTGTAGATGGGTGTCATCCCGATATACTCGGATTCACTGAAACGTGGCTGTCTCAGGACATCACGGATGGTGAAGTACATCTATCTGGCTACGCACTATTTAGATGCGATCGCTCCGCTGGCCGGCAGGGAGGAGGCGTCGCTCTTTATGTGAGCTGTAAACTTGACGTTTTGAAGACTTGCTTATTTCAGTCGGCAGACAAAACTGTTGAAGCTCTGTCGGCTGTGATTAGCACATCCTCGGCTCAGGTTACAGTTGTAATTGTGTATAGAAGCCCTGGGAGCGTATCCAAAGAGGTACTTGACTTTATTCGCTCCCAGTCCGCAAACAAGTGTTTGGTGATGGGCGACTTCAACCTCCCGGAGGTTTGCTGGGCAGATCTTTCTTGCGACTCAGCGTCAGGCACATTCGGCGCTGATCTACTTGAGCTTACGCTCCAAGTACCGTTGCATCAGTTCATTGACCTCCCCACTAGGTACATGGACGCCCAAGTACCGTCTATTTTAGACCTTGTATTTGCTAAGTCACTCGATTTTGTTGGTGACATTACTTACGGACCTCCACTGGGTTCCAGTGATCATGTTTGTTTGCTCTTCAGTTGTACTCTGTCTAGACGCTACCAGAGTACTGTTGAGTCTCTCCCGAACATATGGCACGCAGACTATCAATCAATGAGAGCCAAGGCTTCGGGTTTCCATTGTGAGATCTCAGGCGATGATACTGTCCAGGTTGCCTGGGATAAATTTAAGTCCTACCTCACAGAGGTCTCTGCTCCCTTCATCCCAGTCACAAGGAGAAAGGAGGCACGAGCACAGCCGCCCTGGATAGATTCCACTGGCAGGCATCTGCTCACAAAGAGGTCTAAATGTTGGCGGACTTACCGAGATGCTCCGTCCACCGATACTTATGACAGGTACCGTAAGGCTAGAAATAGGTGTAAGCAACACCTAAGGAATGCTCGGCTCAATTTCGAGAAAGGTTAGCAGACGAAGCTTCAGAGAATCCAAAAAGATTCTTCGCATATGTCAAAAGGCGCTGCGGTTCGAACATGTCAATTCCAGTATTGATGCGTGATGACGGTACTCATGCGCATACGGACTATGACAAGGCCTGCGTACTTAGTGGGCAATATGCAGCAGCGTTTGTAAGGGAAACCTCTTTGACAGGCGTTGAGCTGGTTTGCAGGATCCCAGAGGGTTCAGGACTATCTGAATTTATTGTAGCGGAGACGGAAGTTCGTAGGCTGTTACAAGGGCTGAACCCTTCTAAGGCCTCTGGGCCTGATTTAATTCACCCGAAACTGTTGCATGAGTTGGCTGCGGAACTAAGTGGACCGCTCGCTATGGTGTTTCAGAAATCGCTTGACAGCTGTGCATTACCTTCCGAATGGAAGGAAGCTGTCATCTGTCCCATCTTCAAAAATGGGGACAGGAGTCTGCCTGCAAATTACAGGCCAGTTAGTCTGACGAGTGTAGTAGTCAAACTCCTCGAGAAACTGGTGAGAGATTCATTGGAGAGTCATCTGAGTAGATTTAATCTACTTAGCAATGTACAACACGGATTCCGGAAGGGATTTTCGTGTCTGACGAATCTACTGGTGGCTCGCGAAAGTTGGGCGGATGCAGTGGATAACGGCCACGCACTGGACGTGCTTTTCGAAGGCATTTGACAAGGTACCCCATTTGAGGCTCGCGCAAAAGCTGACCTCCTACGGGGTATCTGGTCGCGCCCTTCATTGGGTGACTGCCTTCTTGGATGGTAGAGAACAGTGTGTACGGGTAGGCCGTGGCCTATCGTTTAGGCAGTCTGTCCTCAGTGGCGTGCCGCAGGGCTCGGTCCTTGGACCGCTGCTGTTCTCTATCTATGTGAATGACCTACCCGCGGAGCTTGAGGTACCATCGCTGCTATTTGCTGATGACCTGAAGCTGTGGAACATTGTCGATGTTCCTGGGGGTTCCGAAGCTATTCAGCGAGCCTTGGATAAGCTTTGGGACTGGTCTACTTTATGGTTACTGCCATAAATCAGGCAAAGTGCTCCGTTCTTCGAATTGGAGGTTGTCCTCCTGCGAAGTACTTAGTCGGTGGGGTCGAACTCCCCCGTGTATCTAGCCAGGTTGATCTAGGCGTCGTACACTCTTCGGCTTTACACTCCGGCGATAACTGGAAGAAGGCCGCAAGCAGAGGTTTCCGCATGTTGTGGTTAATACGACGTTCTTTCGGAGTCTTGACGGGCGGCATCTTTACGAGACTGTTCTCGGCTTTCGTTCGGCCTCATCTGGAATACTGCGTCCAGGCTTGTCCGCCCTGCCTCGTCCGGGACAAAATGGAGCTAGAGAGGGTTTTACGGGTGGGTACGAGGTTAGTTGAGGGATTACGGGGACGGACATACCCCGAGCGTCTACTTAGTTTGGGAATGCATTCAATGCACTACCGAAGGCTTAGAGGAGACCTAATCCTAACCTACCGTATCTTAACTGGGAAGGTTGGTCCAGATTTATCTTGGCTATTCAGTCCCGCTAGATTGTCTGTTCTACGCGGTCATTCCTTGAAGCTGGACAAACCGCGGTCCGATCGGATTAGGGCGGAAATCCGGCTGTCACGCCGTCATCGAGCGCTGGAACATGCTTCCGGAAAGTGTTATCAGGGAATCTACGGTTAAGGGTTTTGAGCGGCAACTTGACGCTCTTGGGTGGCAACACGAAACCTTTCCCTTTTCCTGACTAACTCGCATCTTCATACTTCGATTTTCTTTTCTCTACTTTTCTTCATGCCTTGGTATTATTTTCTTATTTCAAGTGCACTTCCTTATTCTGTACCTTCGATTTCTCTTCCTATCCTTTGCTTACTTCACGTGACTGCCACAGCAGGGACTGCTAGGACAGGAAACGTGGACATTAACTGGTTGGCCAGGGTGCGATACGGGTGTTCCGTTTTAGATCCATCAATAACTGAGCACTTCATCAATTCCTGGCTCAACGATCCACTCACGATGGAACACTCACGGGATTCTCCTATCGTTTCGGTCCTACTTGAACTTGAACCTAATCCTTATTCACGTGATGACTAACATTCTGGCTAGCGTACCGAAGCGCAAAGCCTCCGTACGGCTATTTTTCTTTGCAACAACTAGACACTCCCTGTCTCAAGTCTATCGGTGAAAGCACCACTTATGTGTCATGTTTGTTATCATTCCTGGCATACAAGCACACAGTATGTTGTGTTACATCGTTTTATAGCTGATCTATTATTTGCGAAAAGGTTCTTTTCGTTGTTGGCATAATTCCTTACACGAATTAGTAGCTAATAGTGTTATAACCATAACCCGAGGGTCTTAATGGACGAGGAGGTGAGGCCGAGCGGTGACAGTCGAGAGAAATGAAATCCCCCACTTCGAAGTTGGTGTTGGCTGGTGTTTGCCCAGTTTCTGGCTGGGGACCAAAGGATATACACTCGTTTGATTTGCTACACTAGCTGACATGGCGAAGAGTCGACTTCAGTGGCGTTTTTGTTGTGAGTCTCTTTGTTCCTCCCCATTAGCTTTCATCTCTAACAACCTTCAAACATGTGATATTAGCACTATATTTTTTATAGCTTTAAGTCTACATTACTTAATGTCTTAATTTTTTGTATTGCGGCACATTAGCTGGTTTTTTCTCATCCTCGGCTAATTTGTATTGATGATGATGATTGAACCCTAACGTTGACTTTAGATACATGCTCATCTTCGTTCTCAAAAGTTACTTTGATTTTTAACCTTTCAACGGAAGATAATTAGATTATAGCTCCATTCAGCAGCCGGTCTTCCTCGCCACACGACCGCGCCTTTATTCCTAGCTTCTTACACCTGCGAATATCACGGGTGAATATAACACGAAGAGAAGTATATTAACACTTACACATAACATTTGACTGTTATCAAACATTTCCCCGGAAGATACAACGTCTAAGTGCGTGGATTTTGGTAAAGTTGTCATTTCTCGGTCAAATGTCGTTCAGTGCGCCCTCTGCGAGGTGTGGACGCACATAGTGTGCTGTAAACAAGTTCAAGCAGGACTGGAACGATATGATTATCCCGTGTGTGTTCCTTCTTCAGCGGGTCGTTGAACCCGGAGTTGGCAGACTTTGAAATATTGTCGGACTTAAAACAAAGACCGCATCACACCCCGTCCAACCAATTAATGCCCACTTATCCTGCCCTAGCAATTGTTGCTGGGCCGGTTACATGAAGTAAGAAAGGGAAAAAAGTAAACTCAGTAGGCGAGAAGAGAGTGGAAAGAGCTAAACAAGTGATCCAAGATATTTGAGTCCTTAAAAAAAGAACAGAAATGTAGGTGAGTCAGCTAAGAAAAAGGAAAAGTTTGCTGTTGCCACCCAAGAGCATTGAGATGGCGCGCAAAACCCTTAACCGAAGGTTCCCTAACCACGTGATCTGGAAGCGGATTCCAGCGATCTATTACTCGGCGCGACAGACGAGCTTCCGTCCTAATCCTGTCAGACCATGGTTTATGCAGTTTCAGTGGGTGACCGCGGAGACTAGGTATCGTAGTGGGACTAAATAACCCTGACAAGTCCGGGCCGATCTTACCCGTCAAATACGATAAGTGAGAATCAGGTCCCCTCTTATCCTTCGGTAGTGTATGGAGTACATCCCAAAATTATCAAGCTTTCAGGATACGTCTGTCCCCATAGACCCTACACTAACCGAATACCTACTCGTAACACCCTCTCCATGTCAATTTTGTATCGGATAAGACATGGTGGACAAACCTAGATACAATATTCCAGGTGGGGTCGGACGAATGCCGAAAATAGCTCCACAAACAAATTGGCCGTTATGATTCCTAAAGTGCGGCGGATAAACCACATCATACGAAACCCCCGACAATCATCCTTCTTCCAATTGTCGCCGGAATGAAGTGCTGGTGAGTGACAACAGTGATTTCACCACCGCCTACAACATATCGGGTGGGAGGATTAGCAGCTCCGATTCGGAGAACAGAGCACTTCGCCCTATTTATAGGCATTAATCACAAGGTAGACCATTCCCAGAGCCTATCCAAGGCACGCTGAATTGTCTCAGAACCCCCTTTCCGGGATATCGACAATATTCCAGAGCTTAAGGTCGTCAGCAAACATTAGTGAAGGCACTCCTAGCTCCCCTGGCAAGTCATTTACATAGATCGCGAACAGCAATGGCCTCAATACCGAACTCTGCGGGACGCCACTAAGGACAGCTTGGCTGAGCGAAAGGCTACGCCCCACCCGTACGCACTGTTCCCTCCCCTCAAGGAAAGCAGACACCAATTGAAGGGCGCGACCAGATATCCGGTAAGATCTCGACTTTAGTGTGAGTCAAAGATGAGGAACAGTGTCAAACGCTTTCGAAAAGTCCATGAATAGCACGTCTACAGCGTGGCCACTGTCTACCGCTTCGGCCCAGCTTTCACGAGCTACAAGTAGATTAGACTGACACGAAAATCCTTTGCGGAATCCATGTTGTGCAACACTGAGAAGGTTGAATCGATTCAGGTGCTTCTCCACTGAATCTCTGATCACCTCCAACAACTTGATTACTACGTTTGCCAAACTGACAAGCCGGTAGGTTCGCGGGCAGAGCGCTTTCATCGCCCTTAAAAGTCGGACAGATTATTACCTCCTTCCATTCCGAAGGTAGGCAGCAGCTGTCCAGCGATATTGCAAACATGCATGTGAGAGGACCACTCAGCTCAGTGACCAATTCATGCAACAGCTTCGGATGAATTGAATAAGGACTGAAAGCTTTAGCGGGATTAATGCCTTGCAGTAGCTCTAAGTTCTTAGTCTCCACTAGGTTAAACTCAGCTAAGCAAGAATCCTCTGGAACTCTTGAAACCAATTCAACCTGTGGTAAAGAGGTCTCCCGAGCAAAGACCCCAGTATACTGATCACTAAATATGCAAGCCTTGTCATAGTCAGTTTGCGCACGAGTTCGTCTGCTCGCAATAACACTGGTATAGACAGTTTTGCAGTGAGGCGCCAATCTACGTAAGCATGGAACTTCTTGTGATTAGCTGCGGCCGAGTCCGCTAAACCCTGCTCGTACTGGAGATGAACAGTCCTGAGATGTTGCTTACATTTATTACTAATCTCTCGATAACTATCATAGGTACTGGCTGATGGAGCTGCTTGGTAGGTTCGCCAGCATCTAGACCGTTTCTTGAGTAGGTACTTGCCTGTGGTATCTATCCATGGAGGCTGTGCCCGTAACCCACTTTTCCTCATGAGTGGAACATAGGGAGTGGAAACCTCCGTAAGGTATGCCTTACATTTATCCCAGGCTAACTGATCAGAGTCGGCTATCGAGATCTCATAGTTCAGAACTGAAGCCTTAGCTGACATTGCACTAAAGTCCGCCCGCCAAATATTCGGAAGTAATTCAACGACGGTCTGTTAATGCCTTGAAAGAGCACACCGAAAGGATATGCATGCGTGATTGCTGGACCCTAGAGATTCACCGTACGAAACGTCAATATGAAGTCTAGGGATTTAGCGAAAACCAGGTCTAAATGATATGGTATTTGATTGTCCATATACCTTGTGGGGAAGTCCACGAACTGGTGCAAAGACACTTGGAGAGTCCAATCAAGAAAGTCTGCACCGGGTATTCCTGACGCAAGCTGCAAGAAAGATCGACCCAACAGACTTCCGGGAGATTGAAATCACCTAGAACTAGACAATTATTCGCGGATTAAGTGCGAATAAAGTCAAGTATCCCCCTGGAAGATCTTCCAGTACTTCTGTATACCACGGCAACTACAAACTGGGTAGAGGAAGTGCATAAAAAAAGTTGAGAGAGCTTCAACAGTCTGATCGGACGGTTGGAATGTGCAGGTCCTCAGCACATCTAGGTTACAGCTCACATACAGTACAACGCCTCCGCCTTGACGACCAACGGAGCGATGAGTTCTAAGCCAGGTAAACACACCTCACCGTCCGTGATATCCGGAGTTGACCACGTTTCAGTGAAAGCAAGTGTGTCGGGACGAAATTGGTCTACAAGTATACCCAACTGGTGCACGTTGTTACTTAGGCCACGAACGTTGCTAAGTATTACCTCAAGAAAGTCGGCGCTACCATCCCTGGGTCGTGCGTTATCAGGATGAGTTCTGATAGGGCGGAAAATGACTTCCGGCTGATCACCTGAAAACCCGCGATCTTTACCAATGTCTTCAACATACCGCGTTCATAGGTATCGCTTTTCACTGCGACCCGTGTGTAGCGGTGGTCAGCGACAAACAACCTCCGATGAACCTTCCCCCTTCAGTAAATGTGCAGCTTCCGCACTATCCGTGTCATATTCTGACGGCGAGACACCTGTGTCACTAGTGAGCTTGCCCCGGTCTGGTTATTCTATTCCTGATGATAAAAGAACCTACGCCTCCTCCACTACGCAGAAACACCGCTGCCCAGTGGGAATAATAATGGGCTAAAGGACAAGCCCAAGACCTCTGCCTCAGTAGCGAGTGCCAACACCTCAACGACAGTTATCGTAACACCAACCGCAAACAAGGCCACGGGGAAAAGGACCTCAAGGCCCATGCTGATGATGCAACTCGCTGAAACAATAGCCGCTATCCGTCGATCACTTAGTGTCTGGCTCAACCGCCCCAAATGTAAATCGTTTTCTAAATCATTCCGCATTTTCCCCAGAGCATCTGCTATCTGAGGAAACTCAGTACCCAGAGGAAAACAGATGCCTCCATCGTGTCATAGTATGAAAGCAGCGACTGTTTGCAAAGTTAAAGCGTATGAAACCATTACATCTAAGACTAAGAAAGAATCCTCACGGTCACAGCTTAAACTGCTTAGACACGATGAATCAGCTAGAATATGATTAGTACAAATTCGAACCCCACAAAGCCAACTAGTTCTGCAGGAGTTAGGTCGCCTCGAGAGCGCTTCCTTATCATTGTCATTGCTTCGGAATCTGATAAGAAAATGCCACCAGGGAGAATATTAGACGAACAAAAATTATTATAACACATGGTCTCCCTGTTGTTTGACGACAGAGAACCGGGAATCAACATAGTTTCCACATTTCCCCTCGACAAAAAAACAGGAAGGCTGCCAAGTGTCATCCCCTTATAATTGTCAAGACGAGGCTGTATGCCACCATATCTTAAAGGGGACCTCACATCTTAAGAGAAACATTCTATGTTATGAGAGATCTTTGCACTGAGGACCGTGTTAAAATGAGGCCGACCGCCGTTGGGCTGAGAATCGGATGATCAAACCGCGTGACCAAGCTTCATATTGTGGGTTTTCGAGTTGTGCCGAAAATCCCAAGAGTACGCTGGAGGCGAATCCTAGTCCTACCCGGATCGTAGGATCAAGGCTGATACATGGACTACGCGTGACATCTGCCAGCATGCGCAGCATAAGAAACAAACGGCATGAGATCCTTTCCCTTACCTCGGAGCTACGCTCAGACCTGATAGCGTTGACTGAGACCTGGCTATCTTCGGATACTCCCGATAGCGAGGTTGTTATCCTCGGATTACGGCTTTCTGGAGCTGATCGCCATGAAACGTGGATTGGGGTGGCGTTATTTCCTACTGAGGAACACTATCGAGACGATCAGCGATGGTGGTACGGATGTGCTCTGGTGTCGAATTCATGACAGATGCTAACCCCTTACAGTCGACATAGTGTACCGAGCCCCATCCGGTAACGGTAACTGTGTTCTGGACTCACTCAAGACTTATGGGAGTGACAGGGACTGCCTTATTCTGGGCGACTTCAATACACCGGATATTAACTGGGATCTTCCTTGCGAGCTATATCCCACATTTGATTCAAGCCTTAAAGCGGTCCTCGCTACCAGTTTATCACGTCACCACACCTACAAGGATATATTCGAGGCAGCCCCGGTATATCCTCTATCTGGTGCTCACACCAGTCTCTTCTGACATCGCTTGACTGACCACTCTGCCACCAGTTGGCCATAACGATCACTGTACCATCATCTTCACATGGACACGACGTCTTGCCAATTCTGACCAAGGAATCTATCGAAATAATTTTTGGCGCACCGACCTATCCCACTTAAGAGAGCCGGCTAGCAAGCTTGATTGGAACGTCCCGCAAGATCTGTAACTCGACTGTGCCTGGACTCTTTTGCGCTCCAAAATGAACTCGGTGATTGAACAGGTTGTCTCAAACACCAAACGACGGCGCTTTGTGAGAGGCCATCCCTGGATCGAGAATTACGGCTCCTCATATACGAGCGGAGAAGACTTGGGATAGATGCAATGCCTCACAACTGGTTTCGGATTATACCAACTGAAAGAAGGTTAGAAACCTCTGTTCTCTGCGGTAGTACGAGAAGAGGCATCATTATGAACAACATCTGGCTGAACAACCCCGGTCTAGATCCCAAAGCTCTATGCGTACATTAACAGAAGGACCAAAGCCAGACGTGACATACCTACGTTGTTATCTCATACAACTAACTCTGTATTGTACGAGGATGTTGCGAAAGCGGATCTTCTCGCAAGACACTACTCCTCAGTATACTCGCTCGAAGCTCAGTCTGCTAACAGTCAGTCAACTAACAACAACATTCTCATAGTCCGCATCAGATCGAACACAACACGATAACCGTTATGAGATTTTTACTAGAGGTGGATCCATACTCCTCACCTGGCCTTGACGGTCTTCATCCTCTGTGCCTCAAAACATCGGCTGACTACGTGGCTGCACACATCAGCCTTCTCCCATTTGTCTCTAAAACATAGTCGTCTACTCCTCGACTAGAAAACAGGTATCGTGCCGCTAAAGTACAAAGATCCAGTGAACTATCGTCCTATTTGCTTGACATCAATAATCTGTAAGATCATGGAAAAGATTATTAAACGCGCTCTCCAGAAGCACTGTGATGGATTGAACATCAAATCCTCTACACAGCATGGCTTTCAGAAGGGACGCTCTTGCACCTGTAACCTGATAGTCGCGAAAAATGGATATGCTTAACCGATGACGGTCAGCGATTAGATATTTTCTTCGTCGATTTTAGCAAAGCATCCGATAAGGTCCTACATCAACGGCTAATCTTCATGCTCCTCGAAATTGGTATCAGTAGCAACCTTTACTCCTGGATCGCGAGTTTTCTAGACGGAAGAACCATGTAAGTGAGGGACATGACCAGTGGTGTTCCTCAACGTTCTATACTTGGGCCTGAACTTTTCAAGCTTTTCATTGATGATCTTCCTAAAACACTTCAAAATGAATGTCTAATCTATGCAGATGATCTCAAGCTATGATCTGAGGTACCTGACCTTGATGCCGCCGATATATTACAGGGCTCGCTAGATGTACTACACCAGTGGTTCATCAAATGGGGCTTACCAATCACTTGTGAAAAGTGTTGCGTCCTTTTAATAGGTGCATCTGTGATACTCGGTACCTACCATCTTGGTGGCTTCCTAAAAAACGCTGTTCGAAAGACAGATGTAATGATTTCCTCTAACTTAAAGACCACTCAGTATACGCTGAGGAGTAACCACTGCTAACAGGGTGTGCTGCACCATAAGAAGGCCATTCTCCCTAATGACACCGGATATCTTCAAGACTGTTTATATCTCACGGATGCGCAATCCTCGAGTATGGCTTACCAGCTGCCTTTCCACTCTCAAAACAGTAATGTGTCCTGATTGGAAAGATCCAGAGACGTGGCTCAAAGTTTGTCTCTGGTCTTCGGAACCTCTCCTACCCCCTTCGGCTCCAACAAATGAACCTTTTCTCTCTGGACTACCGTCACTTCCGCGGGGACCTCATCTTCACCAGGCGCATACTAAAGGGGGAACTTGGAAACGAACTATAACAATTTTCCCAGCTAAATACACCAGGTTCGACAAGTGATCACGGCTTAAAATTCTCTAAACTGTCGCTTTATCCACCCGGGTGATAAACGACTGGAACCGTCTATCGGAGAGCATTCTCAATGCTTACTCTGAGGAAGATTCTAAGCCGCTGTTGGACTCACACTTGTGTAAGACGTCAGGATTGCACTGTTCTACTGCGACTGCCCCAGCCCACTAGGACTGCTGGTTGCAACGATATGCTGATGTTCTGAACTGGAGGTGATGGGGATGACGTGGGACCTCCCTCTGACCTATACAACTCAATGGACTCAATGAATGAGTGTCCCGGTCTGGCTGTTCGCATTCATTGGACCTGCCATTTTCCTGCACAGAGAATGTCCATAAATTGGCTACCAGGGTTATTGAGGTTCAGCGTGGAACGCATCAGCGTGATGAACGCATTAAGAGCCTAGGGTTGTTTTCCATGGAACAGCCCAGATTGAGATGCTACAGGAGGACCAATTCTGGTGGCGTAGACTCCAGAATCACCATACCTGCCTTCAATTAGTGTTCTGTAACGTGCGGAGTCTGCGAAACCTGGTGTGCGAGGCGAGTGCTCTGGTAAACAATTCCCATCCAGGTGTGCTCGCTTTCACTGAAACATGCTTGTCTTCCGACATCATGGGCAGCGCATTATACGTTCCAGGCTACGCACTACTGAGATCTGGCCGCTACGGAGGTGGAGTTGCTCTGTACCTCGGATGTGGTTTAAACATATCAAAAACACATACTTTACTGGTTAGTTCGACGGCTGTACACCGCCGGGTGCGTCCCCAGATTGCGGATCGGGGAACGTCCTCCTTACGAAGCTAACTGCATAGGTCTCGGCTGTTCGCAGTCGTGATGAATAAGCAGTCGCGGATAATCAGCGGCAGAGTCCTAGAGAGTGGGGGGTTCTGGAATGGTCACCTTGTTTCTCATTAAGTACCACAAAAGCTTGTAAGACACTGTGTCAAAGCCAATGTGGCTGGCTATAGGATCACTATTCACTCGCTTCTGCGACCAGAAGTGATTATTCAACGGGGGGCAGTGAACTTCTTCGATGGCCACCGGCTTCTGTGAAGGCGTATGAGCTGCCTAGCTGTCAACAGCCTTCATGCTCTTCAGCGAGTACGTTGGTCCAGGAAATTCTTCCTGGCCTTCGTGCTGCTTTATCCGGGCTTCTTGGGTAGTATGAGTAGTTTGTTCCTACTCGAAAGCCATGTTATCATAATCGTGGTAGCCGGTTCCCGACAGTATGCGATGTACGTCAACTGCCCCGCTGCCTTGCGGGTCAGGTTTTTAGACCAGAGGCTTCGGGTGGGGTCCCCTAAATTCATCCTCCTTCTCGGCTTGGGCAACTGGGAAGCTACATGCCCACACTACATATGGACCAATGCTTCAACGACTTCCTCTCTCTGCTCTTTGCCAACGCTATCCCCTGCCGAGGTGCTGGCGGCCGAACATGCTATACCGCGATCTACCGCACCACAGTTCGGCTACTTTATTCCACTTCCTTGATAATCTCCCTTCGTTTCCGAGTCTGCAACACCGTGCCGCCTTAGGCGAGTGTTCTCACCATACGCATAAGGAATTTAGGTCCAAGAGTGTGTCGGCAAGTGGTACTGGCAAACCTTTTCTAGCGGCCCGTTCCCAATTCAAGCGGGCAACGTCCGGACCCTGATGCAGATCGGATCACAAACTGCCCTTGCTCGCACACTTGCAACTGCTGCCATTGATGTCTGCTGCCTCATTTAAACCCGATTACAGGACTCTAGCATGACGGTACGGAAGGCTTCACCGTCTACGAGTTCCGCTGGCATTTCACATTGCACTAATCTGGAGACGCAACCGCCGATGCCACTGGCCTTACCAGCGTGGGGAGTGCTTTGAGCGCACGTGCTGAAGCTGCGCTGCTAGACTTTATCCATGTCAACAATCGACTCTGCACGATCCGACTTGAAACCTCAGTGCGACTTTCCAGCCGTGGAGTCAGCAGACGTTGCTCGTTCTTTGTAGCAGCATGCGCCCCCACAGACTGCAGTCCTGAGTCAGTTAAAGACAATTTCTACTGTCAACTGTCCGACTTTCTCCTAAAAAGCACCGTATAGACATCGTGGTGCTTGCGGGGGGCTTAAACGCGCAGATTGGTAGACTTGAAGTTGAAGAGCATGAACTCGGTGGTCAACTTGGCCATGGCACTCGCAGAACTGGTAAAGGTGATCGCCTAGTTCAGCTTTACGCCGATCACGGCTCTTCCTGTCGAGTACTAGCTTACGGTGATTCTGGCACCAACACGCGACCTGGAGACCTCCGTCACCTGGCCAGTCATGGACGAAGATTGACCACATCGCCATCAGTTATCGCTGACGGGGCTGCATACAGCATTACAAATCAACCTGAAGTACATACTTCGGATCACGCGCTCGTGTGTGCCAAGATTGCTTTACTTTTTGTTGGCTCCCAACGGCGTCGTCGGACACAGTTTGATGTGGCCAAACTTTCTGCCCCAAGCGTTTTCAGCGCATTTCAGGATGCGTTGGCCTCAAATCTCAAGAGCGCCTCATGCTCTGACGTTAAAACGCACACATCCGCAGCGCCCATGCATAACTCTGCGACCTTGGTCTGTAGTTTCACCAGTAGTCCTGTCAACCACTTGATCTCTTGCATGCTTCCTCCAACTTCTTGATGCTCCTCGGGCAATTCCAGCTGGCGATTTGTATCATTCACTACGCAGGACCACTACGCTGGACTCAAACAGCTCCTTTGTGAGGATCACGAGGCCTGGTGGACGCAACGCGTCATTGATATGAAGCAGGCGGTCAGCTCGGGGAATTTCCAAAAGCTTTTTCACCTGATCCGATCCATTGGTAGCAAAAAGCCGAGTGTAAGCGATGTTTTGTGCGAAACCGATGGCGAGCCAATCCACTGCCAACGACCTCGACTTGTGCGTTGGGCTGAGTACTTTGAGCACCAGTTCGACTCGCCTGCAACACCGACGATCCCTCATTCGGGAATTCGTAGTGCTGTCTGGTGTGTAGACGCTTCACCACCCGAGACTGAGGTTGCTCATGAGCTTCGCCTCTTACAGCGTTACAAAACCCCTGGCCCGAACGAACTCCCTCCGGCTCTTTTCATAGACGGATGTCCATCACTTGTTCGGGAGCTAATTCCCCCTCCAGGAGGTTTGGACCAACGAAGAAGTCCCGTCCGACTGCAGTCTCACGGATATCGTGCCCGTCCTCAAAAAGGGTGGCTGGACGGACTGCGCTAATCACAGAAGGATTAGTCTCATCTGCGTTTCCTCGAAAGTGCTCTCCGCCTTAATTTTAAGGAGGCTCAGCTCGGTACGCGAATAAAACTTACGCAAAGAGCTTGCTGGGTTCCGCTCCGGCTGGAGTTGTATCCATCACATATTTACACTCCGCCAAATACTCGGGCGTTGTCTAACGTTCGACCGGCCAACGATCGTTGTGTAAAATGTTTCAGAAAACCGGTAGCTCGGGTTGATAATTCAGTGGCTCATTCGTTCGCCGAGCTGGGCAATTTGTTTGCAATCGTTTTACCGCCATGCAAGGCGGCATCATCAGCGCGTTGAGGTGTGGGGTGTAGTCTCGCTGATTAAATTGTCGGACCCATCACTTTCGAAAAGCCACCTTCACGCCGATCACGGATCGACAATTCAATCAGCGAGATTACACTCTGCATCTCAACGCACTGATGTTGCCGCCTCGCATGGCGGTGAAACGTTTGCAAACAAATTTCCCAGGTCGGCGAACGAATGAGCCACTAAACGATCGTTGTCTTCTTAGACATACGCTCCGCGTTTGACAGTTGACGGAACTGTTCTCTGGAGCTGTCTCTTGGCAAGGTGAATGTCTGAGAAGTACGTCAACATTCTTCGAGCTATCTACTCTCGAACCTCAGGCTGAGTGCGTGTGTGCGGCGAACTTTCGCCGCCCTTTAATATCATCAGTGGCGTGAGACAGGGCTGCCCTGCGTTACCCATTTTGTCCAATTTCGCTGTTGTTGACATCCTGGAGAGTGCGCTGGAACATTGCGGACCCTGTGACGTTGAACTGCTTCCGGAGGACCGCCTTCGCGATTTGGTGTATGCAGACGACATCGTACAGGCCGCCCAGAATGTCCTGTGTAGGTTAGCGATGTCTGCTAGTTCGGAATGACTTTCGCCCCTTCAAAGTGTCAGGTCTTCGTACATTACTGCCTAGGATCTGCTCCCAACCTTACCCTTCCATGTTATTCTATAGAATTGGTAGACAAGTTAGTTTACCTCTGAAGCTGCATCAGCGCTAACGATTTAACGGATAAGGTCTGCTTGCGCGTCTATAAGGCATGCGTTGCGTTTGCTAATCCCCGCCATTTCTGGCGTCGCTGGGACCTGAGTCTCTCCTTGAACCACCGAGTCTACAATGCCAATGTGAGAGCGGTCCTGCTCTGTGGTTACAAGACTTGGTTTGTTCGCGCAAAGGGTGTTGAAAGGCTGTCTGTGATCACAGCTACCTTCGGAGCATTGCTGTTGTACGGTGGCAACACCACATTACTAATGAGGATGTTTGCCGAAGTAGCTTCAAATGGAACAGACTTTGCCGGCCGCTGATCCGTATAATTTCACTGCATAGGCTTTGGTGGCTTGGGCACATGCTTCGCATGCCTACTGAGCGTTTGTCTCACCGTGCACTCTGCGCGCACAGAAGTCAGCTGGAAGCGAAGACAAGGTGGCCAGTGAATGACTTGGGCCAAAAGTATGAAGACGTTGACTTCACATTTGGCCGCGGGCGGGCGCTGTCGACTCCTCGGTTGGGAACACAAGGACCATTTACACATTTGGTTGGGAATCCCATCAGACATGTCAAGAAACCGTAGAATGGCGAACATGAAAACCTCTACTCTCATGACTACAATTTTACACTCCCCTTTTCTCTTTCCTCATTATTGTTGTATTATGTTTGCCCATACGCTGTGGTACTCTCCCAATTGTATTGTTGGCCGTGTTTTATGTATGGTTGGCGGCATCCCGTTTCGGAACTGCCCATTACTGTGACTAGCCACAGGACGCCTGCGCCTACATAGGGACCATGGGTGGCGTGCACTACACCACCAACACACCCCAAATCCAGTGTAAACCCGAAGCAATAAGACCGGGAGGCATGTGGATGGGAGTCACGTTTCATCAACGGAGCCGGCCCACACTCCTTCACAGGCAAACACAAGCACGTTGTGTTTGGGAATCAAGCGCACACAAGGCGATGGCTGGACCGTGGTCCGCTCAACACTGAATACATGGAACCACTCTTTGCTCCTAACACGGCTACAAGGACCGTGCACCCCGTTCCCTCCAGCAACGACCAACTGTCTCCTGGAGCCAGTCTGGACGTGGTAGTGGGTAATAGACAGATAGGCACTTTGTCAACATGTATTTCAAGCGCAGCCACACCGGAGATATCAAGCAACAGCCAATCACTTGAGAGAATGATATCCAAGAAAATAAATCGTGTAATGCATAAGGAAACTGTGACATAAATCTTAAATTGATGAGCATATGAAATAAGGTGTTTACCAACGAATCCGAGGTAAGTTCACGAGGTCAGAAAGTATATTTTACGGAAATGACACAAACACGAAAGTGCTATCGAAATTAACTACCATTGGCTTAAGCGACGTGTACAGGTTTATAGAAGAGCGTACAGGTAGACATTCATTTGAGAAAAGCATTAGGACAAAATTGAAAACCCACCACCTGAAATAAATAGACTTAGCATGCATGCACGCGGTTAGTAAATCGAATGCAGCGTACCTACAAACGCTGCGCTGGTTCTGCCTACGTTCTCTGCAGGACCCGTCGTCGCTTCGGTAGTGGTTCCGAGTGGCCTCGCTCATGGCTCACTAACCCTGCCTGACTCAGGCACTCTCGACCGCATGTGCTACAGCACCATGCGCTTGATGTCGATGGAGTACAACCCATCGTTGCTTGCCGCTTCCGCACTTGCCGCTTCTTCTCTGCATGTATGAGGTCATTCTCCCGCACTTCGGCAACTGCCTTCGTGATCAGATTGCGCCATGCACGCCGATCAACCGCCTTCGATTCCCATGATCTGCAATCAAGATTAAAACGTGAGAGGCTCACTTTGATCATGTCCTGGTAAGGTAAATTTGGTTTCCCCACATGCGGGTTTCCAATACTCAGCTGACCGTGTAAGAGTTGTTTCGGTATCCGCGTTGAATCCATACGGCTCACATGAGCGAGCCACCTCAGGTGTCTCAGTAAAAGTATGCAGTCCGCTGCATACATCCCACTTTGTCGCAACACTTCCGTGTCAGCAAGTGATGCACAAAATTCGTCGCAAACACTGCTGATGGAACCGCTCGAGATATCGCACATCCCGCCGGTACATCGTCCACGTTTCACTGCTGTGTTGAAGAACGGACAGCACCATGGATTTGTATACCATCCGCTTCGTGCCAATGGTAAGCTAATGGTTGTTCCACATTCGGTACTCAAGCTTCGCGAATGCCGCCGCTGCCTTCGACACGCGGATACGCAGCTCACTGTGTAGCTGCACGTCAGTCGACATCACACTCCCAAGGTAGCAAAAGCGGGAGGTGGTTTCCAATACTTCAGCACCAATTCTGATTCGCGGCAATATTGAAGATTACACCTCCGGCGAAGGCTGAAAGAGGGACAGTTTTGCTTGTGTTGATGGTGAGCCCGAATTTGGCCGCTGTCGAAGCCAGAGCACTAGTCATGTGCTGCAACTCATCCGCGTTGTGTGAAAACAACGCACAATCGTCAGCAAACAGCAACATACGGATAGTTGTCTCACAGACTAGAGTTCGGGCACCGAAACGACGGATGTTCGGCAACCCACCATCAATACGGTGCTCCACACGAACACCATAAGCACAAGCGGCATCAAAAGCACAGGATATCATTGCGTGAAGATATATATTAAACAGTGCAGGAGCTGAAACACATCCTTGCTTCACACCATAGACAACTGCAAACTCATCCGAGGTCTCTCCACTCAGCTGCACCCTCGCTCGCATACCACTGTGCAGACATTCAATTAAACTTACAAACTTATGCGGGCAACTAAACTTACCCAACACCAGCCACAATGCCTCGCGGTTCACCGTATCAAATGCCTTGGTGAAATCAACAAAAAGCGAGTACAATGGCTGATGTCGTTATCTGCATTTCTCCTGCAACTGACGAACTGCAAACACCATATCTATAGTGCTGCGACCCGAACGGAATCCACACTGCTCTTCCGCCACGTTAGGTTCCACAACCTCACTGACGAGGCGGTTAAGCAGGATTCGGGAAATAACCTTGCCCACACAACTCAGCAAGTTGATGCCACGATAATTCGTGCAACATTGCTTGCTACCTTTGCCCTTGTACAGTGGTAGGACAGGGGCATCCTTCAGCTCAGGAAGGACTTCCTCCTCAATCCATACACGTTGCACCAAGTGGTGCAACGCAGTCAACAGCGCAAGTCCGCCGTGTTGCAATACCTCAGGCGGGATCCCGTCGGCCCCAGCACACTTGCCATTTCGCAGCTGAGCAAGTGTTCTCTGCGTCTCATCCAGTGTCGGCGTATCTGCCAGACTCGTCTTCACATCATGCTGCTTGAGGCCGTACAATATAGTCCAGTCGATCTCTGAACGGTTGTTCAAGAGGCAGTCAAAGTGTTTTCGCCGGATCTGCATTATGTCTGCAGTCTGTGTGCAGGTAGCGCCTGAACTACCATCGATCAGTGTCCTCAGCGGCTCCAATCTCGGTCCATACACCGCCTTCAAGGAGTCAAAGAATTCCTTGTGTTGGCGGCGTTCAGCGTAGCATTCCATCTGCTTCGCCTTCTCCGTCCACCATGCATTTTTTATGCGTCGGAGCTCTCGGGTCAGTCGCCGTCGAAGTTTGCGAAACTGACTCTTCTTCCCCAAGTCACTGGGGTCTGCCACATGTGCAGCAAATGCTGCATTCTTCCCCCGAAACCAATGCGCCAATCGTCGCATTGTTGTCATCAAACCAATCAGGCCACTTACAGTTTGCGCGCCCGATGGTCTCCTCGGCACTAGCTGTCACCTGGTCGCGAATGTGGTGCCACAGGTCGCCCACTGTGGTTATGCATTCTACCTCACAGGCGTGTAGCCATCGCCTTCTCCAGCTCAGTACGTTTCGCCACAGTATCGAGGGAGAGAATGTTAAATTTACGCCGATTCACGGCGGGAGTGCAATACAGTGATTTACGAAAATATATGAGCGTTTGGTCCGTCCCCATTTGTGGTCAGTGCCACACTCAGCTCCACGCAGTACACGTATCATGCGTACTTTACACACATCACGCTGACGTACGATGACATAGTCGAGCAGGCGAGCGTGACCACTCCGTGGGTGCGTCCAAGTTGCTATATCACTCGCACTCAGTGCAAACCGAGTGTTCGTGATCGTCAGGCCGTGAGTAGCACACAGTGAGAGCAGCCTGTCACCGTTCGCATTCGCTGAACCAATGCCATGCGGACCGATGACATCTGTTCACACTGATGCATCACATTCAACCAGCGCGTTGAAATCACCCAGCAGAAATAGTCGGTCGCTTCTCGGTACAGACCGTATCACGGAGGATAGCTCAATGTAGAATTGATCACGCGTGTCATCAGGATAACACATGGTCGGACCGTACGTGCTTATAAAGTGGCAAACTTACCTCTCCCAAGTCGTAGGTGAACAGTCATCAGTCGCGCGCTGATGCCTGTTGGTTCACCCACCAGCTGGCCATGGATATTGCAAATCCGACCCCATGATCACGTGGTGCTGAGGCGGCGTTGCCCACCCAGTAGAGTGCGTAGCCAGCACCTGCATCATGCAACTTACCTTGGTCATCGAGCCGGGTTTCACTGAGCGCCGCAATATCGATGTTGTAGCGCGCCAGTTCCATCGCGACCAGTGCAGTGCGTCGTTCCGGCGCTCGCTGGAGTTCCGGTCCAGTAGTGTGCGCACGTTCCAGCACCCGATGCTGAGTGCTTTGCGCGCAGGAATGCGATTGCATTGGTGGGCAATCGCACGAGTGGTGGCGGTTGTGCTTCGGAGGTTTGCTTGAGGAACTCCACCCGGAGCCTTTGGCTCAATAGCCTGACTCACAAGGCAGAGGGGAGCAGATCCAGCTCGAGAATGTGATTGCAGAGACAGATTGGGATCTGCTTGACGGCCGTCACACGCAGCCTTAGAGGTTCTGGAACGATTCATATTTGTTTTGTGACCGTAGTAGGATACACCTGCGACCACGGCCAGACGCAGGTGGGTTTTGGAGAGTTTGCACCAATTTGACCAGGGGCTGCCTGGCTTGTAGCAGGTAGTAGCAAACCATTGAACACCCGGATGTGCCATCCCACTGTCAGAGACAATGCGTGGCGCTCGTGCTCTACGCCAATCGAGCTGTGAGCTTATAACCCGTAGACCTGTTGTCTTCCATGGCTAGATCTTACGGGAAAGGGGCCATCAACCATTTCCTAACCTCCGAAGAGGATGGACTAGGATACTGCCAGGGCGCCCACACCTGACAGGAGAACGACTCGGATCCTCAGCCAAAGCCTTCGATTAAATGAACACCCGAAAGGCAGCGGGTCTATCACACGGTCAGTTCACTGACTCGTGCGCATTGGTGTCCTGGATCTTAGCAGGGAGAAGGGCGAAACCCAATTCACACCCAGCGGTCTCCACGAAGAGGCGTCCAGGACATGAGCCAATGGCACAACAGTAGCAGTAGTGGTAGACCATCTGTCAGAATCTAGCCACCACCAGCCTCAGCGCACCATAGGATCTCCCGCCAGCCATATATATATATATATATATATATATATATATATATATAAACATGCCCTATGCTGATATCGCATTCATGAGGTTTTATCACCGCAGTTGGGCTTATCTCCATGGTTTTAGGCTGGCTCTTTGTCTAGCTAATAGACTGTTGAGTACACACACACACACACACACACACACACACAGTTGGGCTAAACCAACTTACACTTAAACTTGGTGTTTTTAAGCTGCATAAATATCATTCCACCTCATTTGGTTTGTTCAGCCTAGCAGGATAATCTTCTATTAACTTGTAGACGTTCCTTACGCTAAATGTGGCTATCTTCCTTACCTTTATCGCGTTTGCGGCTTTTTTTGAATAACTTTTGGACATTTCGTACTTATCGCGGATTCGTTGCTAACCAACTTACTTCATACACTAATTTAGCGGAGAGTTAAGTCGGCGTAGCCTTATGCTTTAACAGGTATATTTTATTTGATATTGCCATTTTAAGTGATTAGCTGTTGTTTGACATCCCCGGTGTGGCTGCGCTTAATGTGCATGTTGACAAGGTGCCTACCTGCCACTACCTCGTCCATACTGGCTGCAGCAGACAGTTGGTCGTTGCTGGAGGGAACGGGGTGCACGGTCCTTGTGGCCGTGCTAGAAGCAAAGAGTGGTTCCATGTATTCAGTGTTGAGCGGACCACGGTCCAGCCATCGCCTTGTGTGCGCTTGATTCCCAAACACAACGTGCTTGTAAAGTTGGACTTGGAGGCTCCGCTGGTGGTTGGGCTGCTACAAGCAACCTCTATTGAGACCTCGGTTCACTTGAGATGGACCTCGGTCATTCCGATCACAAAGACTGTAAGTAAAATGGAAACATTATAGTGTTGCTCACCCCAACACTGGCACCCGAAGACCGCGGTTTCGTCCTGGTTGGGACTCATCAGTAGCTTGTAGCAGCCCAACCACCAGCGGAGCCTCCAAGTCCAACTTTGCATTCGTTCTCGCTGGACCAAGCGTTGCTCGTGGATCTCAGTGGCATAGTGCTTATGGTATCAACCATGAGCCACTAGACTCTGAGTTCCGGCCCAACTCAGGCTATCTCGAACTGATGAGTCCCAACCAGGACGAAACCGCGGTCTTCGGGTGCCAGTGTTGGGGTAAGCAACACTATAATGTTTCCATTTTACTTACAACGTGCTTGTGTTTGCCTGTGAAGGAGTGTGGGCCGGCTCCGTTGATGAAACGTGACTCCCATCCACATGCCTCCCGGTCTTATTGCTTCGGGTTTATACTGGATATGGGGTGTGTTGGTGGTGTAGTGCACGCCACCCATGGTCCCTATGTAGACGCAGGCGTCCTGTAGCTGGTCACAGTGATGGGCAGTTCCGAAACGGGATGCCGCCAACCATACATAAAACACGGCCAACAATACAATTGGGAGAGTACCACAGCGTATGGGCAAACATGATGCAACAATAATGAGGAAAGAGAAAAGGGAAGTGGTCTACCCATTGCTGGTACTGTTGTTCCATTGGCTTATGTCCTGGTCGCCTCCTTGTGGTGACCGCTGGGTGTGAATTGGGTTTCGCCCTTCTCCCTGCTAAGATCCAGGACACCAATGCGCACGAGTCAGTGAACTGACCGTGTGATAGACCCGCTGCCTTTCGGGTGTTCATTTAATCGAAGGCTTTGGCTGAGGATCCGAGTCGTTCTCCTGTCAGGTGTGGGCGCCCTGGCAGTATCCTAGTCCATCCTCTTCGGAGGTTAGGAAATGGTCGATGGCCCCTTTCCCGTAAGATCTAGCCATGGAAGACAACAGGTCTACGGGTTATAAGCTCACAGCTCGATTGGCGTAGAGCACGAGCGCCACGCATTGTCTCTGACAGTGGGATGGCACCTCCGGGTGTTCAATGGTTTGCTACTACCTGCTACAAGCCAGGCAGCCCCTGGTCAAATTGGTGCAAACTCTCCAAAACCCACCTGCGTCTGGCCGTGGTCGCAGGTGTATCCTACTACGGTCACAAAACAAATATGAATCGTTCCAGAACCTCTAAGGCTGCGTGTGACGGCCGTCAAGCAGATCCCAATCTGTCTCTGCAATCACATTCTCGAGCTGGATCTGCTCCCCTCTGCCTTGTGAGTCAGGCTATTGAGCCAAAGGCTCCGGGTGGAGTTCCTCAAGCAAACCTCCGAAGCACAACCGCCACCACTCGTGCGATTGCCCACCAATGCAATCGCATTCCTGCGCGCAAAGCACTCAGCATCGGGTGCTGGAACGTGCGCACACTACTGGACCGGAACTCCAGCGAGCGCCGGAACGACGCACTGCACTGGTCGCGATGGAACTGGCGCGCTACAACATCGATATTGTGGGGTATTAGCGTAACGCCAGTTGTGACAAAATTATTGGCCTCGATTCTTGTTCGTCGCCTCACTGTAGAACGGGAATCTCGGATTAGGGAAGAGCAGGCCGGTTTCCGCCCAGTACTTGGCTGTATAGACCATATATACACTTAACGTCGGGTGCTAGAACAGCGCCACGCATACCGCAGACTGACAATAGCTGTGTTCCTCGATTTCAAGAGTGCGTTCGATTCAGTCGATCGATCGATTCTGTTCGAAATACTTGCGCAGAAATGTGTTCCTACGAAATATGTGCTCTATGCTTGGTCGTGCTCGTGCTTCGTGCTCTATACTTGTACACTACAGGCCGCGTCAGGGTCTACCATGTCCTATCGGATAGCTTTCCGAGCACAATTGGCGTTCGTCAGGGTTGACCGATTTCCCCATTTTTGTTCAATTTCGTCGTGAATTCTATCATGGAGTGTTCCCTTGCGGAATCTCACGATGTAGGCGTTGAAGTGCTGCCTAGTGAAAGGTTAGTTGATCTAGATTAGGCGGACAATATCGTCTTGCTTTTCGACGATGTTGGGGCGGCACAATCAACCCTGAATAGCCTGTTCAGAGTGGTCCCATTATTTGGTATGCACTTCGCACCTTCAAAGTGTAAAGTATTGCTGCAGGACCACCATCCACTTGATGACCCCTTGACGCTTGCTAAAGAGGAACTCGGTGGTTGATCATTTCACTTATCTTGGCAGCTGCATCAGCAATGATTTGCGCATAGAAACTGACGTGAGCTCGCGCATTGAAAAGCCAGAGCTATCTTCTTGAACCTGCGGCATCTTTGGCGACAGAAGGGAGTTTTCCTCTGTCTGAAAGGCCGTGTATACAAGGCCACAGTGAGGGCCGTTCTGCTGTATGGTAGTGAGACTTGGCCCCTTCGGTCTGAAGATCTGAGGCGCCTTCAAGTCTTTGATCGTCGTTGTCTGCGAAGCATTGCTGGAGTCGGATGGCATCAGCTTGTCCGCAACGATGATGTGTGTAGGCGAGTGCTAGATGGTGATAATCATGCTAGCTCCCTAGAACAACAGATGTCATTTAATAAGTTGCGTTGGCTCGGGCACGTGCTGCGTATGCCTGATCACCGCTTACCTAGGAGGGCCTTGTTTAGTCTGCCAGGTGTAGGGTGGCGCAAGGCTGGAGGTGGACAGAAGTTGACTTGGCAGCGGGAAATGAAGTCAGTGACGACCAACCTGGGTGCCATTGGTCCGTCTCGCCTTCCGGGCTGGAGTCCACGTGACTCAGCTTGTGCTTGGGTCTAGATTTTGCAGGACATGGCTCGCAGTAGACAACAGTGGCGCGTCTGCTGCAGTCTCCTAATCGGATTGCCTGTTTAAAGTGTGTTTGTTGTTGAGTTATCTGTGGGGTAATGGCTGATTATGACGCATGGCAGTGAAAACCGCAAGGAAGCTGTCTCGCCGATGCCGTCTTATCTTTGCGCGATAGCCAGCTGTTTGTGACGGTATGCTGTCTACACAAGGTGTAGGCGCCTTGACCCTGAATGTTTGCTTAGGGCTTTATGGTTTTCAGGTAAGTCCCCCTTCTCTCCCTCTTCTTATTCTTTATTTCATAGGTCCTCATGGTTGTATGACAGCGAAGCATCAGTTCAGATGACTGATGTACTGCTGTTGATGATGATGATGATGATGACGATGATGATGGTGATGATGATGATGGTGCTGCTGCTGCTGATGTTGATAATGATGAATGATACCCCATATTAATGTCTACTTGAACTGCCTATAAACATGAGCACGTCGCCCAAGCTAATTGTAGTTGACTTCGGTAACATCGCGTTTGTGGCATTTCCTTAAAATATTTATTTTATATGCTCATTTATTGAAGAGTTAAGTCACCGTATCTGTATGCATTATTGGATTTATTTTATTTGATCTCGTCGTTTCCAGTTATTGGCTGTTGCTTGATATCCCCGGTGTGGCTGCGCTTAATGTGCATGTTGACAAGGTGCCTATCTGTCTATTACCCACTACCTCGTCCATACTGGCTCCAGCAGACAGTTGGTCGTTGCTGGAGAGAACGGGGTGCACGGTCCTTGTGGCCATGTTAGGATCAAAGAGTGGTACCACCCACACAGTGTAGAGCGGACTACGGTCCAGCCACCGCCTTGTGTGCGCTTGATTCCCAAACACAACGTGCTTGTGTTTGCCTGTGAAGGAGTGTGGGCCGGCTCCGTTGATGAAACGTGACTTCCATCCACATGCCTCCCGGTCTTATTGCTTCGGGTTTACACTGGATATGGGGTGTGTTGGTGGTGTAGTGCACGCCACCCATGGTCCCTATGTAGGCGCAGGCGTCCTGTGGCTAGTCACAGTGATGGGCAGTTCCGAAACGGGATGCCGGCAACCGTATATCTACTTTATCTCAACCGACTGAACTGTTGAATCTCTTTCAGTTATGATCTGTACTACGTCAACACATCTAAAAAAAATTTTGTTGTATAGGCGCCCTGATAGCGCTTCTAATTTCATTGCCTTCATTGGTGCTCACTCAACGAACAGATACAAGACTTCAATTTAACTGACTTTTTAATTTCAGAAGCACCGGTTCTCCATCTTTTTCAGGCTCTAAATCCTGCTAAGGCTGTTGCAATGGATGGTATTTACCCACAGCTTCTGTAAGAACTGGCAAGTGAGCTATGTGACCCAGTTATGCGTTTGTTTTAGATATCGCTTCATAGATGCTCTTTGCCTAAGGACTGAAAGGGGGCTCTCGTCTGCCTGGTTTTTAACATGGGCGACAAGCATCTCCCGGTCAGTTATAGACCGGTTAGTTTGACAAGCGTATAAGTCACGTTATTGGAGGACTTAAGTAGGGATGTGCTCGAAAACCATCTATGAGCATTTGGTCTGCTCTGTCCACTTGTACACGGTCTTCTCAAAGATCACTCCTGCATGTCTAATTTGCCACTTGCTCGCGAATGTTGGACAGATGCTGTGGATCGGGGTCATGCAATGGATGTGCTTATTACTGACTTCTCCAGAGGGTTCAACATTACCTCATTCTCACCTTTCCTTGAAGCATCGGTCCTGTGGCGAATCAGCGCGTGCTCTTAAATGAACCACCACATTTCTTAAAGGGAGATGTGTGTTCGTGTGGGATCTAGGCTGTCCTTCCGTGAATCAGTCCTTAATGGAATTCCATAGCGTTCAGAGCTTGATCCATTGTTATTTTCTCTGTATGTCAATGAGCTGCCCGAACTGAGACTGTGACTATTTAAGAGCAAGTGGAATGGTTACTGTACAACTATCGAATTACGAAAAACCAAAAACATTTAGTTGTGAAACATTAGCGGTTGTGTCTGGTCAGTTAATCGTTTATCCTTGTTCGGTTAGGAATTTGTATTGGTGTCATTATTTCCGGACATACGATGTCTTCTTTTGGCATTGTATATGCATCGTTTCACAAAAGCACAGGTTTCCGAAATCATCGTCGATACGTGTTTTAAAACACATCACAGAATCGGCCTCTAATAACCCTTCTTTTAGTGTATTCCATAAGTTTGCGATTCTTCGATACAAAGCTGATGTGATACTTTGTTCATGCAATGGACCCTGAGTTTGTAACGGTGTCCTCGGGTGTTACATGGTTCCCGCAGGTGAAATATTGGACGCAGTATGGGGAAGTGATTCAGGGGTAGTACTCAATGGGTCATAATAAGGTCAATTCTTACTCGGCGGTAGGATAGTGAGTAGAGTCGGAGGCTTTCACAACACTTTTCATACGGAAGCTTTGGTAGACTCTGTATCATACTGGTTGTGATATGCTGTATTTCCTCCAGCTTTTCAGTTTCCCACTGGGTTATCGGATGGTAAGCTGGGACACCATATTCAAGGATTGGTCTAATGAGCGAGGTGAATAGGCGAAGGACGGTTTCTTTGGACCATGTGGAGAGATTGCATCCGTTATGCCCAGTGCATACGAAGTCCCGCAGGGTACAATTTCTCTGTATTTTATAGTGATCTCATATCATGTTGTGAGAGCACTCCCAAGTCTCTGTCAAATGTGTTAGGTTGGAGCAACTGGCCGTCCAAGGTGTATGATCGATTGGCTGGACGTCTGGTGATACTGATGAACTCCGACTTGCTTGCATTAAGAGGGAGTTGCATTTCAGTGGACCACGTTGGCAGTCGCTCTAAGTCATGCTTGAGGGGAGCGCAGTCGTTCTGGTTCTCAATGATCCTCCAGATTTTCATATACTCTGCAAACAGAGCACGTGGTGACTGGAGCTGCTGCGGAAAATCGTTGATATGAATAAGAAATAATACTAGCCCAAGTACAGTTCCTTGAGGCACACCACTGTTCGATGGGAACCAGTCTGTCAGGTAGTCATTGACCTGTACTCTAAACCTTCGTCCCACATTGAACTCGTGTAACTACTGAAGTAACGTTCCACCGATTCCGTATGTCCTCAGTTTACGAAGAAGTACCTCATGGTTCACTCTGTCAAACGTCTAATTTACGTCGATGTACACCACGTCAACATTTTTCTGTTCATTGAGAGCTCATACCCACTGGTGGTTTGCGTACATCAAGTTGGTTATGCAGAATCGCCCTTTCGTAAAGCCATGTTGTGCTGGCGTCAATACGTCATCGATTCGAAGAACGACAGCAGACACTATTTCACAACCTTCTCAAGAATTTTGGATAATATCGAAGTCAAACAGATCAGTCTATAATTCTCTATTTTACTCGGATCACCACCCTTGGGAAGCGGTCTCACTATCGAGCATTTCCAGTTGTTGGGGACAGATCCTTCAGATAGTGAATAGGTTTGTCACAGTTGGTGAGACGATAATCGATAGGGACTTGAGTATTAGTGGGTGAAGTCCGTCTGGTCCTGGGGGCTTTGCACCATCGAGGTTGACGAGTAGTTGATACACTTCGACTGCATCACATTGTAGGCTGTCGAGCATGACTGGCACAACCTGTGCCGGTACTGGAAACATCCGCCGGTTTACTGGAAAATACGGTGAGGAAGTGCGTAGCCAAGGCGTCCGCGCGCTCCGCGCTTGAAATAAGCGTCTGTCCGTCCAAGCTCTCTAAGACCAGTAGGTCCCCCCAGGTTTCATTTGATTTTTCAAGTCGACAAATATTCTTTTGGGTGCAGTTGTGACCGAGGATACTAGCTCCTCTTCTAACTGTCGGCGTTTCTTGATCTTTGCGGCGTTACGTAAGTTACGCTGTTTCTTGTACACCGTGTAATCTTCATCACAACCCGAGCTGATGTATCTATCCCAAAGTTTGCGACGTCGCGCTAACTGTCTATATTCCGTATCAAACCAATGCGGTTTGACAGGCCCGGTTTTTGAATACAGGTAAACGAACCGAGTACACAGCGAGTTAAGCTTCCCCTTCATTAATGACCAACTGGCCTCAAGCGACGCATCCTGTGGTAGTGTCCAATCAGTCTGACTTGCGGCTTGGAGGAGACCGTTGAAGTCCGTCTTCCAATAGTTGAATGTCGGCTTCTGTTGCTTGTAATACGGTAACGACAGTTCTAAGTTTGTTACAATGGAGCAGTGGCCACTGTTTGCCAGAGGTTCGACTACTGTGATCTCGTTTAGTTTCTGCTCGCAACTCATAAACATTAGGTCCAGGCAAGATGCAGAGTGCGGAGTTACGCGCGTCGGTTGGATGACATGTTGCGTTGCCCCGATTTCAGTAGTCATTTTAGCGACCTGCGCCTTAATGTTGCCATGAGCACGAAGAAGTCGAACATCTGGCCCACATATCTTAGGTAAATTTAGATCCCCATCAGTAAGAACTGAGGGCGGCTCATGTGCTTCTGTACATGTGGTAGCCAATCGCAACAACGGTTTAATGGGCTACGGTAGATAACACCCACTATTAGTTCTGCGCGCCTGAGGCGGATTGTGCACCACAATTGCTCACATAAATTATCCTCGCTCCGATGGATGCTGATAAGTTTGCCAGATAGTGACGATCTTATGTACAACAGAACACCACCGTGAGCCTTTGATTTTCGGTCGCATCGGAAACAAGAGTATTCTGACAGCACGACTTCTTGGGGTATGACGTCGGAGTTCAGCCAAGTCTCTGCAAGTCCTAAAACGTCCGGCCGCTTCGAGACAGCGAAGCGGCACAGTTCGTCACGTTCGTTCATTAGACTGCACACGTTGGTGAATGCCACACGGAGGTCCTAGGAGATACCGCGGGACGTACCTGGAGATTGAGCAACCGGTTGATACAGGTTCGTGCACCCTTCTTGATCACCCAAAAATTTACTATTTGTAAGTTTGTCTCACTCTCTTCCGTACGGCGTTTGAGCTCAATGACTGCAATCTTCAAACGACCCCTGTCTTCGGATTCCAAGTCTCGGTGGATGTGAGCTTTTATGTCTTTCAACCTTGACAGACGAGACAGTATGAGCTGCGGCATATTGGGATTTGCAAAGGTGATTCCCAGCGGTCGACATGACTGGTTAGTTTTCTGGCCAAGTCGGATTACTTGTTGAATCGACACACTGTCTTCGCCCACATCCAAGTGTCTGTCGATGGGCCCCTGGAGGAACTCAACCTCGTGAGCATAACGTATCTGAGGGTTTTCTTCTTTTGACTCTGGTACGTGGAAGACCATGAAATTATGACGCCTCAGCGAAATCGGTGATGAACCTCTCATCTCCGCATATGACTTTAAGTTTTGGCTCACAGTGTCCAATTTCGAAGGACCCTAGACTCTACAATGGGCTCTCGATAAACTTTGGGACTGGGCTGCTCTGTGACAGATGCCCATGAGCAATTCGTATTGCCTTATATTTTCTCTTGTCCTAGCCCCAGGTACTGCCCTGGTTGGTTGTTGCATGTGAACGTTACTAACGCACGCAAATTCGTGGAAACACCGAAATCTTTGCAGAAGATTATTTCGACGGAAAATTTACATATGTCTTAGCAACTGGTCAGTCCTCTCAGAAGGAGATCCACGCCATTACGCTCAGCTGTAGGTTGAATCCAACGTTAACTATTGTCTTAAACCGCTCACAAACTCTCGAGAATCCGCTGAGAGGCCGAGGCATGAGACCATGATTGAATGAGGAGGCTAAGCAGAAGGGGGGGGGGGACAACGAAACTCAACTACAAACGCCACTGAGGTTAGCTCCTGGCTATGTCAACAAGTGTATCCAGTCAAACGTGTTCATCGTTTTTGGACCTCAACCAGGGAGCCGAGAGGCTTCAGCCGAGGCCAACTACTACCTATGACCAAGTCATCGTAGTCAGTTGTAGTGGAAGAAGAGTTACTGTTGTCAGGTTCTTCTTAAAGGCGGCAAAATCTGATGAAAACTGAGCGTTTGAATTATAGTCCGCTCAGTTTTTACTGGCGAGTGCACGATGTGATACAATTTTTGTCACTGCCGCTCATCCGTCATTTTCGGGCACTCGCCGTGTGCTCATCGGACCCTGGTGCCAATAGGGCTTTTGTGTTAATGAGAAGTGACATTATGGAAGCATTTTAAAAAGCAGCTTGAAAATTCCCATTTAGAGTCAAAAGAACACGAGACCATAGGTGAACAATTGTTTTCGATGATTCTCTTCAGACCATTACAATCATATTTAAGGGTAAAATAATGAACTGAAATCGACTCATTGGGTCAAGTTGCATAGTTAATTAACGGATCAGTGAGGGAGGGTAAAAGTTCATTGATCTGACAGGTCGATTGCATGTTATCGAGCTTGATCGACCTCAGTATCGTTCGTTCTAGCTGGCCAGGGAAGCTGTAAGGCATGGAGCAACTTCTTTTGCGAGCATAATGAAGGTTGAAACAACCGAATGCAAATCGATTCAGCTGTCGCGAGCGCACTGAGGCGCAAACCTCTTGATTGATGCTGGGGGACCCATTTTAAAAAGGCTTGTATATGTATCGCTCGAATCTTTTCCCCAAATGATTGTAGATATATCGACAATTATCACAGCCTTCGTGATCTAATGAAGTGGAAAGGTTGCTCGTGTTATTGCTTCACTTCTTTTGCAGATGCATGGGGAGCGACTCAAACTTCGAAGTACCGGGGGCTCTGGTTTGCTTACCGGTACAAGAAACAGAACGCTCTTTAGTACTGGTGCCTATTTCGTTCTTGTAACCTGACCTGACCTGGTCATCGCTGACCTCACAACAGCCGTCCCCTATCCATAAGGTAAGGTTCACTGGGTTCATTAGATTGTAGAGAACAGAAAGGATATCCTTTCTGTCCATGGCATAAAAGATGTGTTGTTTCGGCAATGTCCTTTAAGGAACCAGTGGTCCCTTGAGGCGATCGCTAACTTCCTTGTAACTATGGTCACAGGAAAATTAACAGTAGCAGCGTGCATGTTGCTTATTGTCCAAGATTAGCACACTGAACTCTTAAGTTGTACACATCAGGTCGAGACAGACCAGTGCTTCCTTAGGCGCTGAGGACAGCGCCTGCCAACAGGGGGATAATGTAACAGATCCGAAGATGACCTTCAAATGGGAGTTCAAGTAGGATTGAGGCGATAGGAATATCCTGTGTTCCTTTTCAAGGGGTCGTTTAACGAGGAGTCGATGAAGGGCTTTGAAAGGTAGGTGGACCTAAAACGAAGGCCGTATCACACCCTGACCAGTCAGTTGTTGCCCTTTTCTCCTGTTCCAGCAGTCCCTGATGTGTCAGTTACGTGAAATGAGAAAAACAGTTAGATTGGAAAACAAGAGGAGGAACATAGCTACTTAATTATTATACTGAGGAATTAAAAAAAGATAAACTGAAAGCTGAAGGTGAGTCATTTATGGAAGATTTCGTACCAACATGTGTTGCCATGTAAGGGCATCGAGCTGCCGCGAAAATCCTAAACCGTAGGTTCCATAACCACGTGATCTGGAAACGAGTTCCAGCGTTCTATAACGGCGCGACAAATGATTCTCCATTTTAATCCGACCAGGGCGCGGTTTGTACCGTTTCAACGGGTGACCGTGGAGACTAGGTAACTTAGAGCGACTAAATAACCAAGACATGTCTGTGCCGATCATTCCCGTCTACATACGGTAAGTGAGAATCAAGTCCCTCTAATTTTACGGTAGCGTATCGAGTACATCACCAAACTAATCAAGCGTTCGGGATACGTCTGTCCCCGTAGATTTTGCACCAACCTAGTACCTGTTGTACCCCAGTACGCACACTAGACCCCTGTGCAAGCATGGTCTTGAATCTCTTCGGCCAAACCCAGTAACGAAAGTAGAACTAGGGGCGGACACGCTCTGGACACTATTCAAAAGTTTCAGCTAAGGTACAGGCGTAATGATCTTGATATTGATCCATCGATGACTCTCATCCAATCATTTGCAGGCTGCGGTGCATGGCGGGACAGACATGACTGGAAGTTGCGGTAGGAGCTACAACATTACCCAATCATAAAATCCTCCCCAAATCCACTTTGTCTCGGATAAAACACAGTGGACAAGGCTAAATACTGTATTTCAACTGGTGTCGCCCGGATGCCGTGAATAATTTCGTAAACATATCAGCCGTTAAGATTCTGAAGGATCGGCAAATAAACCCTTGGCAGAGCTGTACGCTATCGGGCGCGTCCCCAGGTTGCGGATTGGCCAATGCCTTCCTTGTTAACTGCGAATAAGTCTCGTTTGCCTTGAAGGTGAGAAAAATAAGCAGTTGCGGACAGTCAGCGGCAGCGTCTCAGAGCGTGGAGAGTTCTGTGCTGGTCACCTGGTTCTCCATCATATACCACAAGAGCTCGTACGACGCTGTGTCAAAGTCAATGTGACCGGCTATAAGGTCACTGACCACTCACTTCTGTAACCAGAGGTGAGTATATAACGGAGAGCGAATGAACAACATTGCTGGCCACCGGCTTCTCTATGCACTGTTACTGAACACAACGAACGCGAAGGAGCGCCCGGATGTCAGCGGTCTTCCTTAATCGCCCCCGCTGCTTTGCTGGTTAGGTCTTAAGACTAAAGGCTCTGGGTGGGGTCCCTTAAGTCAACCCTCTTCCTCCGCCTGGGCAACCGGGAAGATCTCTGCCCACACAATACATTACCATTATAAACTTTACAAATTATTACACTGACTATCCGTTTTTCCCTCTTTTTTGTTGTTAACTATGTCTTGTGGCACTGCCAATTGTATATTGGTCAGGTGTTGTATAATACTACTACTACTACTGCTAATAATAATAATAATAATACGGGTTCTTACAAGCAGTCTTCTTACAATTGTCGCCTGATTGAAGGGCTGCTGAGTGCACGACACCTAGATCAACCCGCTTAGTGATAACAAGGATTTCGCCATCGCTGACAACATATCGTTTGGGAGGACTAGCAGCTCCCACTCGGAAAATCGAACACTTGGCCCGGTTTATGGGCATTAACCCTAAGACAGCCCATTCCCAGAGCCTATCCAATGCACTTCGAATTTCCTCGGAACCCCCTTAGATATCTACGATGCTCCAGAGCTTAAGATTGCCAGCAAACATTAGCGACGACACTCCGAGCTCTCCAGGCAAGTCCTTTACGTAAATCCCGAACAGCAATGGCCCCAATACAGAGCCCTGCGGAACGCCACTAAGAACAGTGCCTAAGCGAGAGGCTACACCCCAGGCGTATATACTATTCCCTCCCCTCCCGGAAAACAAAATCCATTTAAGGGCGTGACCAGTTGCCCCTTAAGGCCTCAACTGTCGTGCGAGTCTAAGATGAGGAACTGTCAAAGGCTTTCGAAAGTCTACGAATGTCACGTATATTACGTGACCATTGTCTGCCGTATCGGCCCAGCTTTCCCGAGTCACACGTATATTAGTCTGACACGAAAATCTCTTACGGAATCCGTGATGCGCAGCACCGCGAAGGTTAAATTTGGTCAGGTGGTTCTCCACCGACCCCTTTACCAGTTTTTCAAACAACATGAGAACTACACTTGTCAAACTTACAGGTCGCCGAGTTGCACGAAAGGTCAGTCCAACAGAATTCAATGAGGTTGAAATTCCATAGAACTGGGTATCTATTAGCGCAGTGAGTGCGAATAAAGTCTTTACTCTCCCTGGGGGTAATTCCAGTACTCTTGTATGCCATTATAAGTGCAAACTGGACAGAGAACGTACACATGGCGGCGCAACATAACAATTTCATCAGACTGAGATGTGCAGATCCTCAGCACATCTAATTTACAGCTCATATAAGGCACAACTCTTCCGCCTTGATGACCAAGGGAGCGATTAGTTCTAGATAGTGCAGCTTGTGACCTTAAGGACCACGAACCTGCCTTGTAATCAAGTCGGGAGTTGGGACCTATGTAGGGGACTTTGCGACCCTTGTAGTATCCTTAGTTCATGCGCAACTGGTGCCGGTTGCGCGGCAGCAAATCATCTGTACAGTGTGCAGGCGTACTGCTGATGCTTTTTTTAATGCGTAGCCCGGTTAAAATATTTCACCATCCGTGATATCCGGAGACGTCCACGTTTCAGTGTTAACAGGTATGTCGGGACGAGTTTAGCCTGCAAGTAGACCCAACTCTTGCACCTTGTTCCCTAGGCTACGCAAATTGCCATATATTCGCTGTAGGAACTCGGAACAACCAGACCTAGGCTGTGCGCGACACGGATGGGTTCTGGTAGGGTAGAAATTGACCTCCGCCTGACCATCTGAAAACTCACAACACGGAAGCCTTGTTCACCAGTCTCCCACCTATTTTTGAGGTCTTTGTTGGCTTCCTTCAACTTCAGCCTGTCTACCAGGGAAAGATCAAATTAATTGCCGACATTACTACCTTTGATTTTGAATGCAAAACACAGCAAGGCTTTGCGTTCCTCCCGGGTAAAAAGTGTCATGCGAAGTAGTCGGTGTCGCTATTTTAACGTACCGATAGGTATGTTTCCCATTCTAGTCAGCTTTCTAACAGTGACACCAGGTGGAAGCAGCTTGTTGACGCACAGCTTGAACCATCGAAGGTCATCCATCATGCACTCCATAGGAAGAGTTGCCGTACATTCAGCTACGATGCTATCCGTAAAAGTACCGTCTCGATTAGGCGTATTTACTTCACGAGTTTTCGACTTGATATCGGACTTCACCGAAGGTGACACGGTGGATCTTGTCGCCAAAGTTGCTGGGGTAATCGTGGTTGGAGGCTTATGCTTCAGCTCTAGCACCTTCACGGCTTTAGTTCCCTCAGGCTTTGCAGAGGTCTTACACATTTTCTTGGCCTATTTCTCCTGCTTTTAGTGGATACACGAGCCCTAAGTTCGGCCTCACTCTGAGCAGTATCCAAAATTCCATCAAAGGCGTCGCTAACTGCATTCTGCCTAGCTGGAGCACTCCGTACGGTAGCCGTTACCTCAGGCGGATTCTCACCGACAGCAGATGAAATTGGCTGAGTAACTGCGCCCAGTGGGCCAACATCGATTGGGACTACAAGTCTACTTTACAGTCAGATGTGAGGACAAACCACATTTGCTGGTCACTCAGCCGGATGTTGCTTGCTACTTCAAGTGTGACATCAAGACGCCCAGGTCGACGGCTGCAGCGTTCAACGCAACTGAACATTAAGCTATCGCTAGTCAACAGCACTACGTACCGGCCAAAGCTTAAGCCGGTACAGGTCTCAGGTCCCAGGAGTTGCATACCTAGCAGTTCCCCAGGACTCATCCGTCACGGGGTTTGAGCAGTCCATACCGCCACAAACAGCATTCGAATCGCTGAACAATGCAACCGAAGATACTGTAGCACCGGTGTTCTGTGAATTCCACATGACGGTTTCATGAACAGTAAAAACACAGGGGTCAAAAACGTAAACCCGTCACATTTCAACTTGCGGTGCAATCAACAGAAACAAAACGGGTTTAACAGGGTGCAAAACGGATTACAAAAGACAATAGTCAAAAACTAACCAAAGGCTAACCTCGAATAAAAAGACGACCTTGATGACTTACCCGATTACGAGTACGATATAGTCTTGGAAACTGGTGGCCCAATCATTTGGATCAAACGAGAAATGACTTGTCAAATTTTGCACGATACTCTTCTAAACGCCGTCCAAAACTGCTATTTGAAAGTAAAACCTCAAAGAACCGACACGCAAAAAGTTTCAATTTATCGCAAAAGAGGAAACATCCGTAAGTTCAGATGGATGAATGTCGATAGGACTGCTATCGTTGTTACCTCTTTTCTTTACCTTTTTGTTTCATTCACAGACATCACCCGTGCTTATTCCCACCATCCATTCAGATTAGGCTCGATCCCCTCGGCAACTGTGACAGCGGCATCCAGCTCGCCACCATGCGCTAGCCTGTCGCACATTGCATCGAGTATGACCTCTTAATAGGTAGTTTTGTTAACTTCATCTAACCATCTATCATGTATTTATTTTGTATTGCAGCCCCCAAAGGTCTGTTACGACTACGTACTCATTAGAGACGGAAGTCATTGAAATCTTCGACCGGACGCATTTTACACTCGCAACAAGTTTCCGCTTCGTGCTTTGCTGCTTTCCATCAAGAGTATCCTGGATAATTTAACACTGCTTTGACATTTGCACCGCAAAAACAAGTCACGTTATTCAGTAGATCGTCTAAAATTTATGTAATATATCGCGTAGGTACACAGTTCTTAATTTCTCACGCTACATGCGCCATCCAGCGAATAGTATGATGTTCCTCTTTCGCCATCGGAATTTACTGGTAAATATCCCGCAGGAAGTATTTCGTCGTCCTCTCTCGACTTCTGCAGATAAATCCCTTTTGTTAAAACTACGAAAAGATACCGGGTTGTCTTTCGCCGTATGTAGAGACGCCCTATTGAAGAACGCCAACGATTACAATCAAGCTTTAACATGGCTCAACGAAGAGGCTGTTCGTAGAGGTTGGGCAAAAGCAGGAAGGCTTTCAAACCGTCTTCTATCACAAGGGCTTCTCGGTGTACTTTCTGACAAGTCATGTGCTGTAATAGTGGAGGTTAACTGCGAGACCGACTTCGTCGCAAGGAATGACCAATTTCAAAATCTTGTCGCATCTATCACTGAAACTGTGATGGCCAGCTTCACAGTAAGTTACACTTAACTGACCCTGTATACCTTGCTGAATCCGGAATTAACTTTCAGAAGCGGCTGTTATCACTTTGCTGATACCATGATTACACCACTTTGCCTTATTTCATGGATACTGACTGAAATAAGGGTTTTCCATTTTCACCGGGGTCATTCGGTACTACTGCGTATCGGCAACATTTAGCCGTTTTATCCAAAGGCTTAATCCCTTCCCACACAGGTGTGTATGTCACTGTCTTTTCACCTTCTTTTGCCTGCTCCCGAGTTATTTTTTTGGTCATTTGCGTTAAGAGTGCTCTTTTGCTGGTCTTGGATTCGCCCTTGCCATGTCGAAATTAAGCCTTTAACATTGGCACTGCACAGCAGCTTCAGACATTTGTTACTTTCAGTCGGCCGACTTGAGATTTTTGTTTTTCCACTTAAGTTATTGTCTTCAAGTATTTATCACTAATTGGCTTATCTCATTTTAACACCATTGATCATTATGCTGATAAAAAGCGCTGACTGTGTCCGGAAAGTGAGGGCCGCAAGAATGGCACGGATCAACGCTTATTGCGCAGCTGATGATAAGGGTGTAATACGCGAGGTGTCGTGGCACTGGTACATCAAGTTAACTGATGTAGCTTTTTAAAACGGCACGAGTGTATGTCAAAGCAAACGGGCTTGAGCCCATCAGACTTTGACAGATACCTAATTGATCATGCTTCTAATGGCGTGTCTCGCATAGTTGGGAATAAACTTAGATAGTCATCGTCTACATGCTGGGAAAGCACTGGACGGTATTTTCAACCTGTTGCATGTTATCAGTAGTGTGCATCCATCGGATCCTTGAACGGGTCTCAATAGAAACGATTGGTTGAAATAGTAGAACAGAGAACAGGTTAACCGATGTACAAGTGGAGAGAGCCGCTATGGTGACGTCAGTTTTAACAAATCTAATGTGTCGTAGGTGGGGAAATATGGTACAAGCCTATAGGGATATGTTCATCAGCATACAATGAACAAAGATAGGTAAGGGAGACATGTATGTTAAGTATTCAAATCGTGTTCGAGTTGATACTTCATAAGAATTGATTAGACGTGTGTTCCCATAGTTCTCAGTTGGCCTGCTAATACTTCGGGGTCCGTAGCGGTGGTGGTACTCAAAAACTGGCTTAAGGAGGCGCGAAACTAATTACGTAGTACATCAAATGTTAATTGTTTTCTGTTTCACACGTATGTGTATCTGTGACAGTGGTAGCAATAACAGCCATCTGAACGGACTCCCCAAAAACGATTGCGTAAGAACATTGTAGCAGTTTTCAGGTTAAAGAGGATCAGTACCTGGTTAGCCTTTCTTCATAGGCTTCTATGTGGACATAGAAGCCTCGAGGTCGGTGTGGCCTAATAAGGAAAGCTTATAACATCGGTCGGATGAACAAAGAAGAGGACGCGGTTTAACGCTCCTCTTCAGCTGCCTTAAGGTTAGTGGGGCCAGGCAGGAGAGGATGTGATATGGTTGGAAGAGTGGGCGTGGAAATTCGGTCTGCTTTTTTATTTAGTTATTTTGCAACAAGTGAAGCTTTTACTGTACGAGCAAGAGGCATTACGGACATGGCATTATATGTAGTAGTAGTAGTAGTAGTAGTAGTAGTAGTTGTTGTTGTTGTTGTTGTTGTTGTTATTTTTCTGAAGCCATTTTTGTTTTTTTATTTGTTTGACATTAGGTATCCAAACAAATACGTACACAGATCTGTAACTGGTTTCGATTGTGCGCCATATCCAGCATTGTTTCCAGTCATCGGCACTCCTCGTCCTTGGCATTATGTTACTTGTTCCCTTCTTATAAACCTCTGTCCCTGCAGTATTAACCTTGAAGAATTACGTAGACTTTGGAACTGTGAGAAATTTGTCTGTCTGTACACGGAACACATGACATTTGCATGATCTAATGGACAGTTCTGTATTATACTAGATAGATTGAAATTTAATAAGGTGAAAGTTTGCACTCAAGTTGGTGCGTGACTTCGCAACTGGCGGTGCGAATTTTGTTTATTACGGATAGGGTAGCGTTCCGTGTATTGTATGAAGGAGCCCATGAATTACGTAGAAAATTAGTGTCATGTTTAGCTTTATCTTACGCAACCATATCGGGTCTAGCATCAACAGTTGGCAGCGTTCAGAATATGTCAGTCTCTGAGTAGAACACAGGATGTCTTATGTAAGCACGCTGAACGCTCTCTAATGCCGCTGTCACTGCTTTGCATTGCTGAATATCATAGTGCAATCCTCTACTGGCTTGCCGAACAACCTCCTCGTGGTGCCAGCTAGGTGGTTCCGGATTATCCCGTTCCAGCGAATGGTTCGGCGGCAGTGTTCCAGCACGCGGTGGGTTCTCGCCTGGCAAGCGTTCTCCCTATAAAAAGCCACAGATGTCCGTTTAAAAACACTGTGACATGGCGGATATGACTCGCCACTAAATAAAGTCACTGCCCCTCGCGTCTCTCTGAGTGGCATTGTAATTCAAGGGTGTGTTGGGCCTCTGGTCCTATGGGTCCTAAAGGCGTATGAACCACTCGTTTGGTCACCGACTCCCAACGGGTTGTGATACCCTTGTATCGCCCTGCTGCCTTGTAGTTTAGATCCTTGACCAAAGGCTCGGGGTGGGGCCCCTGAGACCACCCTCTACTTCGGCCTGGGCAACCGGGTAGTATCTCGCCCACTGACGAACCATGGACTTACAACCACAACCATTCATCCGCTCTCTTGCTGCTACGATGCTATTCACTCATGTCACTATACCAACTGCACAAACACACGCCACCATTTTACCTACTTCTCCCTTGTACCATTCACACCCATTTTTATCTGACTCCTCTATGGCGATCAACCCCACCTACACTGCTGAACCTGTTCCCGTGACATTTGCCAACTCAACCACACAGTACTCAACAGAGAGCTGCCGGTCCCAAAGTCGCGCATCTTCGCTCCTGCAACCCGGAACGCAGTTCAAACTTGCAGCCTTCAACGTACGCACATTACTGCAGATCGGTCAGCAAGTTGGACTTGCACGCACGCCAGAGACCCTTGGAATTGATATCTGCTGCCTGACTGAAACACGACTCCAGGACTCTAACTCGGTCTACCAGTTGGTGTCACCGCTCCACCCACGCACCCGCTTCCATCTACAGCTCTCTGGTGACGCCGAGTCTGCCGCATCTGGGCAAGCTGGTGTTGGAATCGCCCTTAATGCTAGAGCCGAGACTGCTTTGATTGATTGGATTCCGATCAATAGCCGCCTTTGTGTGATGAGGCTCTATGGCTCTTATAAAGTTAGCAGACGTCGAGTCGAAAAGCGTGCTCTCTTCGTGAGCTCTGCCTACGCGCCCACTGACTGTAGCTCGGACACCGTCAAAGACCAGTTCTACCAGAACCTTCATGAGCTGCTCCTAAGGGTTCCTAAAACAGACATCATTGTTTTGGCAGGTGACTTCAACGCGCATGTCGGTATTCTGCTGCATGTGAGCGCCACCTCGGGGGACCGCATGGATATGATGATATTCGCTCAGCGACTGGAGAAAGACTGCTCAGTCTGTGTGCTGATCATCAACTATTCCTCTCCAGCACCAGCTTTCGTCATCCTGGACGCCAATACGCCACTTTGCGCCCCCCCCCCCATCATCAACCCAGCACTGATCACAGATTGACCACATTGCTATAAGTCGCAAGTGGCGCGGCAGCGTACGCGACTGCCGGTCATTTTGGTCAACATGCGTCGATACTGAACATGCACTGGTATGTGCGACCGTTTGCATGCGTTTCAGTGGTTCGCCTAGGTCAAAACACATCCGACTGAATACCTACAAGTTGGAGGACCCAATGGTGAAGAAAGAGTATCAACAAAGGCTTCGTGAAAATCTCGCTCTCTCTCACACTCTGGATGTTGAGCAACACTGGTCAAATCTGCAACAAGCCTTGCTGTCGGCCGGTTTGTCCGGCTGTGGCCTCGTTCGCTCCACTCTCAAAAGCTGGATCTCTGGAAGATCCTCGGAATTGCTGGATCTCCGACGGGCGGTGCCTGCTGGCGCAGAGTACAACGAACATCGCCGGTCTATTACGCAACAGCTGAAAGCAAGCTTTCGTTCTGATCGTGAATCTTGGTGGTCAAAACAAGCTGATGAGATGGAAGCCGCTGCATCAGCTCGCAACTTCCGCCGTCTGTTTTACATTCTCAGGACCATTGGTTGCAATTTTCACGCTATCAGCCAAACGATTTGCGTATCAGACGGCACGATTAGGTTGCTGGGAAGAGCATTTCGCTCTCCAATTCAACCACCCAACACAGCCCCATGTGACACCTCCAGCCCCAATGTATGATGCTTGGCCTATCTCCACACACCCCCCTCAAATGACGCAGAGATTCGAAATGCAATCCAATCTTTGCAACACCGCAAGGCTTCGGGTCCCGACAACCTACCACCGGCTCTATTCAAAGATGGCGGGGGTGTACTTGTCAGCGAAATCCTATCGCTGTTCACAAGATTTTGGACTGAGGAGAAGGTTCCGAACGCATGGGGAGTATCGGTCATTGTTCCGATTCACAAAAAGGGCTCACGCGCCGATTGCTGCAATTACCGTGGAATCTCGTTAATCTCTGTCGCATCCAAAATCTTCGTGTCGGTCCTACTTAGCATGCTTTCAACGACTAGAGAGGAGTTTTTTCGAGAAGAACAATCCGGATTTCGTCCAGGCCGCGGCTGCATCGACTAAGTCTTCACGCTTCGGCAAGTTCTCGAACTTCGTCACATCCATCGGCGGCCAACAATCGTAGTGTTTTTGAACATCCGAGCGGCATTTGATTCAGTGGATAGATCTGCGTTGTGGAACTGTTTACTGAAGAAAGGTGTGCCCGAGAGGTTTGTAACTATCCTGAAAGCACTTTACGGTCACACGTCGGGCAAAGTCAGGGCTTACAGCATGCACTCTTCTTCATTTGCTGTGACCAGCGGTGTTCGCCAAGGTTGCCCTATTTCACCTTTCTTCTTCAATTTTGCCATCGAAGATGTTCTCCAAAGAACACTGGAAGGTGTTCAGGACTGCGGTATTGAGCTCTTCCCTGGAGACAGAATCACGGACTTGGACTAAGCCGATGATATCGCCTTGCTGGGGGACGACCCACAATCCGTCCAGAGCGCTTGGCGATGGAGGCGTCTAAGTACGGCTTATGCTTCACTCCGTGAAAATGTAAAACGCTGCTCCGGGACTGGCAGGTACCTGAACCCGCGCTCACCATTGCTGGACATGTTCTGGAGCAAGTCCCTTACTTTACTTATTTAGGGAGTTGCATCACGGCTGGTGGCGGTGTTGGAGATGAAGTGTCACAACTGATTGTAAGGGCCCGCGTTGCATTCATCAAAGTGAGACACCTATGGCGTCGTCGTGATGTCAATTTCAAGCTCAAGGACAGAGCGTACAACGCTTCCGTCCGTGCAGTACTCTTGTACGACTGTGAGACGGCCTATTCGCTCGGAATAGATGAAGCGGCTGTCAGTCTTCGACAATCGCTGTCTACGAAGGATTGGTCAGGTGTGGTGGCAACACCACGTAAGTAACGCAGAGGTGCGAGACTGCGTGCTTGGGGCGAATAGTGCCAGTCTTCAGGAGGTTCTTCTACATCGCATGCGTTGGCTCAGACATGTTCTGCGCATGCCAGCCCATCGCGTTCCACGTCGAGTGCTATTTGCACTCCCAAGGAGCGATAGGAAAAAGTGCCGCGGTGGACAGCCGATGACGTGGAGAAAGAGCATGAATAAGGCAACCCCAAGTTTGGCGGCAGTCGGACCAGTCCGTCTTCCAGGTTGGGGGCCACGAGATGCTGAATCACAGTGGTTGGAAACATTAGACGTCATGGCCCGCAACAGACATCAGTGGCGTCAATCTTGTTCTGCCATTTTACCATCCCTTTGATGCACACAAAAACTCACAAAACAAAACAAACAATAAAAAATGGCGCGTTTAAAACCAAGAAAATCGTTTCCCATATTTTTTAGTCGGAGTTCGTGTTTCCATCTTTTACCCTTTTTTCTTCTGCCTTGGTTCTGATGACACAAAGTCTGTTAACCGACTGCGAATACATATATATATATATATATTCTTCTTTATATATATATATATATATATATATATATATGCTCTAGCATTGAGTGCGTGCAATTCTTGTACAGTATAACTGACACTTGCAGTTTAAGAAACAATGCATTTTTTCTTGGCTTTAGTGACGGTGTATTCTGCATGCCCTGAAAAGTTAAGGCATGGAAACAGTACCAACGTAAGAGCATCAATTCATGTCAGTAGTGATGCCCTAAGTCCCTTACTTGCTTGCCACGTGCAAGAGATTTACCAGAGAACGTTCGTGGTCGAACAATCATATCACATTTGCATGGGAAACTCATTTTTGATGTGCAACACCATCCTCCAAGTGCATTCAACTATGTTTATACGTTTCTAATCATGGGCTCCTAGTCCCGGGGATCATGGGCACAACTTTTATATCATCAGCAAACATGTAGGGCCTGCCATAGACAATAACGTCGAAAATGTCATTTATGTCCGTCATGAAGTGAAGTGGTCTCAGGGCACTGCCTTGAATGACGCCACTTGTCACGGGATTGCGACAGGATTCGGGATTACTTATTTTGACTATTTGGGTTTTGTCGGTAAGGTATGAAAAGAACCAAAGAAGTAGAGCGTTGGTGATGCCGTACTCTACTAGAGTCGTCAAAGGGGCACTTAGTCAAAGGCATCTTACATGTCGTGGCATATGATAATATAAGCTTTACCTTCGAGTAAGCTTTTGATGTGGTTTAAGAGGTCCATTTGAAACCACTGACAGCAACGCTGTTTAATAAAGTTATGTCGTTTTTGCCTGATTAGGTTCCTTGATATTAGAAATTGGGGATTCGTAACATTTTTAGGATCGTCTCCATAACTTTACGGAATACGGACGTATGGCTTTTCGGGTGGTAATTCGCAACATCCCTTTTCGAACTTTTTTGTATACTGGTAAAACTTCCGCTTGTTTCCAGTGAAGCGAAACAGTGCTGGCTTTCCTTGACAAGGTAATTATATTTTGCAAAAGTATGGGGATATCGGGACTACCGTATCTCAATAAAGTTGGCGGAGTACCACCAGAGCCACCATTAAAGGACGGCTTTATGGCGCTGAGTGATTTCCTTATTTCTGCGATGGCAAATTCTACTGTCCATGATGTGCCGTCTATGGACTGTTTTGACTGTGGTGTACTGTTCTTTTATATTTCTGTTGATGGACGAACAAAATACCCGTTAAAAAGATTACCTATGACTAGGGGATCGTCCGTTGACGTGGAGGCTGGCAATGTAATGGACGTGCTGCAGTCGTTTCTGCATCCTCATCTCGCAAGGAGCGTTGTAAGCTCTTTCGGCTTATTTGAGTCTAGGAAAGTTCAATGTTCTTCATAACACCGTCTCAGCTCGGCCAGATACTCACTCGCAGAGTGTATCATAGACCCGATATAATATACTGAATACTGTATTGTGGAGCAAGTAGAAATGAATTCTGTACAACTCCTTCGAAATATAGTGAAAAACGTTAAAAACAATTGTCACCCGTGCATATCGTTATGGTTCTCATGTAACATTTAAAATATCTGATTCACGGTATTGCAAGACTCCCAAATGTGGGATGTCATTGTAAGCGTGCAGTCGTTCTCTTAGTCATGTAGTGGTCGAATATAAATCCAACAACGTTTTGAACTGCTGCAGATGTGGCCTCCATCACAAGTTCAGGCAAATTGTTCCAAATATTTACCACTCTCCGTTCGGAGCACAGCGGTTTGGGAACTCGCTTCACATCCGGCACCACAAGTTTGTATCTGTGTCCGCATGTGCTGCATGGCCATCGTAAGTACAGCATTGGCTTCAGAATGTGGAAGTCAGGGAGATGTAGAATACAGTAGGCCACAATGAGATTGACTCGCACCCGACGGTAGGACTAGGTCATAAGGTTTCCTACAACCTAGAGACCGTAATCTGATCGTGCATTAAGGGGCAAGTCCTTTTAGGCTACGACCTACCTGATTACTTGGTGTGTCTTGGTATGATCCATATCGACGTCTGCTGTTGTGGGTACCGAGACCGATGAGTCAAGGCAATATGCTGTAACCTGGGTGCACAGTTCTTTTAACGTTGAATATTTGTTGAATTTATGTGAACCACCTGATGCACCATTGCTGGCAATGGCATAGTAACTTTTAATTTGACTCCTTTTAATAAATTTCTCGTGTTTTAAAGGATCGGATCGTGTCTTTGGCACCGCTGATAGCGGTTTCGGTCAGTCCTTCAGTCGAACTAGTTGCCGAACTGATGTTGTGAAGAACTCAATCTTTTGAAATCGCTTTGATTTATATTTTTTAACTTTAATGCTGACTAGTTTCCGCGCGCCGACATTTAGCCCAGGAACAATGTCCGTATTCATGATTGGAACTATGTCGTAACTGGTGGTTTGAGAACATTTCGATGGCAATAGTGGCTGGCTTCATCAAACTTCCCTTTGTAGGGCCGTTTTGTCAATCGACATTCTTGATGTTTTGAAGGTTGCGTTTTCTGCTATGCTCTTTTTGATAAACTTGTTCATTATCTGTGCGTTACTAGATTGAAAAGTACAGGACCATTTTTGCGCTCAATGTTCTTTCGATGCATTGAACACCTGCACCGAGTGTCTTCCATCTTACCTGCTTTGAGCAGATTTTTTTTACAATGTTTCTATGGGCAGTTTATCTAACTCCTTCAGGTCTTCCCCGTTGTTACCTTTGGATCATCGCTAGTATTTGAGTGGCATCAGCGTGCCTGAATTGATATGGTCAGGGAGTTTTCGGTGGTCATGATCAGATCATCTCATTCTACTTATGCTCATACACCACCGACTAGGGAGCGTATTATTAATAAGTAGGAGGATTTTTGATGCAATTTTACTCACAAGCCAGATAGCCCAAACCCCAATCCGGAAAAGCATCAGACGATCGTTTGGTCTACCGGATTTTGGGTAAGTTTCATGGTGAGTTCAATCGTTGACTTGTATTGGGAATTGAAGTCACTTACCACCAAGCTGGGTTCTTTAAGTTCTTCTTTCCACCTAGGCGGGGGTCCACATGACATGCTCTGCGCTCTGCTTTTCTCATTACAGGATACCAGTGGCACTCCTGCTATCTTCTTCTGCTCGGGGTATTTATTTAAAGCGTGTACCGTGGTGTTATCTGTTGGATCTGACGAAATTCTTTCCATGTTTGCTGAAAAACGGTGATTTTTTGTTGGCTGAGCTTGTTGCTAGTTGGTTTTTGATAAGATGCCTTCTAGTGCCTCACCCGAAAAAATTTTTAAGTCTTAACCGCGTACGTTGGCTGGTTCATTTCCTCCGTATGCCTGTTGACCGCCTTCGTCGGTGTGCGTTATACGCCATGGCTGCATCAAGTCTGGCTAGACCGCGAGGTGACCAGTGGCGGACGTGGCATAAAGACATGCAAAAGCTGACCGAGAGACTTGGCCATGCTAATGCTTGCTGTCTTCCTTGTGAGGGCCGCGGGATACTCCACACCAATAGTTGGAGGCATAGCACAGTCACGCAGTCAGTGGCTTTCCCGCACTTGATTTCTTACATCTACCTGTTAATATTAATTCCATTCCGATCAGTTTTTGGCTTTTCTGTCCTGATTCCACTTACTTTGTACTCTATTTACATTTAATCTCGCTTTTTACCGTTGGCCATTGTTATTCTGATGCCATGAGTCGTAGCAACCGGATTTACCGCACTTCGCTGTCCGGGTCACAGGTGTTTGACTTAACTGAACTGGTTCTACTTATCAGCGATCAATCACTAGAAATGCTGTATCAGTTCTCTTACCTTGGCAGACAACATATCTCTGGTTGTCACCTCAGTAAGTGGGTTGACCTGCGTATCAGCAGGGTCCGTTTGGCTTTCTAGAGACTCAGCCATCTATGAACACGGCGGGATATCGTGTTTAACGCCGCGATAAGACCGATGTTAGTGTCTGGACCAGACCCTTGACCAGTTCGCCTTGAAGACATTAGACGAGCAATCGAGTTTATTCACCCGTGCTTACGGGATATTGCTCACATCTAGTGAGGTCCGTCGGCTGGTTTTGGGCAAGAAGCCCTCTAACGCCTCAACCGTTTATGTTGGCTCACTGATCGCCAGTCCAAGACGTGTTCATGCTATTGCGAGCGGTCTCCGTGGTTGGAACCTCGGGATGGCTCACATCAGTGACTTGAGGCACTATCGGACATGGCGTAGTCACGTAATCCATGACGTTCCTGCACTCGGTTTCTTGCATCGAGCTGTCAACATGCATTCCATTCTGCTTAGTGTTGTACGGATACTTCTTGATTTCAGTTTTTTTGTTTTCTGTTTGTGTTCAATTTCGTTTTCTAACCGCTGTTGCTTATTGTCCTTTCGGCAACTTGCGTCGTGGCAACTGCATCCACCGCATCTCGGTGCTCTGATCATGTTGTTTAACTGAACTGAACTGTAGAGTAAGCTTGATTATGATGCACGTCAGCAGAACTCCCAAGAAATCTGTCTTGGGTAGTATTCATACTTCGCCACCTTTGTTCGCTAGGCACTTAGAAAACTACACCCATATGCCACATGTTTGGACGGTTGAACATTCGCAAACCTTCGCCATATGCAGGACTGACGCCTCATCAGCAGCAACGGACTTCTTACTCGCTCCATTTAACCGTTCACTCTGATCCGGCAAAAGAATGCTTCCGCACCGATGTCGACGAGTTGGCCAACATTCTCAGTGAAACATTTGCGAAACATTATCAACTGTTTTGACCACTTACCACCGTTGTCGCGATTGATCTGATTGTTCACATGTTTCACAAATATCAGTAACGATTTTCGCTGCTGTTGTCGCGGGATCGGTGGTATTTGTTGATTGCGGTTATGAGCTGCAGGATTCGGTTCATGACTTTGGTCTGTTTGCCTCAATGGTCCATGGCATCCGTTTTGACTGAGATTCTTAGCTTCCCCAAAGAAAAGACCACCGATATCCTGCACGATGTTTCGGTGTTGATAACGTTACTTACTGTGTTCTAAATCGTATTTTCTGTCTCGGATACACTACCTGATTGGCTTTGAGAACAACCCTTAAAATGTGGCAGCTGTCTGTGTATAAAGCTGTCTCATGTCGCTTTTAGCTTAGCGAGGACCTGTGTTCTTTGAACAAAATAAGAGGGCTTTAAATCCTCAAACTCGGCATTAACGAGAGGTTTTATTTCTATCTGCTTTGAATTTCAACTCAGATACTCCGCTAATCTGTTTCTGTGTCAACTTTTTTTTACTGAGCTTACCTATGACATGAGGGTAGGGCGCGATCCACTGACAGAAGCTTTAGTGACTACGTTTCGACTCTGTACGCGACGAAAAGCACTTCACTCTATCCAAACTAAGCTTTTGATTTAGGTTCAGGATAATGAACGGCTGAACTTGACAAGGCAGTCAATGCATCACTGGGGATTGTAAACTCCGATGTCACCGCTTTGTGTAATACACGGGCGACGAAAATCGTTTATTGTCGGGAAAAGCATAAACCGCAATATGCCCCTAACTCCAAAGTGAAATTTAATGGATGATGTTATCGTCAAGGTGAGAGGTAACTACTATCTCTACTTTAGTGTCTGGGGTTCGGAATGTAGATGAAAGTGGTTAGCAACATATGCTTGATGAATAGAAGCCACAAAACTTGCTTGAAACAGTACTTAATGAATAGCCGGTTTCACAGCTTAGTATAGCATGTGCACTAGAATAGCTGATGGAGCTCACTTGAACTGGCAACAGTGTGTTAGCTAGCCTAATTCAAACCGGTGAAAATGCTGCCCCGTTTTCTTTGGACAACTTTAGCAGCAAAATACCAGCTGCTATGTTGAGCCTCTTGGGCTCGTGATAGAGCTCATTGTTTTGGATTGGTTTTGCATTGCATCCTAATCGCATGGTTAGATTGTCTGTACTCTGACGTTCTCCACCATTTTTTGCTATGGATTGATCCTATATATACCGAATTTTATCGGCCTGTTGTATGCTAAGTACCCGATTTGTTTGTCATCTGCTTAACGCAGTGTGTCATCTGGACATCCCTGATGTAGTCATGAATTTCAGTTCATCTTTTTCGACTACATGATGAGTTGTGAATTAATGCGGCTGAATTAAGTGAGTGTGCCCACGTTGTCGGAATTGACAAATGCTGCTGTCATCCAGGGTTCGTTTTAGGCTACCAGTTTCTTTTACATACCATGAATTAATTGGTTTATCACTTTTTGGTTGCTGATCCATTGTGAGTATCCAATGCGTTACTTCACCACCACATAGTTTTCGATGATTCCAACTTAGTGTTTATGCCATCATTGTTTAAGCTGGACATGGTCTCTACCTATCGTCAGTTAGCGGAGCTATCTCTTAAGTATTTTTTGTTCGTTTTTAGTTTCACTGCCTAATTCTTTAAAACTATTTCTAACTGCGTTTGTTTTTCGAGAAAGACCTTCACAAAGACCACTGGACATCCGAAGATGTGGGTTCCCTGATTATCCCACAATCTTTACTCAGCATAAATGACTCTGTCGCATCTGTGGTCGGCGCGATCGGAGAGAAAATCGCTGTTCGTAGGGCTTTCGGTTTGAGTGCGGTTGATCTGGATTCTACCAGCCGTCTCGCAACATACTCCCATATCAGTAGCACAGGCGTCAAATCTGCTATTCGAGATGTCAGGTTTGGAAAGTACGCCGCCGCTGTTCGTTATCGTCCCGTTGGAGAACAGGTACGTTTATTTATTGCTATGCATTTCACTGCTCTCTCAAAAGTCGGTGCTCGGTTTATTTATTTCTCTTCATCATACTAGGTGGACATCCGAGCACTAGGAGTACTTAATCAGGGGCGAATTTGGAGTATTCCCCTCCGGTTCGTCGCAGCTACAATCGATCACACAGCTATCTTGCTACTGTTAGGCCGTAATCAAGCCTTAGCTGTCACTGCGTGTCTCCGAGCTACAGATTGGATGATACCTTTCTTGTGGATGTATCTGTGAACAAGTTTGATTGAGATTCATAAACAGTCGTGGGCAACTCATCAGCAGCGGTGTATGTCATGGTGGGTTTTGACTTGGAAAGCGTTTTATCTATAGCGGAATATTGCATAAGCTGCATGAATGCACTGTGTTGTGCCTTATGTGACTCGCCACTAAATACAGTTATCATTGGAGGTGTTGGTATGACTTATAGTCACCCTGACGGCACATGAACTAACTTTTCAGTCATGAGGTCCAAGCGACAAGGAAATGTCTCTCCGAATTGCTCAAACCCACATCAGCATTTATCAATCTGAGCTGCTTGTGATGTCGTCGGGACGTCTCCATCTCGATAACGGACCGCGTCCACCATGCCTCAGTTCGTTCAGGATTGTTGTATGTGAGCGAGCCTCGGCCAATTCGCGTGGAGAACATGAGCTGTCTTTCTGCCTTCGACAACGGTTGTTTGAACAGTCACTTGCATGTGGTGGCAACGCCGAGTTCAAAGTGATGATGTTAGACGTCGCGTTCTGGAGAATGCGAGTATTCTTCTCAATAAGCTGTTTTACTGCGCCATTTGAGATAACTACGTCACGTCCTACGCGTGGCACCTCAGCGTTTGCCGTACCGCGCTCTGTTCGCTCGTGCAGAACCGGACTGGGGGCGATTGCATGTTAGTCAGCCTTCAAATTACTTAGCACATGAAATCGTTGACGTCACGTTTAGCTGCTGTTGGACCCGTACTTTTTCTTCGACGGGGACGCAAGGATGAGAAATGGCAGTGGCTTGAAATGCTTGAAGGCATGGCCTGCAGCCGAAATCATTTGAAGAACCATGTGCATACTTTGTTTAACATGTTTAATGCTTCATGCATTGAAAATAACTAATAAGAAAAAGAATCAGCTTGTTAGAAGCAAACATTTTCGCTCAAATTGTATTTTGCTTTGATTTCAGTGGTTTTTTGATAGATCCATATCTTCTCATTAGACTGTTAAACATATTTATATTTCCCAGTGGGTGCAAGTCTTATCTCGGCTTGCTGCCTTGTGAGCTAGTTGTCTGTCTGGGCTCGGGACGGTGGCATCCTAAGGCAACGGGATGTTATTTCGCCCACTGATGAACCTTGGAACTAAACTACATACGTTCTATTGGTAGCTCACCTTCCTATCACTACGATTACTTTTCTCTGTCACCGTATACCTCACTCCCGTTACAGTACATTTCCCCAGCGGTGAGATTGTCGCTTTACCGTCCTATAACCCAAGCACAGCGCCAAACTCTCCTATTTTCATTTCTTGTAACGCTGCCCTCGCCTCTGTTCTCTTCGCTGCCAACCCAGCCGGGGAAGAAACAAAACACCGAAACCTGCTAGGCCGAAGTGTATTAGGAACGGAACACGGTTAATTTTTATAGGTCACATGCTATCATCTTCGGCTGCATGTTTCTTAGCTGACTAATGCGACTTTCCTGGACAGACTCCACACCTGCTTGCAGTCCGCAGTGGCCAGCTTTAGTCGCACTCACACGCCTATCGCGTATCAACCTGTCTCGTGATGACGGACTGATTTCATCAACTTTCCTCGTGACTTGCCGCACGCCTACTGTACGTCTCGAAAGCGTGTCACATTCTTAGGTTGCGGCCTCCGAACATCTCCCCTTTCGAATTGGGTCTGCTTGCGTACCATTCGAACTCTACAACATTTATTGCTTTTCGTTTTTAGGTCAACTTGTAGTCATTGTGATCGTCTCCGCTTTCGGGTCGGCCTACATTGTGAGCCATTGGTTAATTGCAGGTCCTGTTGTATACCACGTAGTCGCTCAGCTTCATCTTCCAAGTCAAACGTGTCTAGCTGGATGTCCCACGGTAAGGATGGCGATTCTGAGGGACTTTGGGTCTTGTTGTAATTCGGTCTCAGCTGGTTGGCGTGCCTGACCCATTTCTCATTTCTTACAATTAGCTCGGGGATGATTGGACCATTTCTGTGGATCACTCTTCCTGTCGACCACCTCCTCGGTCCCCGGAAGTCTCGCGTGTACACCATGTCACCAATTTTGAGATGACGGACCTTGTTTGTCCGATTTTTCTCCATATTACAACTGCAATGCTTTTCTTTCCTGCTTTCTACAGGGCGCTTTGCTCTGGATACTGATTTAGTGACTGGCTTGAGGTTCAGGGCAGCACTTGTCATTCTGCAGCATTCTGGACTAGGTTGGGGCATTGCTTCGTGGCGTCTTTTCATCTGCGTAATCTGACTTGGAACTACCGAACTTGATATTGATGGTTGCGACAGCTTGATGGCTTACGGTGGCTGGCATACCGTGTTTATTGACTTCTCCAGCAATTTCCATTCCTCCATACAGTCGATTCCCAGCAAATCTAACCCCAGTTGGTCTGTCACAAAGCACGTTGTGTGGATTTGTTGGCCTCAAAAATTGACTTGGCAGTTCTGTTCACCAAGCATTTTTAACGTACCACCTGAAGCATTCCATGCCGTATGGGCCGTTAGTACGAGTGTCTGCCACCCTAGCCTGCGACACGTGTCTCTAGAGATCGGAGTGATATCTGAAGCAGTATCAAGTTGTAACTTAACTTACCTGCCATTGATTTCCACCGTGATGTACTTACGCCTGTTGGCGCCATCAACGTTGAAAGTTGCGGTGATAGTTCTGATCCCATCGGACCGTCCGAACGGTATGGCATTGTCGCGCTTCTTCCTCGACAAAGTAGGACCACATGCCAAACAACACGAATTTTTATGACCTTTTCTGCCGCGTCGGTTGCAAACGGGGTTCTTAAATGGGCGATGTTGAGCAAAATGCCATTCTCTAGAAAACCAACAAACATAGGGAGCTTTGGAATGTGATGCACTCACTTGAGTTAGTGCTTTTTGCGTAGTCCGGTTGACCGCACAAAGGAGATCATGCTCGTTCATGTTGGACAACTGCTGAATCATTGATGTATCATGCTTCAGGTACTTCGTTCTCTTGCACCCACCGGTCACTCGCTGTGATGTGAGGTCAAGATTCTGTTCAACTATGCTCAGTATTCTTGTTCGCATGTCTGCATCTTTGGCTGCTTATAGGCAGCAAACGTAAATGAGACACTTGTACTGGTCACCGGACATCTTGTGAAACTGAACCTTCGCACTCGCGACTTACACGACTCAAGTAGGTGACCCAATCTTCGTCTTCTTTCTTGGCCATCGTGAGACACTTGTAGCGGATGTTAAACAAGAATGTCTGCTCATCAAAAAGTTGTGACAGGACTGAGACAACTTCGTCAAGGGATAGATAAGGGCTCTTCTTTGGCAAAATGAAATTTGGAAACTAATCTTTTGATTCGTTCTCCGAATCAAATTGTTAACTACCAATCCAAGCTAAAGGTATTCTGAATCATTGCAAAGAAATTCGTAAACGTTTCATGTTCAGCCGCACCCAACTTCCGGAGCATCAGGTAAATTTTCTCTTACGGTACATTTGCGAGATCAGCACGAAACATGTCTTCATACTTGTGAAACCAGGAAGCGAATGTTATACCAGCATCCGCGTCACACTGGTATTCACTGATCTGCTGCGTCTGGGTTTCTGGCAAGGGAACACTTTCTCTTGCCCCTTCCCATGGGTCTGATTGTACCGACAGCTCCTGCGTCAACATCTTGATGAGATTGGCCTTCTGCTGCAAAAGTGCCTGCAATTGTTCGAAGCCGACTGCGATTTCTGACTTCGATTGAAAACTTCGTCGGCACTGTTGTAACACTGCCATCGCCGCTGCTCTCTTCGCTGCCAACCCAGCCGGGGAAGAAACAAAACACCGAAGCCTGCTTGGCCGAAGTATATTAGGAACGGAACACGGTTAATTTTTGTAGGTCACATGCTACCATCTTCGGCTGCATGTTTCTGAGCTGACTAATGCGACTTTCCTGGCCAGACTCCAAACCTGCTGGCGGTCCGCAGTGGCCAGCTGTAGTCGCACTTACGCACGCCTATCGCGTATCAACCTGTCTCGTGATAACGGACTGATTTCATCAGCTTTCCACATGACTTGCCACACACCTACTCTATCTCTCGCATGCGTATCACATCCTTGGGTTGCGGCCTCCGAATGTATCTGCAACCTGGAACGCAGTGTATAGTGTGGACACGGAGGCAGTTTGTGCACTTGATATTTGCATCTTGCTTGGTACACGACTTCAGGCTTAGTCTGCCTGTTGTCGTAATCAGTTCACCCGTGTACTCATTTCCATTTTACTCTTTCTAGTAAAACCGAGTTCAATGCGTCTATGCAATCATCATCATTATCTACATTACGCGTTAGTTGGAGGTGTGCGCGTTACAAAAAGAAAATATATAGGAAAAAGTGAGACAAAACGTCACAGGATACTACATAAAAACCGGTCTAGACACATTTTGTTTGAATCGACCTTAGCGCTATAGCCAAAGCCACTCACTGTTATGGATTCCGGTCAGCTGTCGCCTATGCGCTGTGAGACTCTTATGAAGTTTCCAGGCGTCGAATTGTTTTATACTCTTTACTATAGCTCACATTAGCATTCAAGGACCAAACCGGTCAACATCCGCATGATATAATTCTGCTTGTTTGTATGACGTGACTCGTCACTATGGCGGGGCGAATTTAATTCTTGTGGTCGGAGGACCGCATGGATACGATGACACTCATTCGGGTACATTAGAACTACTCAGTCTGTGTGTGGACTAACACCTTTCTCCTTCAGCACCAAATTTAAACCCTGGTGATATACGCTACTTGGGGTCTTCCATCGTTGAACCAGCCTTTGTCGCAAATGGACCACATCGCCATACGTCACCAGTGACGTGAAAGCATTCAGGGTTGTAGATTCTATTGCTCAGCTTATTGGGCCCGATTGTTCATTGATACGTGCGGTCCTCAGCATGCGTTTCCGTGACTCATCCAAAACTGAACACATTCATCTGTACACCGGTAATTTACAAGGCCCAGCATGCATATAGAATATTGGCGTAAGCTTCAGCAATGTATCACCTATCTGTTCCGGACATTGACCACTATTTGTGACGCCCGCAACTGACTGCAAGCTGGTCAAGCTTGCGGCCTTGTTTATTGCATAGTCTGATCTCAACAGTATTTTCGGAACTGCTTGACCGTCGATGGACTGCGCAGTTCAATTTGCCAGTTATCCTAACACACTTCGGCTTGACACTGGTAGTCGCATTGCTACTTACCTCCATCTTCGTCTTCGACTTCATTGTGAAACAGCAATTTAGCGTGGGAGAAAAAGTGGCTGTTTTAGTACTAAATGGGCTGCACTAGTCATCTTTTCACTCCTTAGCAGGTGTTACCGCGACGTCCCATGCACCACTGGCCAGTAATAGCTGCGATCTTACTTTTCAAGGGCCCATTCGATTCACTCAGTCCACCCTTCCTGGCTGACTGACCGGTCCGGAAGAGTTTTACCATGAGTTACGCAAAATCTTCGTACATCCTTTTTAAGCGCCTCAGGTCGTATCAGAATCTGCGGTGATTTATCGGCAGTCTTTCGTTCAAGAATTAGTGTCTGCAAACATGATCCTGTTCTACTTAAATAAGTAAACGGTTTATTCCTCGACGGTGCGAGGCACAGTCCAACTGAGTGGCCTGATCAATCTGTACAACGAGATCGCATAAAATAGTTAATTGTGCTTGTTTTGTGTAACGAATCCCAAATGGGTTTGTGAAATGATTGGCAGTCTAAAGGTAACACCGTGATTAAGAAAGTGGGAACAATAGCAAATGCAGATTTAGATTACAGTAATACGGTCAATCATGGAACCGTCCCCAGGGTACCTACTTCCATCCGGGGTATTCTTTCGATGGGATTCTTCTGCATTCCCCTGCTCCCAACTGGCCGTGTGCCGGTGTGGCAAATAGTATGTAAGTCATCACTTGTTCAACAAACGTTATCTTGGACGCCATCATGTGGTGTATTTTGTTTTGTAACCTTAAGATGCGAATTTTGAGATAGGGCCCGCTAGGGAACTATTTGATTTATGTTGTGCGAACATGCTGGTTAGTAGTCACAAGGCGGCAATATTAATCTCTGGGATGCGCCGTGCTCTTTCAAAGTGTAAATTGATGTTAAAAGACCATCGGCCATTTGTCATCTTTTTGAACCTGGATGACAAGAGACTGTGGATAGTTTTCTAGTTCACCGTTGCAGGGATCCCAATCAAATGCTGCCATCGTGGAGCTGCTGAATTTCCATCGCTTATCACAGAGATTAGAGTTGATCTCATGAATTTACAGTATCTCTGAAGCTTGAGGGAGATTATAGTGGGTCCTAAAGTTAGGGTATGTTGAACCGCAGCGAGGACCGCTTCTTTCTGAAGAGTTCCACATCTCCAACTTTTGATACTCGTTGTCCGCGTAGTGCTGCTAGTGTCAGCTGAAAGCGGTGTGTCCAAAAAGTCCAAGTATGTGGGCAAGTACTTGGGTGTAGTAGTCAGGCGATTTCGTTAGACCAACAAATACAGATGAATCAGTTGCACTGACTCGAATACGTGCTACCTATGGCCGCCTTTTAGTTGCTGAATTGAGTTTTGATTTACGTACGTATCGGATGACACGAAGCTCGATAGATCATCCGTCGGACTGTCGGCGAAGACTGACGAACACAGCTTAGCCATTCGTCGCCACAATCATAACTCTCTGTTGTCTGTGCATATGGATGCCGATAACTATCAATTCGATCTAGAACACGCCAGTATCCTCGGAAGGGCTAAAAGCCTGGCATTCAAAGCACAACTCGATCAATATGCACTTGGACATTGAAGTCGCTTACGAGGCACTGCGAACCATTCCCCTGAAGCCGCACTGATGATGTTGCCTTGTCAGGCAACGAAACGCCTGCACAATAATCACTCAGCCCAAAATCCGCATTCACACCACGAGCTACGGATATTCTCATTTGTTTCAAGACTGACGTCGATCACTGAGCTTCATCTATGCTGTGAGAAAATATAGATCACCATTTGTTACCCCAGCGGTTGCTTTTATCAGTCGCAGACCTAATCCTTGCGTACTGGCAGAAGTTACGTATATTATACGCCTGGTACCACAACTGTGGGCTTAGTCCTGGGATATCTAACTTGTCACCTTGTACCTGATTGCGCAGTCTGCACCAATCACCATGTATACCTGTCTGCGGTAAAGTAAATCTAATATACTAAACTGTGTATTTCCAAACGTATATTGCACTTGCAACTGCCGAGAGCACTCGATATCTTCTCGCTGCGGTAGTACTTGGTCATAGAGAATTTAGTATTTCATGTTTCTCAAGTGGTTATTTAATCGTGTTATTGATAATTCCTCCACACAGTAATGGTTTCTTACTACCCATCCGGTACTTTGCACTATATACCACAAATTTTGCACGAAATCGGCGTGATTAACGTGTTTGCCTTTGTCTCCCAATCTGACTGGTTGTGCGTTTTACTGGGGTTGGCTTCCTTTACGCGGGACGGCTATATATACTGTTAAATATCTATGGCTGCACCTTGTTCGCGGAAATGTTGTCGCCTTACATCTAAATATGTTGTATGATGGGAGGTTGCAGTCAGAAGGACGGGGCGGATTTAAGTGTTAAAACAAGTAGCTAGATTGCCGCAAACGAATCGAGAAGATGATTAGACGTCTATGCGTTTCCGCATCTACGTTGATTGGTTAATGTTTGGCTGCACTAGAGTGAGTTTGTTTGACTGAAGCCAAAAAAAATCTCATGAATGCAGTGGCGTCGTTATTTGTGGAAGCGGCCTAGTTATATCCATCGAAGCTTCTATTGTTTAGTTTTGCTGTCATTTTTGCCGAGTTTATTAAACCGTTTGTTCCCGAAGAACCGGGTTCTGCTACCTGGTATCAGAGAAAACCGAGGCAAGATCACCGAACAGTGCTCATTCGCCGATTGAACCGCAGACATCTGCCCCATTGAACTTTCCGGATCACAACTTGACTAGTAATTGGGGAATTTGGATGAGTGTGGATTGATTTCTGCGTGCTGGTTCGTCGGACGGGGTATCGCCTAGCGATCTTCATTAATACAATTAGAGATGAAGCGTTCCCTGATGACAGTTATCCGAAAATTCAGCGATTTCTGTGAGGGTCAGACCAAGCAGACATATCAGCGGTATCTGCTTTTCACTTGAAACTGACGGAGCTGAAGATGCTGGCTCGTTCTTATAATCTTCGCAATTGTGTGGCTAACGGTCTCGTCCGAGATACAATCGTTTTATGGCTGTAGCGGCAATGGCATTTATCGCAGAGGGAATTCATTTATATATGCTAGCTTCACACTACATCCAGTGAATGTGGTTACCGGCTGATGCAGAGCTGTGTGCCATATTCAGCTTCTCTAACAAAAGTGCAAAGCCGGCTACCAAGGCTTGGAAGTTCTGCACCGTGTGACATCCTGTGATTCATCATCAATGTCCGGCGTAGGGCGTAATTCGTGCCAAATGTGGCTAACGAACTCATTTTGTTCGCTACTGCCGGTTTACTAATGGGTATGCACTCAGTCGTAACACTACACCCCCAGTCTGTGAACATTCAATTAGCAACTTCTCAGACGGGATCAAACAAATGTGTTTTTCGCAAGTTTGTTGATTAGTGACGAAGTCGTACTTTTCCAGCTAGACACATGCTGCCATCAACATAATCTCAGCGAAGCAGTGCCCAGGAAATTTTGTGCCAACTAACAATGCTCCGTGTGCATTTGATGCTGCTCCCATTTCCAACCGATGGGCTTGGCCACAGTCAAAGTGATCAATCATAAAGTCGTATCCTCATATCAGTTGGGCTTCGGGGTCGTGGATGGTGAGCTCACATCGAGTTTTGATGTTGATTAGATCCGGTCTCTTGGTTTTGCTCATTTTAATCTTGATCACTTCATGCATGTGTGTTAAGAGGAGACAGATGTTAACGAACAGTTCGTCCGTGTCTACCCAGGTTTGCATAGGTTCGACATTCCTGCTCATTTATCACTAGGTTCATCAATACAACCGATTGCACTGCCAGCTAGATTGGTTCCTTTTGCTTTACCTGATAATTTCTCCACCGAATTAACTAACAACGCAATTTTACATAATTGCTAAGGTCGGCGAGCCGACGGACTAAGTCAGGCCACATTTCTTACGACAAAGAATGATGATTTGCATTTGTGCGTAGATAACAAGCCCTAGGATTGAGCATTGCGTAGAGTGCATTCTACGCTGCTAACGTTTGACGCCCTGCCGCGTTTTATTAAGTAATGCACCTTAACAAGGTCGATATATCATCGGCGTTCTGGCACTTCGTCCTAGATGAAAAATCCAATTTCCCAACAATTTTCACCACACCCTTTGGGTTTTCTCACTTACTACGTATGCTGTTTGGTATGAAGATTTCGAGTAACATTTTTTTCTGTTGATAAGCTGGATGGTGTAACTTATGTGACGGACGATGTGCTGATTCATAGTTTGATCGACTGAGAACAAGACGCCAATCTGCATCACTTTTTACAGCGCTACGTTCCAAAAAACAAAGTTCCAACATGAGAAAGTCGGGATCCGAAACGGTAAGACATTTTCGTGGGTACCTTCTGACATTCGGAGGAATCAACATCAATTCCGGAAGCATCAAGGCAGTGCAAAAACTTGCCACGACCTAAGCACGTTAAGGCTGTTGCTCGTTTAAATTGCACGGTGAATTATGTGAGCCGATTCTTGCCAGGCATTGCTGAAATCATGATGTCCATGCAGAGGCTGACCCACAGAGGTGTAAAGTGGGTTTGTGGAAAGAGCAGCGGCCCTCTTTTACAAAAATCTAGCGTCTGATTAGCAATACTCCAATACTCTGTTACCACGATTCTGCTTTACGTTTTAACATTTTACATTAGCTACTAAGCCTGGACTAAAGTAGCACCAATAAACATGCAAACAGTATATCTTGAACAAACTGGGGCTGGATGCACAGGCGTCACTCGAGTACACTGTCCCGCGACTGCAGATAACGATTGTGCGTTGCTGAAATGAATCATTGGTATTTGCATCCTTTTGACGTTACACTGTTTATCAGTTTGGACGACAACTCCTCAACTTACAAAAAGGCCTTTTGATAATTTTTTGCGCGTGTCTATTCATGGTCATAATCAACAACACGAGTAGGATGCGCAGTATCTCAAGGTTCTTTTACGAAATACCCGGCGGATAGCAGCATTGGTGATCTTGTAAATAGTTTTACCGAACTACATTTCAAAAATAATGAGTGAAAACTTAAATTCGCAACAGATTGTGTAAAAGCGATGTTCCAGTGAAAAGGCTACCGCCGATCAACGGGCCCCGCTTAGCGGATGGAGCGGAATAAGTCCCGTTCGCATATAGAATGGTGAACCCTGGATTTCCGCATTCGGGTGATCACTGCGGTGGAGCAGCACTAGGCACGGATCAAGAACAAGATGCCCGCTGTGGTCTACGTGATGGAGCGGTTCATCTGCTACACCATTGGAAGGAGGATTATCGTGTATACTGACCACAAACCGCTCGTATCAATAGCCAGCAAATCGTTGCATAGTGTCTCTCGTCGTCTTCAACGAATACTTATCCGGCTCCAAAAATACTGAATGGATCTTGCGTATACCTCGGGGACGCAGGCGCTCTGTTGAGAGTTCGTCTTCCGACAGTCGAACGCCAGCAGAACGAAATCGAGGCAGTAAATCTGGTATAACATCTAACGGTAAGGAAAGGATTGTTCGAAAGAGATAAGACACCATACAAAGGCAGTTGCAAGCTGCGCGCCTTTACTAGACTTCATTTCGATAAGATAGCCAGTTTCAAAGAATAAACTCCCAAAGGAATTAACGCCATTCTTCAATTTTCGGTATGAAGTCATGGTATATGACGGCTTGCTGCCCATAGGAAATCGCATTTTGATCCCTCGTCGCTTCTTGGGGTGCTGATGAAACGTGCTCATCGACCCTACTTGGGGGACATACAGCATCAGAACTGATTTTCTGGCCCGAGGATAAGCGTCAAGCTGTTCGGCCTGATGGTTTCACGATACTCGCCAGGCCAGGATCCATATCGACCATGACAGAAGGTAGCGATGAATTACTCTGACAACAAGAAAGACTATTTTGACAGCTGACCGAGAAAGCTAAAAGCCAACGCTTGCGCGTTTACCACCAATCGTGCTTGGGAAGGACTCTACGAGCGTATTACCAGGGCCCAGCCGAAATCTGATCAGACACAAGGCGTGTTGCCAAGGCCAGACCGGAAGCTGATGAACTCACGCGTCAGACATCACGTGCGTTGCCATGCGCCGGGTAGGCGAACGAAGACTAGTTCCCGAGCAACACGGTGAATTGGACAGATGCAGCGGACAAGTAGGCGTGCAGCGTGGGCTTAGAGCCAAATCCGCCTGGTGATAGTGACATATAAATATGAGCGTTCTTTACCTTAATACAACTCTGGTCTGCTGAGTAGTCCTCTGTCTCCGTTCCGGTCGGGTTTGCCAAGGCGTCAATTAGAGCACGCGTAAGGGCGCAGATTTAGCAACAGGCGTGAATCAACCAGGCGAGAGCGGGCACAGCGTTACAACAGTGGCGACGCGAGTACAACCGAACCCAGGCATGGCAATTAGCTTCGAACAATTACAGATGCTGTTGCAGCAACAACAGGCGCAGTTTGAAGCATCCCAAACCAAGCTGATCGAGATGTTAACTCAGAAGATGACAGTGCAGTCGAGCCCAGGGTTAGCGACAAGTGAAGGTGCCCCGTCACCAGAAACCCTGACTCACAAGATCCGTGACGCTGATGCGGGCATAACATTTGTTTCGTGGTTCCACAAGCATGAAGATATGTTCCGAGTTGATTTTGCCAACCTTTCAGAGGAAAAGAAGATTCGACTAATGCTGCGGAAGCTGGGTGCTACCGAACACGAGAAGTTCACCAGTTTTATCTTACCCAAAAAGAGTACCGATTTGTCGTTCGACGAAGTGGTTACAGTCCTGTCGCAGATTTTCGGAGAACAGACAATCTTGTTCAACATCCGGTACAAGTGTCTGACAATAACAAAAAAAGAAGACGAAGACTGGGTCGACTATTCCAGCCGTGTGAATCGAGAGTGCGAACGGTCACAACTACACAAGATGACAAGTGATCAGTTTAAATGTCTCATATACGTCTGTGGCCTACAAGCATCCAAAGACGCCGATATTCGAACACGAATACTGAACAAAATTGAGCAGAATCCGGATGTCACATTGCAGCAAGTGACCGGTGAGTGCCAACGCATGACGAATCTTAAACACAATACCGCAATGATCCAGCAGTTGTCCAACCAGAACGAGCAAGATTTTGTCCGTGCAGTCAGCCATACTCCCCGAAAAGAAGCTTCCCACGTGAGTTCAACGCATTCTAAACCTCCCACTGCATGTTGGTTTTGTGGAGTGTGGCATTTTGCCCGCGAGTGTCCATTCAAAACTCACACTTGCAACCGTTGCGGCAGAAAAGGGCATAAAGAGTCGTGTTGCCTGGCGACTCGTCCAATTTTGACCAAGACGATGCGTAACAATGCCAGACCGTTTCGGCCTCCCAATTTGACTAGATCTATCACCGCAACATTCAAGGTTGACGGGGCCAGCAAGCGCAAATACGCCATTGTGAAAATCAACGGCTTCCAAGTCAAGTTACAAATCGACACGGCTTCTGATATCACCCTGATATCTCGAGACACTTGGCACATGCTGGGGCGACCAACACTCATACAAACGGACCACACGGCACGGAATGCTTCAGGAGGTACGTTGAAATTGCTTGGTGAACTGAACTGTCAAGTAAACTTCCGCGATAAACAAATCCAGACGACATGTTTCGTGACAGACCAGCCGGGGTTAGATTTGTTGGAGCTCGACTGGATGGATGAACTGAAACTGCTTGATCAATCAGTGAACAGTATATGTCAGCCACCACAAGTCAATCTAATGTCACAACCGTCACCTTCAAGCCCGATGTTTCAAAGTCAGATTGCCGAGATAAAACGGCGTCACGATGCATTGTTTCAACCTGGTCTTGGATGCTGCAACATTGCTACTGCCTCATTGAATCTTAAACCAGACGCCAAGCCAGTTTTGAGACCAAGACGCCCGGTGCCCTACGCAACCCATTCTTTAGTGGAAGCGGAGTTAAATTGACTACAATCTGAAGGGATAATCGAACGAGTTCACTATTCCGAATGGGCAGCACTTATCGTGGTGGTAAAGAAAGGAAACGGTAAAGTCCGTATTTGTGCTGATTTCTCGACAGGTTTGAATTCTTTGTTGGAATATTATCAGTATCCCCTGACAGTATCAGAAGACTTGTTCAGCAAACTCAATGGGGGGAAATGTTTCGCAAAACTTGACCTAGCTGATGCGTATTTGCAAATCCCAGTTGCCCATCAATGCAGAACATTGCTGACAGTAAATACCCACCTCGGAATTTTTCAGTACAACCGACTGCCGTTCGGAGTGAAAACCGCACCGGCCATTTTTCAACAAATAATGGATACCCTGCTGAGCGATATCCCAAATACAGCAGTGTATCTGGACGATGCGTTGATTATGGGCTCAGATCCGCAAGACTTGATACAGACACTGGAGAGAGTGCTTTCGCGTCTTCAGGAAGCTGGATTCCGATTACGGGCTGGAAAATGTAAGTTCCTATTAGAAAGTGTCAAATTTCTTGGGTTCATCTTAGACAAACATGGCCGGCGCCGGGATCCCGCCAATATTGAAGCCATCAAATAGATGAAGCCACCAGAAGACATTGCAGAGCTCCGCTCGTTTCTTGGGCTCGTTATCCATTACAGCGGTTTCCTACCAAGCCTTCACCAAACCAGAGGTCCGCTGAACCAGCTACTGACAAAAGACAAGGGTTGGAAATGGACGAAGGAGTGCCAGCAGACTTTTGGTGCAGTCAAAGCAGCTCTCACCTCTGATCTACTCTTGACGCATTTCAATCCGAATTTCAACATTGTCGTTGCTACGGATGCTTCCGATTATGGTGTCGGTGCAGTTATTTCCCACGTTTTTCCGCATGGAGGAGAGAAGGCTATCGCGCACTTAGCACGATCACTAACGCCAGCTGAAAAGAACTATAGCCAGATAGAGAAGGAAGCGCTCGCGATCGTTTTCGCAATGAAACGGTTCCATAAGATGCTGTATGGCAGACATTTCACGCTCCTGACTGACCACAAGCCTCTTTTGTCGACATTCGGTTCAAAGAAAGGAATTTCAGTTTTTACGGCAAACCGATTGCATCGATGGGCGACCATACTACTGGCCTACGACTTCACTATACAGTATAAACCGACGCAACTAATCGGTCAAGCAGATGCCCTGTCTCGTCTCATCAGTTCACACCCAAAGGAGAATGATGCTTGTGTGATTGCAGCTATCAGTTTCGATGCAGAAGTCCAACGAATCCTGGCTGCTAATGTGAGAAGACTACCGGTAACAGCCGACACTATTCGTATGGAGACATCACGGGACAGAATCTTGGAGAAAGCGATGCAGTGTGTACGAACATGGCCAAAGGGAGACATACCTACTGAGTTGCAGCCGTTTTACAATCGACGTGCATCCCTGTCAGTCGTGGACACTTGTCTGATGTTTGGAGATCGAGTGGTGGTGCCAAGGAAATTGCAGAGGCAAATATTGCAGCAGTTCCACACGGGGCACCCTGGTACCAGCCGCATGAAAGCCTTGGCACGCAGCTTTGTTTACTGGCCAGAAATGGATTCGGAAATTGAAAAATTCTGCCAACAGTGTGAATCTTGTCAACTTGCAGCGAAGGCTCCTCCCAAGTGTCAGTGGCAACCTTGGCCTAAGGCAGAGAAACCGTGGCAACGAATACACTTAGACTATGCAGGACCCATCAATGGCCAATCCTATCTCGTTTTGGTTGACTCATTCACCAAGTGGCCTGATATGATTCCGGCAAGCAATCCGACTGCACAGCACACTATCAACGAGCTGGAGAAGCTGTTCCGATATTTCGGCCTGCCAGAGGTGTTAATGACAGACAATGGAACACAATTTACCTCGACTTCTTTTCGCGAGTGGTGCAAGGAAAAGGGAATTCATCAGATGTTCTCACCACCATATCATCCGCAATCAAACGGACAGGCGGAAAGGTTCGTGGATACGTTCAAACGTGCACTCTGTAAAGCAGGGCAAAAAAGAGCTTCACAGGATGCAATTCAATCTTTTCAATGCCTGTATCGGAACGCTCCGAATCCAAACTCCCCTGATGGGAAAGCCCCCACAGAAGTACTATTTGGGAGAAAGATCCGGACGTTGTTTGATAATCTTTTACCAAGAAGAATAGAAAAGCACAGCAACAGTCACCAGGAGGAAGATTGCAAGATCAAGCTCCGTAACTTCAATGTTGGTGACATGATTTACGCCCGGGATTTTCGAAGGCCGAAGGGGTGGTCGAGCGGAACGGTTTTCGGCAGGAAAGACAGAGTTATCTACGAGGTGATGGTTGGACGTGAGAGATGGATTAGGCACATCAATCAGCTGAGACCGAATCATGGCAAAACCCAAGGCCCTCAGGAACCATCAGCTTTACATTGGGACATCCTACTAGACACGTTCGGGTTGGAAGCTGAAGGTCAGCAACCAGGTGAGACGAAACAAATGCCGCAGAAATCAGATGCACCATGCAGGCCGGCTCGGAAACGGAGAAGGCCACAACGGCTGCAAATCGATCCCCGGGCGAAAAACTACGAACACACTCAGGTTCGAAGGGTGTGCAGGCTGACTCAATTCGGAAGGGGAGGTGACAGTTGGACTAGAAAGCTGAGAGCCAACGCTCGCGCGTTTACCACCAATCGTGCTTGGGAAGGACTCTACGAGCGTATTACCAGGGCCCAGCCGAAATCTGATCAGACACAAGGCGTGTTGCCAAGGCCAGACCGGAAGCTGATGAAATCACGCGTCAGACATCACGTGCGTTGCCATGCGCCGGGTAGGCGAACGAAGACTAGTTCCCGAGCAACACGGTGAATTGGACAGATGCAGCGGACAAGTAGGCGTGCAGCGTGGGCTTAGAGCCAAATCCGCCTGGTGATAGTGACATATAAATATGAGCGTTCTTTACCTTAATACAACTCTGGTCTGCTGAGTAGTCCTCTGTCTCCGTTCCGGTCGGGTTTGCCAAGGCGTCAATTAGAGCACGCGTAAGGGCGCAGATTTAGCAACAGGCGTGAATCAACCAGGCGAGAGCGGGCACAGCGTTACAACATATTTAATGATTCCTTCGAGAACCGAGAACACAATGTTGCGAAGAGTACTCTTTTCAAAAAATCTCCTCAGGCATTTACGATTATAAAATGGAAAGACACAAAGCAAATGGCTAATGACGCCAAAGTGATGGGAATAGTGGAATCACGACAGGAATCCCAAGTCTTGACCAATAAAATCCATTAACGACACATGTGACAAAGCACGTGTTAGTTGATCGGTGGAATGTCAAGTGCATCATCCGACCACTGTAGACGCACGGAGTTAACCAAGGCCAGGGTAGAAGAAGCCCTTGCAGCAAAGCCTTCTGTTTGCCTAATTCCGGTTGAAATATTCTGATCGCAATCGCTTCGGCCGTCCGTAAGATTTGCTTTCTAAGCCCTTTTGTGTACCGTGGTTGTACTACGTAAAGTAATTGGAAGGCATCAGTGGTCCTAATTCGGTGTCCGCTTTTCACCAGATGTCCCAGTATGGAATTGTTGGGGCGACTGACGATGCCTTTCCGAAAGTGATGGTAAGCTAGCGTTCTTGGACGTGTTGCTAAGCCGAAGAAATGATGGTTCATTGGAAAGAAGTCTATTTCGGAAGGCCACCTGGGTAGGCCAATATACACATTTTCTTAGCTTTGTACCCTTGAGGTACAAACGTAATCTTGTTCGCTGCTTGTATTCTTGTGCTACGAAAATTTGCAGCCAAGAGACGCTAGAAGCCGAAAAGATCCGTATTCTCAAAACGCTGCAAGATAATGGTTATCCGACACCATTCATCAAAAAGTATGCAGTGATCTGCGATAGCCGTGAAGTGATTACTACTGTCCCTAAGAAGGACGTGTTTCTATCATTTCCCTTTAAAGGCGATGTTGCCTTTGATCTGTTGACCAGAGAATTTCCACTGCAGTGTCTAGAACCTTCCCGGCCACATTCCCACACGTCCTTGCGGAAACAGCTCCTTTTATAGCCCAACGCATTAAAGGCAGACTTCTGGTTCTGTCCCAATCTTACATCTTATATCAGTTTACCTGCTCCTGTGGTGCGAGGTACGTGGGACACAACCAGCCGTCTGTCTAAACGCATTGCGGAGCACTGCCCAGCGGCTTTGCGGAAAGGCATCGTCAGTCGCCCCAACAATTCCATACTGGGACATCTGGTGAAAAGCGGACACCGAATTAGGACCACTGATGCCTTCCAATTACTTTATGTAGTACAACCACGGTACGCAAAAGGGCTTAGAAAGCAAATCTTACGGACGGCCGAAGCGATTGCGATCAGAATATTTCAACCGGAATTATGCAAACAGAAGGCTTTGCTGCAAGGGCTTCTTCTACCCTGGCCTTAGTTAGCTCATCAACTTTTATCACTCCGTGCGTCTACAGTGGTCGGATGATGCATTTGGCATTCCACCGATCAACTAACACGTGCTTTGTCACATGTGTTGTTAATGGATTTTATTGGTCAAGACTTTTGGATTTCCGTTTGTCGTGATTCCACTATTCCCATCACTTTGGCTTCATCAGCCATTTGCTTTGTGCCTTTCCATTTTATAATCGTAAATGCCTGAGGAGATTTTTCGAAAAGAGTACTCTTCGCAACATTGTGTTCTTGCATTTTCATGGGTATAATCTACTTCGAGATCATTCCACTCGCCGCTGCCGCCACGAAAGCAATCATCAATTAGACTAAATCTCCGTTCGCCTGGCACGCAATACCGGAGAATCTCGTTTCGGATCTTGGCCCACGGTTTACAAGTGCTGCATTCCAAAATTTGCATTGACTAACCAACCCGTACCTCAGCCGGTGGAACGGAATTGCGGAGGCGGAGCTCACACAAACCCAGAGGCTATTGTCGAAGTCTAGGTACGCTAATGAGAACACGTATCGGATGCTGTTGGAGATTCGCAACACGCCATCACCGATCACCGATCTCACCCCAACGCAACATCTGTACATCAGAAAAAGCAAGCATCCTAATTCCTCCGTCACCTACACTTTTACAGCCGCTTTCGCCACCGCATGAGCAATTACGAAAGAGTTTAACTACACGGATGGCAGGTCAGGAACGGTATTACGACTGCGGCACACAGGTACTACCAGACCTACAGTAAACGAAGAAGTGTGGTTTCAACCAATACCGCGTGCCCACGAGCGATGGAAGAAAGGTGTAATGATTCCAAAGATCAGAGAAACGTATTATGATGTCAATACTAGGAAAAAGAGATTCAGCAGGAACCGAGTACAGCTGCGGCGACAGCGTGATTGAGAATTTAGACCTGAAGCAAGGCACTTGGTGGCTTATGCGGTCACAACGGCAGACATCAATGACCACACGGATCGGTGGACCGTAGTAGTAGTAATCTCAACATTCTATCAACTGGACACAGAGGCAACATAAAACCATGGAGATCAGCGGATAAGCAAGAGTTGTCGAGTCATAATCATCGTGGCATGCTAGTTGAAGGTGAGCAACACACTTCAGCTAATATGCCGCAGGGAGAATGAAACATTTTGACAAATAGTAGAACATTACCTTTTTAGTTTGTCTTTCACACGCCGGTTTTGCTCTTTTATGTCATTTTTAATGTTTGTAGTAATAAACATATGAATCAATACAATACTGTACACCATTCTTCCACTGATTCCGATTGTGGGCCGTCTTCAAGAGTGCTAATCCATTGGCACTCCTCATCTTTGGGTCCCCATCCTGTAAGACGTACGGATCCCACAACGGCTAGACACGACGTCAGCGATTCCATATGCTGCCGCTTAGTGGAAGGCTGACCACCACGCGATCGCCTCCAGCCAGGTCCTTGACGAACGAATAGAGCGCGACGCGGTAGACGCTCAGGTGCCATGCGTAGGACGTGACTGAGCCATCTTAACTGGCGCAACAAAACCCGTTTGTTGAAGGGAATACTCGCATTCCCCAAGATGCGACGTCGAACGTCATTACTATTAACTCGATGTTTCCACCAAACACGAGCGATCCTCCTTAAGCAACCGTTATCGAAGGCAGAAAGACGATGCATGTCTTCCACGCGAAGCGGCCAGGACTCGCACCCATACAACAATACTGAGCGAACTGAGGCGCTGTAAACGCAGCCCTTTAGTGAGAATGAGACTTCGCGACGACGCCACAAATGCCTCAGATTGACAAATGCTGATCGAGCTTTAGCGATACGAAGAGCAACGTCTTTATTGATAGTGCCGTCAGCAGAACCACAGCTCCCGAGGTAGACGAAACTATCTACCTGTTCAAGTTGCGCACCTTCGAGAGTGAGTACGGGAGCAAGTGAAAGCCAATCGTTGAGCAGTACTTTACACTTTGATGGGGCAAAGCTCATGCCATACTTAGATGCTTCAACCGCCAAACGATCCAGAATGAGTTGCATACTCTGCGGATCGTCACCAAGTAAGGCGATATCATCAGCATAATCTAAGTCGGTCGCGCGCTCATCCGATAGAAGCTCTAAGCCGAAACGTTGGAAACTTTCTAGGGCATTCGACAGAACGTCTTCGATTGCGAAGTTGAAGAGGAATGGGGGCATAGGGCAGCCCTGTCACACACCGCTGTTGACAGTGAATTGCGAGGAAAGCTTGCCATAGACCCTCACTCTGCTGGATGTATGAAGGTAAAGTGCTTGTAAGATGGCGTTATATTTCTCTGGCACTCCTTTCTTTAGTAAGCAACGCCATAAAGCAGGTCGATCAACGAAGTCAAAAGCGGCACGTATGTCTAGGAATGCACTGATATTGGGCCTGTGATTAATGTGGCGATGTTCGATGAGCTGGCGGAGCGGGAAGATTTGATCCACGTATACGCGGCCAGGACGGAAACCAGCTTGCTCCTCACGGTAGTATGATTCATGTACTGGGGATAGTCTGCGAAGCAGAATGTGTGCCAATAGCTTAGAGGCAACCGAAAAAGACTAATCCCGCGATGATTCACACATGAAGTGCGAGCGTCTTTCTTGAATATCGGGACACTAACTGATTCTCCCTAAGTAGAAGACACTTTCTCTTCATGCCAAATTTTTGCGAACAGCGCGGTCAGCTGGTTAATGATCGGCACACCGCCGTACTTGAATAGTTCCGGTGGAAGTCCGTCTAAGCAGACAGCCTTGAAGCACTTCAAGCGTCGAATCTCGAGGCAGACTTCCGCTTCGTTGGGTGGATTCAGTGGGACTAGCCAGGGTGGACAACAACATGTACTGCATGTGCTGATGGACGGTGGAGGCCAGTTGAACTGCGAGTGAAAGTGCTCGGCCCAGCGGTCCATACGCCTCTGTTGGTTGGTGATCGGAGACTCATTCACCTCACAAATGACCACACTGACACCAGGCTTCCTGATGCCAGTGGACCGAATGAGTTGGAAAAGCCTGCGAGTGTTGCCAGAGTGGGCAACGGTCTCCATCTCCAAAGCACGCTCAGACCACCATGCTTCGCGATCCTTGCGTAGGCTTTGCTTGAGCAGCCGGTTGGCAGAACGGCGCCCCACGTTGAATGTGATTCTGCCAGTATACTTTGCAGCAATCGAACAGGTCCAGAGGGCAAGCAGAGATCCAAGACTTTAGGGGGCGTCGAGTTAGGCCGCAGCATGACTGTCCGGAAATGGTCATCGTCTTTCGTATACACGTCCAGTGTTGTTCCACCTCTTGCGGTGGGTTGCAGCTGAGTGCATATGCCAGTGAAGACTGATAGCTCGCCTGGACGGAGGAATCAGTTAATCTGTTTACATAAATCTTGCGATGCTTCATGTTTCGGGATGCTCCAAAACACAGATTTTCGCGCAGACCAGAGCATGATCTGACTCAACGAAGGTGGACCAAATGGACCTGCAGTCCAGTACGCTGCCGCGCCATCTGAAGCTATTTGCAATGTGATCAATTTGATACCACGGTTGTGTGGGCGAAGGGGGACGCCGCGTTGCGGAACGCTTCTTCGTACGCCTGAAGTTAGTGCTCGAAAGGAACAGACGGTTGTCTTCGCACAATGTGAGAAGTCTCTCTCCGTTATCAGAGCGGTTCTCATCGAGAGCGTGATGACCACCAAGATGGCGTTCGTGTGGTAACAGGCGGCCAACCCGTGCATTAAAATCCCCAGCAAGGATAACGACATCCGACTTTTAGCATTAGACAAGTGCTGTTTTAGATCCCGGTCGAATTCGTCCTTGACCGAGTCGCCACTGCAGTCAGTTGGAGCGTACACGGAGATCACAAACAAGTTGTGTCTCGCTTCGCGGTGCCTGTTGATTTTACATGAACCCTGAAGCCCAACTGCACATAGTCGGCTGTTAACAGGGAACCAGTCCAGTAGTGCCGCCTCGGCCTTGTCACTTAGTGCTATACCTACGCCAGCCAAACCCGCTGAGGCTGCTTCTGGATCTCCAGAAAGACGCAGGTGATATCTGGCTTCGTGGTCAGGGGGGATGTCAAGATAAGCACTATGCTTGGATCTTGCAATCGGGTTTCTGAAAGACAGCAGACATCAATGTCTAGGGAATCTAGAGTGCGCACTAGACCGGCTTGCTGTTCACTCTGCATGAGTGTCCGAACATTGAAGCACGCCAGACGGAACGAGGATCGGGGACGAAAGAGAGCCATACGTTGAACTCCTTGGTCTGCGGCGCAACCGGAATCGCAGCCAGGTTTTTGAACATATGAATCAGGTAACGGAAAGTGAGGGTTGTTAACAAACAAACAATTGGCGTGTGATGAAGTAGCTTGAAAGTGACTAGCAGAAACAGTAGCTGATAAGCACGTTGTAATACAGTCCATGGTTTTGCGAGAGGGCGTGATACTACCCGGTTGTTTAAGCCGAAGTAGAGAGTTGACTTAGGGGACTCCACCCCGAGCCTTTGGCTAAATTACCTACCCGCAAGCCAGCGGAGCGGATTCATGGAATCGCGCCCATTGGGAGGCGTTGACTGAATGTTCAGTTAATGCGTCTTTGTTTGGTAGATTACCAAACAGAGGCCCAATACTCCCCATAAAGTCAGCACAGCTGCTGGAATACAATGTCCCACCGAGGTGGAACATTGTCGCCGAACATTTTGCTGGAACAGGGTACACCCGAACCACCCAGCTGGCACCACGAGGAGGTAGTTCGGCAAGCCAGCCGTACGAAAGTTTCAGCGAAACCCATGTGACTGACAACAAAAAGGAAATCATGCGATAAGAGTGTGAAATCAGAGTGATGAGACGAATTTACGCGAAGAAGCAGACAGCTCGATTATCACAAACGAACGTAGATTATTGCGTTTCCGCCTCTACGCTGATTGGTTACTATTTGCATGAACTGATAAGTTTGTTTGACCGAAGTAAAGGACGAATCTCATGAATGCAGAAGCGTCGTTATTAATGGAAGCAGCCTAGTTATTATCCATCGAGGTTTCTACAGGCTAGTTTCGCTGTCACTTTCGCTGAGATTGATTTGTTGACTAAGCCGTTTGTCCTTAAAGGACTGTTCTGCGACATGTTGCTTTCTGCATTGGGATCACCTTTCTACTATGACCACCCTTCTTAAATGCTGATGAGCAGTAGCGAGTACCGAAGTCTGAAATATCGTAAGTATGAGCTCCTCGTGGCACCAACCTTTTCCTTAAACCATTTTTATTGGCTCAAACAAACCACGGCAACTCATTCCCACATTAAGATTTTTCAAGCAGTTACCTCGTCTTGTATGATCACTACAAGTTGCGTCATTGTTACCTCATTTCCTTGTAGCTTTCTTGAAGATAGCTGTGACGCTTTTGTTTATCAAACGTGCTGACAAAGGACACTTGGACACGGTGCGACTATATTAGCTCCGGTTCCAATGCCATCGAATGACGGTCATATTATTTTCATTTCACATAAACGCACGCTTTCACTCATTTCCGTTCTTCTTGTTGTTCAATCCAGATATTCCTTTATCACTGTTTGCCTTACAGGTCACCCACCCCCAGCACTAAGCTTTATTTTGTCGTTTATATTGCTCTTTTTGAGCCACACTAGCTTAGTTCACTCAAACCACTATGGTCAAGGCACCAAGCTATGGCCAAGTCACCGGAATGAAAATAAGAAAATGAAACTGAACGCAAACAGAATATCATAAAACTGGGATCAAACTAATTAAAACGAATCAGAATGTAAAATGCATGATGACAGCTCTATATAAAAAACCGAACGCAGGAACGCCACTGACCGTGCGACTGCACTATGTCTGATACCGCCTCCGATCACTTGTGTGGACGATTGCGAGGCATGAAGACGCCATGGACCGACCATCTCGCGGTTTCGCTTGATGTGGTGCAGGGACGGTATTTAACGCACGCCGAGTGAAACGGTTAGCGGGCCTACGGAGGACATGACTTAGTCAGCGTTAAATGTTGAGCTGCGGAGGGCTTCTTGCTGAAAACTAACTGGTAGACCTTAGCACTGCTCGTCCGGTCCTTTCACTAAATGTGAGCATTATTCCGTAAACACTGGTGATCAAACACGTCCCTCGCATAATTTCTTCATTGCGAACTGGCCAAGAGTCTGATCCACACACTAAGACTGGCATTATCGCAGCGTTGAACACACTGACCACCACTGACCGACTGATATCCCACCATCTCCATAATTGGTCGAGTCTCAGGAGGCGGCACGGACCTTGCCGATACACGAAGTAATTTCAGTGATGTGGTCACCATAGGTGAGACACAACTATCAAGGTAAGTAAGCTGATCCACCAATCCCGGTACCTGTTCACTGGTAGGTAAACCGGTAGCGTTTCAGTCCTGTACTGCAACGGTACTTTGCACTTTGAAAACGCAAATCGCGTGCCGCAACTTGCAGCGCTACGCGTCAATCTATTCAGTAGTGCTTGCATAGCCAATGGGTCAGACCTAAGGAGAGTTATTTCGTTCGCAAACCCGGGGTTTGTCATTCAGTGACTTAGTAGAATTTCCACTACAGAAGACTCTGAAAGAAAGAAGTCATTTATGGTTATTTCCATCGCGAGTTTGCACTGGAAGGGGAACGCTGTCGAATCCCACTTGTCGTGGTAAACTCAGGAGACAACCTCTCGTGGACACAGCCTCGCGAATTTCGGTAGCGATCTCGGAATGGAGAAATGTTTTCCCGGCACACCCTTCGGTGATAGATAGTGCCACAAACGCATAATCAACAAAGTCGAAAACGGCTTCCACGTCAGGATACCTACTATAGTCCGTCGTCTGTAGGCGCCTCTCTGATCCCTGTTCGTGGTCAAAATGATCACATGCCTACCTTGTAATCCGGAGGTCACAGGTTCGAGCTTGCGTATGGGACCGGACAACGCTCGCAGTATACTTAGCTCACACGCGACGGATGGTGGTTGCATAGCAACGAAACGTCGGTGCTACGTACCAGCATACTTCTGATGCTTTTTTATGTCACTTAACCTTGATAGAGTAAAGATGTAAGTATGGCCGTTGCGGACACCAGCCTAATTTCTAATTATTTGGCTTTTACGAGGACCAGTGAGTCGTCGAGATATCTCCAAGTACCGGAGATATGGTCAGTGCCTCCAGCATTTTCGCACTACAATTAACTATTGCCAGCCTGAAGACACCTCTTTAGAGGTCCCCGAGAATGCCGAGTAAAGCCGAAAATCCATTCAGGCGAGACCTTTATCATTCAGCAAAGATGGATGAAGTTGGTGCTGTACTCTCTTCTAAAGTAGGAAGTGTGACATAAACTTCCTACACTCTGCTTTAGTAATATGCACGACTCCCCTTCACCATAGAGGCGCTAAGGTGAGACTACCGGTTGATCTGACTCGGTTGAAATGCAAATGATCGCAATCGATGTTTTCCCCTATGAATTGAGTAGCAGACAGAGCAGTGCACTCTGAATTTATAGTTTCAAAGCAGAACGAAAACTTTGCGGTTTTGTCAGTTTGTAGCGGTTTCTATTCCGCCTACCTCAAGGAAACGATTCTTCCTACTACTCACCGCGTAAGTGGCCATCATCCATTTCCAGTAGAAGCTACATTGAGTAATGAGTTGGGGAATTTATAGCATAAAATCTTGGGGCTTTCTTCTCAGTAGCTACGAATCATCTAGTCTTCTACGTGTCCTGAGGGCCACTAGACGGCCGTCCCGTCCTGTTAAAACTCGCCGTTATTTTGCATTCATCCGATCCATCATTATCCGAACCCATGACCAATAGTGGCTTGCACCGGCAGCCAGCAGCTTATGCCACTGGGCCATGGAGCCAGCGGCGGACCGTCATAATTTACAGGCTAACTGCGATATAGTGTCTCATCTTCCACTGCCATTCAATTAGCAGTTCAGTGAGCAGCTAATGAACTATGTAATTTAAGCCAATGGGTCGATTTCATTTCCTTTTTTACCCTTAACTATGATTTTAATGGTCTGAAGAGAATCATCGAACTTATTTCAGTTAACTCCCATCTCCATTCTACAGTTCGCTTTTCGATAAACAAAACGAATTTTTCATGGTCCTGCGAAACTGTACCTGTTAACTGCTCGGGTCATTTCCATCTGTGGCTATTTTCGCCGTTCCCTGTACTTTGTCCGGCAGCACCCCGTTAAAATATACCACTGTTTATTTAACTCGAAAGATCTACTCGCTGGTTTCCGGCGATCATTTTGCCTTGCTCTAAACCAAGGACAGATGATCGTCCTACATTGTTGCTGCTGTGTATCCAGACTTGTTTAACTCACACCGCTAGTGGACTATGGGTTTCACCCATAAGAAGCTGCTTGACATCACTTTGTGATTCATCTGGCACTATATATGTCAATCCCATCGCAACGAGACTGGAACTTAACGTGGTGCGACGCTCTGTGTACCCCTTCGACCCATTGAGATATTCTGAGTGGTGCCCTCGGGCCCCTTAAGAACTACTCTCGTCAAGTCAGATAAACTCAGTCTCTTGGTCCACCAGGTTTGTGGTTTGAAAGAGGATGGCATCCATTTCTGTGGAACCAAATTATTGCCATCCAGCTCCCTTGAACAAAGGCTCAAAAGTTTTTCTCTGTCTAGGCTCTCCGGCAGTGTCTCAGCATATCTACAACAATGATTATTTCGCTTTGGTTTATCGCAGTTAGATTCCAAGACACATAGAGAAGCTACCAATCCAGTAAGGAACCAGACGGTCATTTCGCACTCTTGGGACTCGTCTGTGATGCGCATTCCCTCCGTCCCCTGCTGGGGATCGAACCCATGACCGCTAGTGGCTTGTACCACTAGCCAGCAGCTTGTGCCCTAAGCTATGGGGACGATAGCCAATCATTACAGATTGAAACCTAACTGAGGTATATCCCGACCCCTCCTCCACCGCCATACAGATTACTACCCTTACAGAGACCACTAATTGGCCGTTTGGGTCAGGAATTCGCTTACCAGTGCTGTGAATCTACACAACATTTTGATGACTGATAGTGCTTTGGTTTTGATTACTCACTACAAATCTGTCAACTTATTAGTAATGAATATTTCCTATGTCAACCAGTTTCAAATTGACGACACGACAAAGGAGTCAAAAGAATCATCTCGTCAACATTATATCTCCATCAACGGGGACATGAATCAACACCTGGCGCTATCAATCAGATGGCGTCAGAGAAAGCTAACAACAATTACGGACAGCTCTTAGTGCCGCTGTTGGGATTAATGAATTTCAAAGGAAGTGGTTCTTGAATATTACTCCAAATTTTACTATTGAACATATCGCACGTGCACGCATATATTTGTACGAACAGCGACCATCGACTATGGACAATGGTCTCGTCCGACCGAACTGGATACGGAAAATTCCTTTGTTCTTTACTAGGCTACGTTTCATCTGACTGCTCGCTGAGCTTCACAGTTTTCTTCCAAACGTTTCGTCACCGGTCGCGGTGATATCCCAGGCACTTTCTTATGTAGCGGAGCGTTACACTAACGAGTGTTTCATCCCTCTATTTGTGCTCATCCTGATCTGCCACCCACATTTTCCTCAATGTAGCAGAACAACTCCTGAAATGGAACGTCTAAATGGCATTACACTCGCGTCACGCAACAACAGCACCATCAGCTGTCAATTTCACGATTCTCAGGTATATATTGAACTATTCAACAAGTACTTGGGTTGTGTATGCCTTGCAAAGTTTGGTGTGCGCATCACGTTTTCGATCCAGCGCAACTGTTTGTTAGTTTTCAGTACGAATCGTAATGTTTTTCAGCTTGAATACGTTATACTTGTATTTTCATCCCCATTACAGCTCCCGACTTCGGCGTGGCACGAGCGCGCGGCTCGTTTGGGTAGACAGTTGTGTCAACATATCGTCGGCATGAATCCCCGACCTGGTCTGGAACTTACCGAACCTGCAAGCGATCCTGAAGAAGAGCAGTGCTTACTACTGCAGCCATTCTTTTTAGATGAAAGCGTTCGCGTGATGGATCACCTAGCTCGAAACGACATGATCTTGGAGGATTTTATTCGTGTTGAATGTGGCCAGTCGGTGGATGATGCTTCTGTTACTGTCTCAGCCATGTCATCATAACGCGTCGGCAAGGAGCTATTTTGCACTTCTTTGGAAGTTGCTTGGTACCGATGCTTCACTAACGGAATACTACCTCCGGTTATTCCATCCTATCTAGTCTTGCGGCTCTATTGCTAGGAAACTCAGTTTGTGTTAAATTCGTATTGTGTAAATAGTTTGCTTTTGTCAATACAGCACGTGGTATGATCAAAATTATATAAACTTTTTCTGTCTGTTGTTCCCGCAGTATCGAGATGACTCCTAAATATGGAATTCCTCTTTATGATCATCGGTTGTCTTAAAACCCTTTATGCCCTAATGATTTAGCAGTATGGTTTTTGGGTTTCGCCACTTTGTTCGATTGACCTGACCACTCTGGGCACTGCGTGACTACTGCCCACCATATATTTACCACCGCCTCCTCAGTTCCCCTCTCTGTCCATGTCTGCTTTATATTGAGATTATTACCTCATTTCCACCAAACCGTTGCCATTTGCGCTTGATGGTAGCCGCCCGTTGTCAGTCCGCATATACCAGCTTTGTATTTGCTAGTTCTGCTACTCGTCAGGTGTGTGCGGTATTGAAATGCTTTATCTGTGTTTTTTTTTGAGAAATCATTTTTCTTCCTCTGTCGTCAAGGTTGTATTCTCACCCTCGGTTTCCATTCACCCATATGTAAAGCCAGCTTTCTGTGTTTTGCCGGAATTGCTTCCCTTTGTTTGCCGGAATCGGTCTTGCACTCTCAAACAACTATCATAAATAGGCGTTGTAGTTTACTAGCTCGCCTGGCCTTAATCATAATCCTTGTGTGCTTGTGCTTCCACTGTTATGCTCTGACCAACACTATCATCCTGTGCAAAGTTGTCACATGCGGAGGAAAAGCCGTTATTCGTAAACAAGTAGTACATCCGGCGGAGGATTGCAATCTGAAACTGCGCTTTGCCGTATTTCATGCTGTTTCATTCAAACCTAACAAAGGGGAACTCCTCAATGAAGCTTCTCTCTCCACAATATTACACAACAAAACCAAAACCAGGTGTGCTTTCGGTGGTTTCTCACCATACTGCTACGTCACAGTAACTAGGCTTAGAGTCTGCCCTAGTTATTCAACCACAAACATATTGCCTGATCAGTGATCAGACTAGGGTTGCGCTTGTCAAGTGGAAGTCGACAAAGGCAGATGGACGGTCTTAGACTAATTCCCTTTTTGTACATAAGATCGAACAGCAATCGCACCTGCTATCGCTTTTATATATCATTCGATTGCTTACTTGTATTGTCTCTGTATGCGGTTCATGAGCGGATTCGGTGGGTTGAATCCACTAAGCTTGACAGCACCGCGCTCGTCACCTGCTTCACACCACAACAAAGCCGCGACCGCCTATGTTCTCACATTGTCTGGACAGTTGCCTGTTAATTTTACCAGTATATCTTTCTCAATACACTAATAACTAGTCAACTTCTGCTCGCAGAGCCAAGTTAGCTGAGTTACCGACATGTTTAACTTGTGCCGTGCTAGTTTCAGTCGGCTCATATCTGAAAAGACCCCAAGGTCGCGTCCGGTCGTGCAGCGCATCATTGGGAACAAGCAGCACAAAATTGGTGATCTAAATGCACGAGATTTGCTCCCCATTGAATCACAGCTGCTGCTATCCCTGTGTCATGATTTCAACCGCTGTTGGGGAACCCGGATTTTTGGGAATTCGATAATTCGTTTAGATCTTCAAACTCATTCCTTATACGCTTTATATTTATTTATATCTAATTTTCACTTTAAACTATACCTTCTGCAACTCAAACTGGACATAATTTAAGCAGAAAATTGACAATTTTAAGCCAGGAATGGGGAGTAACCTGACTGGACAATGTTCGGACCACAGTGTATTCAGGCTAATTCAACCCGAACTGTACAAGTAGCGCGCTCTAGTGCTAGTCCCTTGCTCATGAGCGTCGTTTGCCTCGGTCAAAGGCGTTGACCCAGTTTTTCTTTGTCCCTCTACCAACCTTTGCGTATTGCATGTATGTGAACCTGTTCAGCTGCGCAACTGTTGGAGCAGTGTGTGCTATCATGACCACCAAACTTTGCCTAGCTTTATTTGCCTATTGCTGCACGAAACGTTAGAAATTAAAGACGAACGACGAGAATATGCGTCTTCGAAACCACAACTTTGCAAGCGAATATCATTGACAAGGAAAATGATCCTTACCAAGCTTGCGTTCCTCGACGGCAGAACCACTTACGAAGCTGCTGAAGTTGCCGACGTCGATGAGGGCACGGCAAGAACGTCATCTATGTCTAAAATCGCAACTCTGCATGAAACAACCGAGAGAAGCTGACTCCCGATGTCTTGCAGCGCATCGAAGAGACCGTTGAATGACATCCGGGGGACACTAATGCAGCTATAACAGCGGCTGAAAGAGAACTTCGTCCACCTCTCCGTATCTACGGTCTTCAACACCCTCATAGGGCTAAGGACCACGTTCTAGAAGTGCTGCTACGAGCTAGGCCGTGCCAACGGTGCCACGACGATCGCAAGCCAGCAGACTTCTCGGTACGTGCATTACATGACTAACAGAATTGCATGTTTATTGACGAGGCGAGTTCCACCTCCGTCTGCGGCGGACGCAGGCTCGCTGAAGAAGAGGGACGTGCAGGAATGTCCTCTTGCCCACAGTCAGAGACTACATGGTGACGCTGATTGTGGTAATGAATAAGCGAGGCATCGTCCACTGCAAAATAACGTTGGCACCTACAATAGTGCAAATTTCTCGGCGTTCGTCGAGGGTCTTGTGGCGGGTATACACAACGGAGTGGAGTGCATGGACGATCATGGACAGCGCCAGAACCCACATGCCGTATGATATTGGGAGTACTCTAGGTTCGTCCTAACAGCTGGAGTTTCTTTCACCCTACTCGTGCATGCTAAACCCCGCAGTTTAATTTAAACTACGCTTACTTTTCGATGAAAATGGCATTTAAACAAGGAAGAAAACGATGGCGATGTCAACATCATCGCTTCACCACATCAGAGAACACTTGATCGTTGCTGTCGTTGAAACGATCGGGCTTTCAAACTATGTGGTCTGATTGGTCATTTAACAACAGTGTGGCGCATTGTTGTCAGCTGGTTTTGCTGTGCATGAGGGGACTCTGCCGATTCAGAGAAGGAGGATAAGCTTCACAAATAGTGCTGGCGATTGACTCGAAAGCTCAATCACCTCAGAAATGCAAGGTGGTAGGCGGAGGCGGAGCAAATGGAATGCTACGCTGGGTGCCATCATTTCATTATGCACGTTAGCTGTAAGTGGAAACACCCCAACTATTATGGTACGATACATTGGAAAATAAAAGAAACACAACAGGGGCGCGCTAGCTGAGGCACCAGTAACGGATGGGCATCGTTCCGGATAGCTACCAGCCGGCTATTATGCTGCGAAAAAAATTATATTATGCATAGGAAATGAAATCGTGGTTGGAGGGGAGATGAAGGGGCAAAGAAACTCACATCACAAATGCCATTGAGGTCGGTTACTAGCCATGTCCACAAGTATATCCAGCCAAACGTGTTCATCGTCTTTCGGACCCCAACCAGGGAATGCAGGTGCTCCAACGGAGACCAATTTGGAACAGAGCGTTCCTTCATTTTGACCAAATCATCGCTTGGCCTCCCTCTTCTTCTCCCATGCACATCCGCGGCGCGCAAGCGACACACGTCGCGGTAGTCTGGGTGTCCGCACACGCAACACATGGCCCAGCCATCGGAGCTTTGTGTGTGAAATAACGGTGCTGAGCGGTTCACTTCCTCTTCCTGTGCCATAAAAGACGTCGATTACGGTTATTGCTCACGCGGTGTTCCTAGATATGAGGGCATCAGTGGTCGAACGTGACTAGTCTATTTACATCTGCCGATCTAGTGGGCCAGGTTTCGCAACCGTATGATCCAACTCTCAGGGAGAGTGATATCGCGCCGGCGCCATAGGTGGCGAAGATTAGCACAAGCGTTTCTTGCTTTTGCTACACGGTTCGTGACCTCGTCTTTGATTCCACGGGCGCTGATTAACCGCCTAGAAAGTTGTATTTTTGAACGACTTTTTATTGATCCCTACCAAGGATAAACGCAAGAAGTTTTCACTGCCAATCCTAGAGGAAACCTTTGCACTTCGAGAGTGCAGTGCATAATCCGAAGCGTCTGACAGTCAGTGCTAATCTGCCCATTGTAGCTTGGTACGTTTGTGAGCTGTCACAGATGATAGCAATCTCGTCAGCATACTCCAAGCCAAGAAGTCGTTTACCTAGGAGCAGCTCCACACCTTCTAAGTCGTGCCCTGTGAATGCAATCTCTATGACTTCGTCATTAACGACGTTGAAGGGGAAAGGTGTTATGCTCGCGCAAGGAGGAACAAATTCTGACTGGCTCCTACCGACTCAGCCGATATACCGTGGTATTGTCAGAACACGCGATACTGGTTAGTAGTGTGTATCGCCATGGTGAACACAAAACCGGACAAGGCAATTGCCAATAGCACGAAAAACTACTGTGCCATAGTCGAAACATGTGTGATTTCATAGCAGATGGGTTTTTCGCAAGTCTTGTACATTGTGTGGGCCAGGTAATAAGAACAATGTTCTGCTACGTAAAACAAACACATGATTCGTGGGTTTTGGTGAAAGCATGCTAACTGTGTATACCCAATGTAGTCAGTTGTACACTCGATTCAGAACATGTGGCTTATTCACTTTTTTGTGTCACAGTAAAGAGTACTGAACACAGTTCTGTGACACCGTCTGCCTCCGGTTTTCCAAAAAACTAGATTCTACTCCGGTTAGGTTGACTCTAACCCTAACAAAAGGTGACAGTGAGCATACTTGTCTTACACTAGAGGTATTGAAGGGCGGCGACATTTTACCGTAAGCCCTCGCTTTACCCGAGCTACGCGCACATAGCGCTCGTGTAATATTTGTATATTGCTCGAATACAGCTTTCCTGAGTAGATAATAATAATAATGTGTCAGCTGTACGCCTTAACGGTGCTTCGCTGCCGCGCGACCACCACCAGTCGCGCGCGGGCTGAGTATACCGTGAGGACGCCCACCTCTACGCGGATTCGAGCCGGTGACCTTATGGTTGCAAAGTAAACGTGCAGATCACTCGACCACCGGCCGAGTAGATAGTTTTAAAGGGCACATCGATCAACCGAATCGACGGCCCCCTTGATTTCGAGGAACACGACAACGGTGGGCCACCAATATATTTGACAGTGCTCTAACATTTGACGTACACTGAATATGCGGTTGATGCAGCCACGACCTCGACGAAACACGGATTACTCTTCCTGAATCTGGCCTTCACGAAGTCCAGTTAATCTGTGAAAAATGAGAGAGGAAAGCATTTTAGTGGCGGTGGACGACTTCCTTTATGGTTTCCGCATTCCGAACTTGTCTCCCTTGAAGATCCTAAAATTAACGAAGTGACTTCAGTCGGTTGAGACAACTTCCCGCTTCCACAGTTTCACTAGTAACTCATTTAAATCATTAAAAAGAGCAGGACTCCAGAATTTGCGGAGGGCTGGATGAAGATCATCTGGTCCTGCGGTTTTATGCAACTTCAGCAGTCTGATCTCACTTTCGACTTCCGAGAGAGGGCGGATCCAAAGAGACTGCCCAGGAAGCAGTGAGATCACTGGCCGGTGAGAAATCTAACAATTGCGGCCGATAAAATTGCCTTTCAAAGTGCTCAGCCTGATGCTCCAAGCGTTGTGACAAGTTGTGGATAGGCTGTCCAATCTCGTCACATATGGTTTCACTAACATCAGATTTCCTTCTGCCCATTTCACGCATCAGACGGAATGCTTATTAAGGGCAGCGGCCTCTTCTATCTCTGGCGCACGATGATACCACCAGGAATCGCTGTCTCTTTAGCCTAACACGGAGTTTTGTCCTCGTCTTTGCGAGTGTCGTTTTGTTCGCTCCCTGCCGAAATGTGCTCCTGTGAACATCGGTAAGTTCTAGAGGCTGCGAAGAGACCCAATGTCCATATTAGTTATTAGACTTTCCACATGAGGATTTATCTGCTGCTAGTAAGGTCTGGTGCACATGCGACCAGTGACCATCAGATGTATTCAGTGAGCACTTACTCGACCTGAATGCCGGTGTATTTGGATACGCATGCGAGTCATCTGGTTTCTCCGACTGGCTGGTCTCTGTGAGTTCACGACCGCAGATTAGCACGTACAAGTGCATGGTCAGTGTCCACACAGTGCTCCAAATCGAGCGACAGTTTTGGGTGCAGTCTCTCCAGCGGTGTGATCGATTTGCGTCCAAGGCTGGTGGACACATGTCATCTTCCGGCGGGTGCTGTGTCAGAAGTTAGTACTTGCAAGAAATAAGCGACCATCTTCACACAATTGCAAGGATCGCTTACCGTTATCATTACGGGAGTCTACAGCATGCTAGCGTTGCAGCTAATCAGTGGACAATTTTCTTACTTGAGCGTTCAGATTCCAAGTCAGTACTACAGTATCCGTGCTTCTTCTGTGACGAAGTAGCTCGTTCAGTTGGCGATAGAACTCTTTTACCGAGTCATCCCTACAGTTTGTCGGCGCCTAGGCAGCGATGACAATGGGGCACCTAATAGCCCCGCGCGACTTCGTAGCTTTGGACGAGCCAGCCAATCGGACCGCACGCAAAGGCTACTGATTGGGATCCAGTCAACCAGAGCAGTTTCAGCCCTGTGACTCAGGTAAATACCAACACCGGCTTGGCCAGCACTCGAAGCTATATCGTCTCCGGATAAACGCAGTGAGTAAGCACTGCAACTTTCACCTGAAGGGGATCGCAAAGCGAGCACATGGCTCAAGTTTTGTAGGCGACTTAGCACGCTCTACGTCGCCAACATAAGAAATTCTCTGACTATTTGAATGCGGTATACGGACCCAGCTTGCAGCCACTGAGGACGTTGGTATACGCTACTTCGGGTGTTGCCTGCACACAAACCGTAGGCATAAGACAGCATGACGTAAGCACTTTGAGTGTCCCTTGGACAACCTTTCAGAAATTGTCTGGGTTAAATTGCACGGGTTGCAGCAACAAGAGGAGAAGAACGGTTCTACTAATACCCCGGCCCCTCATGTGATGCAGAAGGCACCTGGTCAGCAAGTGCACCGGAGCCGGCAGGGTACCACCATAACTGCTGAAAATGGCGTTGGACCATTTGGTGGAACACGTGTGGTTTAAAGAACAGGTGTCAGTTGAGCTGTAGGGTGCCCTTGTGCTACTACTGTACAAAAGGGAGCAAGCAATGTGCCACGAATTATCGTGGTATCAACTTACTGAGTTGTGTAGGGAAAGTGATCGTCCTAATCCTGCTTAACCGCCTCGTCATTCAGGTCATTGAAATGAACATGGCGGAAGAGCAATGCGGACTCCATTTGAGCCACAGTATCGTAGACATGGTGTTCCAGGACGTGGTGGGGTTTTCGCCTGGCAAGCGTTCTCCCTATAAAAAGCTACGTGTGCCGGTTTAACAACACTGGGACGTGACGGGTGTGACTCGCCACTAAATAAAGTCACTGCCCCTTGTTACACCTTGGTGAAGCATTGTATCTCAGCTTCTTGCTGCTGATATCATGGGGAAGATTGGCCCCTGTTTGGCTACTTACCAAACGAAAGGTGTATGAACTGAGCATTCAGTTATCGGCTCCCAATGGGTGCGAATCTCTGACTTTGCTCCGCTGCCTTGCGGGTAAGCTATTGAACCAACAGCTCGGGGTAGAGTCCCGAAAACAACTTCCTACTTCGGCTTGGGCAAACGGGTAGTATCGTGCCCTCTGTGAAAATGATGAATTTCGCAATTACTACTACGTCGCTTACTTCGTCTGCTACTCGTGCTTCTCCATCACACGCCAACTTTTCTTTTGTTGGTAATCTACAACCTGTTGAATCTACTTCCAATTCCGCTCTCGCTGATATCCAAATCATCCGGCCATCAGCTGTCCTTCGACCCCGTTCTTCATTGCGTTTGGCAGCGTTCAATGGACCCTGCTACGGATTGAACAACAGACAGGCCTGGCGCGCACTTTAGAGTCCCTCGCCATCGATGTGTTTTGCCTTTCAGAGACTCGATTGCAGGATCCCAGCACCGTGGTAAGTTGTCGTCCCCAGCTGCGCTTGAGACCACATATTACCTATGTCTATCAGGTGACATGGAGGCAACAGCAGCCGACTCGGCTTGTATCGGTATCGCATTGAGTGACAAAGCGGAGGATGCATTGCTCGATTGGTTTCCAATCCATAGCCGTCTGTGTGTACTTCGGCTTCAAGGCTTATGTAGAATCAACAGAAATCGTGAAGAGCGGCACGATTTGTTCGTCGTTCCTGCATACGCTCCAACCGACTACAGCTGTGCATCGGTTAAGGATGACTTTTATCGTGGTCTCCACAACCTTTTGAACAAGGCCGAAAAGTCATGTCGTCGTCCTTGCCGGACATCTCAATGCACAAGTAGGTCGCCTGCTCCCGTGCGAATGTCATCTTGGTGGCAGTCACGTGCTTGATGAGAACCGTTCTGACAGTCGTGATAGACTTCTTACGTTATGCAAATACCACCGTCTCTTTCTCTCAAGTACGAACTTTAAGCATGCCAGAAAACGCGCAGCCACCTGGCGTCCTCCTTCACCAACGGAAGCTTGGTCACAAATAGATCACAATGCAATCAGCTTTAGATTGCGAGGTAGCGTCCGGCGTTGTAGATCGACTTAGTCTACGTACCTCCATTCAGATCATGCTTTGGTCTGCGCGGACATCTGCATGCGCTTTGGTGGTTGGACGAAACGAAAGCATCATACGTTCGACACCAACAAGTTTGTTGACCTTTATACTCGATCAGCTTACCAAGCTTTCTTGTTGTATGCATTCATTGGTGCTCCACCTCGAGACATCGAAAATCATTGGAGTTTCTTGCGTGGAGCGATGCTTGCTTCCAGTCATTCAATCTGCGTAATCACAACGTGCCCTTTGAGGGGCTGGATTTCCGCACACTCACTGGAATTGTTTGATTGCCGTAGAGCTATCCCGACGGATTCACATAGCAGTGCATTGTGTCGCATTCTCAGCCAACAATTTAAGCAAAGCCTGCGTGCTGATCGCAAAACTTGGTGGTCCTAGTGCGCCTCAGCGGTGGGAATGACAGCCCTGTCTGGAAACTTTCGCAAGCTCTTCCAGGTCATTCGGGCCACTGGTCACAAAAAACGTGGCGTCAGTTAGGTAATTTGCGAGGTTGACGGAACGCCGATAAGCAACTAACACAGGTGTATGGACCACTGCGCTGAACACTGCCGTACTCAATTCAGCTGACCTCCGCCGGCTAGCCTATGGAGTATACTTAGTTGCACGCCTTGGAACGTCTCATCGGAACCAACCATTGAAGCTGAGGTTTGCCTTGAGCCCCAACACTTGAAGCGATTCAATTCTGCTGGCCCAGACGGACTTTCTCCAGAGCTGTTCAATTTCGATGGCGAAGTGATTATCAACCTTCTAACAGCTCTGTCCTCTATGATCTGGTGTGAAGAAACAGTTCCATCCACTTGGGGCAAATCAATTATCGTCCCGATCTTCAAGTAAGGTGCCCGTAACCTATGCGCTAACCACCAAGGAATTTTTCTAATGTCCGTTGCCTCCAAGCTGTTAACATCCAATCTACTCCGCAGACTAACCCCGATTAAAGAATAAGGTTCCCGTAAAGAACAGGCTGGTTTTCGCCCTGGTCGAGGGTATATAGACCATTTGCTTACGCTACGCGTTTCAACTTCTTGAAACGCGTCATCTGTACCGCCAGCCCACTATCGTTGATTTTCTGGACATCTTAACCGCTTTCATCTACGTCGAGCTACCTTTATGGCGTTGCTTACAAAGGAATGGAGTACCCGTAAAGTATATCGCCATCATTCGAGCATTATATTGCAATGTCTCAACTAAACAGGTCTTATGGTAGGCTCTCTTCACCTTTTTGCAGTCAATGGCGGTGTAAGACAGGGTTGCCTCCTGTCCCCGTTTCTCTTCAAGTTTGTGATCGAGGATGTCCTTTTAAACATTCGAGGGTTTTCAGGGTTCTGGTATAGAGCTTCTTGTTGATAACCGCGTGACCGATTTAGCTTATGCTGATGATATTGCCTTGCTTGGTGATGACGAACGGAGCACACAAGCCCTTCTAGACAGCTTGGCGATTGAAGCATCAAAATATAGAATAACCTTTCCCTTAGGAAATGCAAAATCCTGGTCCTGGATTGCCATCAACCTGCCGCAGGGCTCACCCTTCAAGGTACGCAGCTTGAACAAATGGAGAAATTTGTTTACCTGGAAAGCTGTGTCTGTGATAATGGTACCATTGGAAAAGAGATTTCCCTCCGCATTGCCAAAGCCCGTTCAGCATTCGCCGAGTTGAGGCATCTGTGGCGACGCCGTGACGTTTCAATATTTGTAAAGGTTAGGGTCTACCAGGGATGGACATATGTATATATATATATATATATATATATATATATATATATATACATATATACATATATATACATATATATATATATATATATATAGTTCGCGGCATCCGGTTTCGGATTTGTGTGTCACTGTGGCAAGCCACAGGACGCCTGCGCCTACAGAGGGACCATGGGTGGCTTGCGCTGCACCATCCACAGCTCCATCCACACGCCCCATATCCAGTGTAAACCCGAAGGAACAAGACCAGGAGGCATGTGGATGGGAGCCACGTTTCATCAACGGAGCCGGTCCACACTCCTTCACAGGCAAACACAGACACCCTGTATTTGGGAATCAAGCGCACACAAGGCGGTGGCTGGACCGTAGTTCACTCCACACTGAGTACATGGAACCACTCTTCGAGCCTAACACGGCCACAAGGACCGTGCACCCCGTCCCCTCCAACAACGATCAACGATCTCCTCTAGCCATATATATGGTTGGCGGCGTCCGGTTTCGGATTTGCCTATCACTGTGGCAAGCCACAGGACGCCTGCGCCTTCAGAGGGACCATGGGTGGCTTGCGCTGCACCATCCACAGCTCCATCCACACGCCCCATATCCAGTGTAAACCCGAAGGAATAAGACCAGGAGGCATGTGGATGGGAGCCACGTTTCATCAACGGAGCCGGCCCACACTCCTTCACAGGCAAACACAGACACCCTGTATTTGGGAATCAAGCGCACACAAGGCGGTGGCTGGACCGTAGATCACTCCACACTGAGTGCATGGAACCACTCTTCGAGCCTAGCACGGCCACAAGGACCGTGCACCCCGTCCCCTCCAGCAACGACCAACTGTCTCCTGGAGCCAGTATGGACGAGGTAGTGGGTAATAGACAGGTAGGCACCTTGTCAACATGCACATCAAGCGCAGCCACACCGGGGATATCGAACAACAGCCAATCATTTGAGAGAGAGACAAAGAAAATAACTCGATTAATGCATAAGGAAACGGTGACATAAAAATTACTTTAATGAGCATATGAGTTAAGTTGTTTACAAACGAATCCTAGATAAGTTCACGAGGTAAGAAAGTATATTTTACGGAATGCCACGAACACAAAAATGTTATGGAAATCGAATACAATTGGCTTAGGCGAGGTGTGCAAGTTAATGGAATAGAGTACAGGTAGACATTTATATGAGAAAGAAAAGCATTAACGCAAAATTGAAAACCCACCATCTGAAATAAAGACTTAGCATGCAAGCACGCGGTTAATAAATCGAATGCAGCGTGCCTACAAACGCTGCGCCGGTGCTGCCTACGTTCTCTGCAGGACCCGTCGTCGCTTCGGTAGTAGTCCCGAGTGGCCTCCCTCATGGTTCACTAAGCCTGCCTGACTAAGGCACTCGCGGCCGCATGTGCTACAGCACCATGCGCTTGATGTCGATGGAGAATAACCCATCGGTGCTTGCCGCTTCCGCACTTGCCGGTTCTTCTCTGCATGCATGAGTGCTTTCTCCTGCACCTCGGCAACTGCCTTCGTGATCGGATCGCGCCATGCACGCCGATCAACCGCCTTCAATTCCCATGATCTGCAATCAAGACTAGAACGTGTGAGGCTCACTTTAATCATGTCCTGGTATCGTAGCTTTGGTTCCCCCAAGTGCCGCTTCCCAATACTCAGCTGACCATAATAATAGCTGCTTCAGTATCCGCGTTGAATCCATACGGCTCACATGACCGATCTACCTCAGGTGTCTCAATAAAAGTATGCAGTCCACTGCATACATCCCACTTCGGCGCAAAACTTCCGTGTCTGCAACTCTGTCGCCCCAACCAATGCGCAAAATTCGTCTCAAACACTGCTGATGGAACCGCTCGAGAGATCACACATCCCTCCGGTATAACGTCCACATTTCACTGCCGTATAGAAGAACGGAGAGTACTATGGATTTGTACACCATCAGCTTCGTGCCAACGGTAAGCTGATGGTTGTTCCACACTCCATACTCAAGGTTCCCGAATGTCGCCGCTGCCTTCGACACGCGGATACGCAGCTCACTATGTAGCTGCTGATCAGTGGACATCACACTCCCAAGGTAGCAAAAGCGGGAGGTGGTTTCTAATACTGCAGCACCAATGCTGATTCGCGGCGATATTGAAGATTGCAACTCCGGTGAAGGCTGAAAGAGACAGACAGTTTTGCTTGTGTTGATGGTGAGCCCAAATTTTGCCGCTGTCGAAGCCAGAGCACTAGTCATGTGCTGCAATTCATCCGCGTTGTGTGCAAACAACTCACAGTCGTCAGCAAACAGCAACATACGGATAGTTGTCTCACAGACTAGAGTTCTGGCACCGAAACGACGGATGTTCAGCAACGCACCATCAATACGGTGCTCCACACGAACACCGTAAGCACAAGCAGCATCAAAAGCACAAGACAACATTGCATGAAGATATATATTAAACAGGACAGGAGCTAAGACACAGCCTTGCTTCCCACCGGTGAGAACTGCAAAGTCATCCGAGGTCTCTACACTCAGCTGCACCCTCGCTCGCATACCACTGTGCAGACATGCAATTAAACTTGCAAACTTACGCGGGCAATCAAACTTACCCAACACCAGCCACAATGCCTCGCGGTTCATCTTGGTGCAATCAACAAAAAGCGAGTACAGTGGCTGGTATCGTTCTCTGCACTTCTTTTGCAACTGACGAGCCGCAAACACCATATCTATAGTGCTGCGACCCGAACGGAATCCACACTGCTCATCCGCCACGTTAGATTCCACAACCTGACTGACGAGGCGGTTGAGCAGGATTCGGGCAATCGCCTTGCCCATACAACTCAGCAAGATGATGCCACGATAATTCGTGCAACATTGCTTGTACAGTGGTAGCACAAGGGCATCCTTCAGCTCAGGAGGCACCTCGTCCTCAATCTAGACGTGTTGCACCAAGTGGTGCGGCGCAGTCACCTACGCGGGTCCGCCGTGTTTCAATACTTCAGACGGGATCCCGTCGGCCCCAGCACACTTGCCGTTTCGCAGCTGAGCAAGTGCTCTCTGCGTCTCATCCATTGTCGGCGTGTCCGCCAGACTCGCCTTCACACCGTTCTGCTTCAGGCCATTCAAAGTGGGCCAGTCAATTTCCCAACCTTTGTTCAATAGATGGTTACAAGTGATTTTACCTGATCTGCATTATGTCTGTCGTTGAAGTGCAGGTAGCGCCTTAGCTGCCATGGATCAGGTTCCTTAGCGGCTCATTGCTCGATCCATACACGGTCTCTAACGAGTCAAAGAATTCCTTGTGTTGGCGGCGTTCGGCGTATCATTTTCTCTGCTTCGCGTTCTCCATCCACCATGCATTTATAATGCGACGGATCTCTGGGGTCACTCGTCGTCGAATTCGGCGAAACTGACTATACTTCCCCAAGTTGCTGTAGTCTGCTACATGTTCAGCATATTCTACGTTCTTCTCTGACACTAATGGGCCAATCGTCACATTGTTATCATCAAACCCATGTGGTCGCTTATAGTTTCTGCGCCCGACGATCTCCTCGACAGCAGCTGTCACCGGAACGCGAATGTGGTGCCACAGGTCGCCCACTGTGGCTATGCAGTCCACATTACACAGGCGTGCAGCCATCGCCTTCTCCAGCTCAATACGTTTCGCCACGGTACCGAGGAATAAATAAATAAACGTTTATTCTTCGATAATTCGAAGCACAGACCAATTGAATGGTCTGCTCAACTTGTTAATTTTACCTGTTTTGTGCAAAGGTTCCCATATGGGTTTTTTAAATGATTAGCAGTTTGAAAGTATAAGAGAGCTTAAGGAGCTGTGAGCAATAACAAATGTAGATTTAACCGAATGTTTAAGTAATTAACACGGCCATCCATGTAACTGTCCCCACGGGACCTGCTTCTGTGCACGGTATTCCTCCGATGGGTTTCACCCGCACTTGCAACTGGCTCTGTGCCGGTGTGGCAATATAGTAAATAGGCCACCAGCTGGGTAACAGGTGTCTTTCTTATAGGGGTTGTTTTATGCATACATGATGGGTGATGAAGCCTCAGCCCGTTCCGTCATGCGGATCAATCAAGTGTGGAACTTTTTGTTATAAGGCAATAGATCAGTAGCAGTATAATTTGCATGGATATAATTCTTGTAAGTTTGGAAGCTGTGATCCGTCACCTCAAGAGATCAGCCCAGTCATAAGCAACAATGAAATAAGGAAGAACATAAGGTATGTGGAATTAAAAAACCTACTAATGAATACAATCGTTTGCCGATAGGCCAATCACAATTTGATGGAAAATCTTGGCGAGTGACGACGATGGTGCAGACATCAGCTTGAAAGGCGTAGTGCATCAAAGGAGGAAACATGTCGTTCATAGATACATTCTCAAAAATTCGACTTTATGTAGGTATGTATATGTATTTAACACTTGCCCAATAAACATTTGGCAGAGTGCCACAACACATGAGTGACAATAACAAAAAGAGTGTAAGTAAGAGGACTGGAAGCAAAGTTCCATGTGCCTGCATTTGTCTGCATTGAGCTTCCCGATTGCCCAGGCCGAGGAAGAGGGTTGACTTAAGGGACCCTACCCCGAGCCTTTGGTCTAAAAACCTGACCGGCAAAGCAGCGGGGTGATTCACGAAGACCGTTGACAGTCAAGTGGCTCATTCGCCTTCTTTGTGTTCGGAAGCAGTCCACAGAGAAGCCAGTGGCCATCGAGGTTGTTTATGCGCTCTCCTTTAGGTACTCACCCCGAGTTACAGGAGTGAGTGGTCAGTGACCCTATAGCCGGTCACATTGGCTTTGACACAGCGCCGTGCGAGCACTTTTGATATTTAATGGAGAACCAGGTGACCAGTCCAGAACTCCCCACGCTCTGAGACGCTGGTGCTGGTTGTCCGCGAGTGCTTATTCATCTCGCCTGCAAAGCAAACGAAACTTATTCGCAGTTACCTCCACGAGGAAGGCATTCCCCAATCCGCAACCTGCGGACGCGTCCGATAGCGTACAGCTCCGCCACGGGACTTTATGTAGGTAGGTAAATATTGTGACATATAGGAGATATGGTGACTTTCAAGTGTATCTAGGACCTTTGTCATCCAAATCATCTGGAGTCATCTTTTGGCTAAGTGTTGACCAGATATTTGAAACAGTCAAGTGAATATGAAGCATGCGTTTGAATTGCGGATAGGTGGTGCCGTTTCTAATACACGATGGAAGTTTGTTCCCTATTAGCGCATAGTTTTCGGAGAAAAAATTTGAACGGAGTTTGGTGCAAGACTTTTATATTTGCAACGTGCACTCGCTGTTTCTTAGTTCATAACGCACACGAGTCTGAAACTCGAGTTGTGGCTGAGCAGTAAAGCTTAGTCCAAATCGTAAGCGGTATAGAAGGCACAGGCTAAGTTTGAGTCTGTGCAGCCATTGGGGCTTCAGTTTTAGAGCTTCGCATCGCTCACGGTATGTCATAGTTAGGCATGTTCAAAAACCTCTGTGAATGATCGTTGAATGTTTTCTGGTGCTATGATATCTACTTTTCTCAGATTACCGTTCACTATCGTACAGTACTCAAGCTTCGGCCTAACACATTTTAAAGGCTTGAAGCTTGGAATCACTCATGCTAAGAGTTTGACTTATGTAGGCGACTACTTTTCTGGTGGACACCTGCAAGAATATAGCTTGCTCTAAAAAATTAAATGTGGCTGTATATCTTAGACCTAGGTCTCGGAATGCTCCACCCACAGGAATAGGGGTGTCGTTTAAGGTTAGGATGTTCGGAGAAGGACCACAGCCGTGGTACAATAGATTACATTTGTCAGTGGCAAAGTGCGACTTCCAGGATTTACTGCAGTGCCCCAATACGAACAAGTAAGACTGAATACAGGCTAAATTAGGACTATGTTGCCCAGGGGCGGAACGATACACCATTTTAACATCATCAGCGAAGAGGAATTGCTTCCCGCACAAGATTTCATCAAGGAGACCGTTGAAATAGTAAGAATAAAAGCGGACCGAGCACGTTACTAAAGATTGAGATGGCTTCAGGTGTATAGTTACCAATTTTGACTACTTGCTTTCTACCCCCGAGGTAGGAAGGCAATCACTCTAGAAGCGAATTTGTGATATCATAGGACATAAGTTTCCGCAACAATCAAGTTGTGTGGGACACGGTCAAAAACCTTTTGGATGTCAAAATATTACGACGATGGCACTCCCGGCGTCTATTGCTCTAGTCACAATCAAGATAATCTAACTGACAGGTAGTGCATGACCTAACATTCAAAAAAGCCGTGCTGATTTTTACTGAGAATGCTCCTGGGAAGACTTCTGATTCAAGGCAGGCACATTGTACGTACTTTCCCGCACGTATATGTACAGCTTGGTCCGCACCAAGTTGGGATCAGTGCCACACTCAGCTCCACGCAGTACACGTGTCACATGCACTTCACGCTTGTCACGCTAACGTACGGGGACATAGTCGAACACTTGAGCGTGACCACTCCGTGAGTGCATCCAACTTGCTATATCACTCACACTCAGTGCAAACCGATTGTTCGTGATCGTCAGGCCGTGAGTGGCACCGCGTGAGAGCAGCCTGTCACCGTTCACATTCGCTGAACCAATGCCATGCGAACCAATAACATCTGCCCATATCGATGCGTCACGCCCAAAGCGCGCGTTGAAATCACCCAACAGAAATGATTGGTCGTTGCTCGGCACAGACCGTTTTACGGAGGATATCTGGGTGTAGAATTGATCTCGCGTGTCATCAGGATAACACCTAATTATAAAAGTGGCCAACCTACCTCTTTCGAGTCGTGGGCGAGCAGTCATCACTCGCGTGCTGATGCCTGTTGGCTCACCTACAAGGTGGCCGTTTACGCGATCGGATATTGCAAATCCGAACCCATGATCACGTGGTCCGGGGGTGGCGTTACCTACCCAGTATAACGTATAGCCAGCACCAGCTTCATGCAATTTACCTTGCTCAGCAAGCCGGATCTCGCTGAGCACCGCAATATCGATGTTGTAGCACGCCATTTCCATCGCGACCATTGCAGTGCGTCGCTCTGGGCGCTCACTCGAGTTTCGGTCCAGTAGTGCGTGCGTGTTCCAGCAACTGATGCTGAGTGTTTTGCGCGCAGGCATGCGATTGCATCGGTGGACAATCGCACTAGTGGTGGCGGTTGTGCTTCGGGGTTTGTTTGAGGGACTCCGCCCGGAGCCTTTGGCTCAATAGCCTGACCCACAAGGCAGTGGGGAGCAGATCCAGCTCGGGAACGTGATTGCAGAGACAGATATAGATCTGCTTGAGGTCCGTCACAAGCAGTGTTTGAGGTTCTGGAACAATTCATGTGTGTTTTGCGACCGTACTAGGATACGCTGCTGCAAACACGGCCAGAGGTAGGTGAGTTTTAGCGGGTTTTCATCAATCGGATCAGGGGCTGTCTGGCTTCAGATGGGAAGTAACAAACCATTAGGCACCCAGAGGTACCCTCCCGCCGTCAGAGACGACGCGTGGCGTTTATGCCCTGCGTCAAACAAACGATGTTCTTATAACCAGTAGACCGGCTGTCTCCCATATCTAATTTTTTTGGAAAGAGGGTCATCGAACACTTCCTAACCACCGAAGAGGATGGACTAGGATACTGGCAGAGTGTCCATATCTGACAGAAGAACGACTCCGGTCCACAGCCAAAGCCTTCGATTAAAAGCACACCAGAAATGCAGGTCAGGCATATGGTCAGTTCACTGACTCATGCGGTTCGGTGTTCTGGATCTTAACATTAAGAATGGCGCAACCGAACTCCCACCTAGCGGTCGCCATGCGAAGGCGTCCAGGACATGAGCCAATGGTATAAGAGTAGCAGCAGTGGCTAGAGCAACTCTCATAGGCTCTCTGGCCATATATATATATATATATATATATATATATATATATATATATATATATATATATATATATATATATATAGTTGCAGACACGGAAGTTTTGCGCCGAAGTGGGATGTATGCAGTGGACTGCATACTTTTATTAAGACACCTGAGGTGGATCGGTCATATGAGCCGTATGGATTCGACGCGGATACCGAAGCAGCTATTATTATGGTCAGCTGAGTATTGGGAAGCGGCACTTGGGGGAACCAAAGCTACGATACCAGGACATGATTAAAGTGAGCCTCACACGTTCTAGTCTTGCTTGCAGATCATGGGAATTGAAGGCGGTTGATCGGCGTGCATGGCGCGATCCGATCACGAAGGCAGTTGCCGAGGTGCAGGAGGAAGCACTCATGCATGCAGAGAAGAACCGGCAAGTGCGGAAGCGGCAAGCACCGATGGGTTATTCTCCATCGACATCAAGCGCATGGTGCTGTAGCACATGCGGCCGCGAGTGCCTTAGTCAGGCAGGCTTAGTGAACCATGAGGGAGGCCACTCGGGACTACTACCGAAGCGACGACGGGTCCTGCAGAGAACGTAGGCAGCACCGGCGCAGCGTTTGTAGGCACGCTGCATTCGATTTATTAACCGCGTGCTTGCATGCTAAGTCTTTATTTCAGATGGTGGGTTTTCAATTTTGCGTTAATGCTTTTCTTTCTCATATAAATGTCTACCTGTACTCTATTCCATTAACTTGCACACCTCGCCTAAGCCAATTGTATTCGATTTCCATAACATTTTTGTGTTCGTGGCATTCCGTAAAATATACTTTCTTACCTCGTGAACTTATCTAGGATTCGTTTGTAAACAACTTAACTCATATGCTCATTAAAGTAATTTTTATGTCACCGTTTCCTTATGCATTAATCGAGTTATTTTCTTTGTCTCTCTCTCAAATGATTGGCTGTTGTTCGATATCCCCGGTGTGGCTGCGCTTGATGTGCATGTTGACAAGGTGCCTACCTGTCTATTACCCACTACGTCGTCCATACTGGCTCCAGGAGACAGTTGGTCGTTGCTGGAGGGGACGGGGTGCACGGTCCTTGTGGCTGTGCTAGGCTCGAAGAGTGGTTCCATGCACTCAGTGTGGAGTGATCTACGGTCCAGCCACCGCCTTGTGTGCGCTTGATTCCCAAATACAGGGTGTCTGTGTTTGCCTGTGAAGGAGTGTGGGCCGGCTCCGTTGATGAAACGTGGCTCCCATCCACATGCCTCCTGGTCTTATTCCTTCGGGTTTACACTGGATATGGGGCGTGTGGTTGGAGCTCTGGATGGTGCAGCGCAAGCCATCCATCGTCCCTCTGTAGGCGCAGGCATCCTGTGGCTTGCCACAGTGATAGGCAAATCCGAAACCGGACGCCGCCAACCATATATATGGCTAGAGGAGATCGTTGATCGTTGTTGGAGGGGACAGGGTGCACGGTCCTTGTGGCCGTGTTAGGCTCGAAGAGTGGTTCCATGTACTCAGTGTGGAGTGAACTACGGTCCAGCCACCGCCTTGTGTGCGCTTGATTCCCAAATACAGGGTGTCTGTGTTTGCCTGTGAAGGAGTGTGGACCGGCTCCGTTGATGAAACGTGGCTCCCATCCACATGCCTCCTGGTCTTATTCCTTCGGGTTTACACTGGATATGGGGTGTGTGGTTGGAGGTGTGAGTGGTGCAGCGCAAGCCACCCATGATCCCTCTGTAGGCGCAGGCGTCCTGTGGCTGGCCACAGTGACAGGCGAATCCGAAACCGGATGCCGCCAACCATGTATGTATGTGTGCCGCCAACCATATATAAATTCATATATATATATATATATATATATATATATATATATATATATATATATATGTATATATATGTCATTGGAACTAACTGCATCAATGCATATCACCTGGGATATCTGCATTTACTTTTTACTTGAAATTTCACAGCATTACGTATACCCTAAATATTATACACCGTATTTCAAGCTATTTCTGTTAGTCATTTCGTATGCACTGCTTTTGCGCAATATGCCTACTGAATGGCCAGCACATCATCACTTCGAAATGCATTCGGAATCGCAAACTTTTAGATACTTTGCCACGTGCATAAATGTATAGTTCCCATGAGTTTCCCTTACCATTGTCCCCGTTATTGACGCTAGTTTGTGATGCGCATTGGCTGTTTTCGCTTACTTGTTATACGGGTTGTTTAAGTTCCCCCATTTTATTGCATAATCCATAATAATATATTTTTGCGATCTTCACCGGCTAACATACAACATCTAACCATCTTCGTTTCATATTTTGCATGATTGCATTTATTTATCCTTTTGGTTCCCCTGATTTTTCCGTTGCAACAAAGGAGATTTCATAATAATTCGTAGCCAACGAACAATTGCCGCACGCCGTACGAGTTAAGTCTGAAATAGCTATTTCCCATAACCTTTCACTACATGATCCTTCATAGCCTACCTAAAGTATTGCGCGTTTTGTAAATGCCTGATATTTCACCGTTTCACCATATTTTGATATACCAGTACTTCGCTGCTTTTACTCCCGTTGGACTTGATGGAACCATGTTAATATGGGTGTGAGAACAGGCGTTTGAACCATATGCAAATAAAGGCTTCTACGTGATTGAGCGTTCGAAGCGCTCATAATCCGCAAAGCGATAATAGTGAAAAATGCTTGGTGGTTTGCGGTCGCAGCATAAGAGCGATATGCTTAAGACTTTTGCAGTGTAATGGCGCGGTAGAGAATATGCTCAACGAGTACGGACCCACACACTGAACCAACGGCCAATTGGTGCGGCGCACGCAAGCATATGATTTTACATTACTATCTTGTAAGGATGCACCACAAGGCTATGGGACAGAGTGTGGCCTTGAAAATCCGTGAAATGGTTCACGAAATAATGGGGAAGCGGAGGCAGTTAAAAGTGTGGACTAACCAGTGGCTGGCGAAGGTCGTAGCGTGCGGTTGTGATCCCTGAGTAGCGGTCGTGCTGTATGCGGGGTGGGATGTAAAGCACGGAAGCATGGGCGAACATCGTTACTCTGAAAAGTTATTGCTTGGAGCAGCACCAAGCACTTGTAAATATGGGTGAGACTGCAATACAACAGACAGATAACAGCGTGCGATATGCGGTCAAGAAGTTAGGCAAGCGGTCCGGTAGACATGGTACTACAAAATAAGTGTGAATCAGGTACGTGCACACTTACAGCTTCCGATAGGATCATTTATTTCAGCACTCATGAATAAGGGAAAGGGATGCAACATGGTGCTTCCTGCAAACGGTAAGTTGATGGTTGTTCCACACTTGGAACTCAAGCTTCCCGAATACCACTGCTGCCTTCGAAACGCGGATAAGAAGCTCAATGTGCGGCTGCTGGTCAGTCGACATCACACTCCCAAGGTAGCTGAGGCTGGAGTTGTGTTATATTAGGTTATCACCAACGCTGTTTCTCGGCAATATTGTAGATTGCACTTCCGGTAAAGAGCTGAAAGATGTAGACAGTTTTGCTTGTGTCACTGGTGAGCTCGAATTTGGCCGCAATCGGAGTCAGAGCATTAGTCTGGTGCTGCAACTCATCCGCGCTGAGTGCAAACAAAGCATAGTCCTGGCGAGCAGAAACCTACGGATAGTTGTCTCACAGACTGTGTTCTCGCACCGAAACGACGGATGGTCAGCAACCCACCGTTAATACGATCCTGCACACAAACACCGTAACTACAATCGTCATCAACTACACAAGACATCATTACATGAAGATAGACATTAAATAGTGCAGGAGCTAAGACACAGTCTTGCTTCACACCAGTGATAATTGCAAAGTCATCCGAGGTATCTCCACTCAGCTGCACCCTCGCATTCATAACATTTTACAGACATACTGTTAGGCTTACACATGTTGTTGGATAACCAAACTTACCCAACACCAGCCACAACACCTCGCGCTTCACCGTATCAATTGCCTTGGTGAAATCAACGAAATGCGATTTCAATGGCTGGTGTTGCTCTCCACAATTCTCTTGCAACTCTCGAGCCGCATACACCATTTTGCTGGTGTTGCAACAGGAACGGGATCTACATTGCTCTTCCGCCACGTTTGGTTCCACAAGCTGATTGACGAGGTAATTGAGAAGGATCAGGGCAAGTAGTTTGCCCACACATCTCGGCAAGTTTATCCAACCATAATTCGTGGCACGTTGTTTTATTCTTTTGCGCTTGTACAATGGTAACATAAGGGCATCTTTCAACTCTGGAGGCACATCCTTCTTACCCCACGAGCATTGCACCAAGTGGTGCAGCGCAGTCACCAACGCAGGTCCGCCGTTTTTACTATATAGTAGAGATCGCGTCGGCACCGGCACACTTGCCGTTTCGCAGCTGAGCAAATGATCTCTGCGTCTTATCCAGTGTCGGCGTGTCTGTCAGACTCGCGTTCACATCGTACGGCTTAAGGCCATTCAAATAGGCCAATCGATCTCTGAATGGTTTTTCAAGAGACAGTCAAGGTGCTTTCGCAAGATCTTCGTTATATCCGTAGTCTATGTGTAGCGTCCGCAGCGGCTCCAACCTCGGCCAAAACATGGACTTCAAGAAGTCATAGAACTTCGTGTGTTGGCAGCGTTCGGCGTAGCATTTCATCTGCATCGCCTTCTCCGTCCACTATGCATTTAAATGCGACCGAGCTCTCGCGCCAGTCGCTGCCGAACTCTCCCAAACCTTCTATTCATCCCCAAGTCACTGGGGTCTGCCACGTGTGCAGCAAATATATAATTCTTCTCTGACACCAATGCGTCAATCGTCGCATTGTTCCCATCAAACCAACCAGGCCGTTTGCAGTTTGCGCGCTCGATGGGCTCCTCGGCAGCAATTGTCACCTGGTCACGAATGTGGTGCCACAGGTCGCCCATTGTGGCAATGCAATCCACATCACACAGGCATGCAGACATCCTCTTCTCCAGCTCAATAACATTCTAAACAATACCGGAGGAGAGGATGTTAAATTTACGCCGATTCCCTGCAGGAGTGCAAAACATATATTTACGAAAATATATGTGCAGTTTGGGCCGTACTAATATGTAATCAGCGTCACGCAATAAACGTGTGATGCGTGCGTCACGCATACCACACTGACGTACGATGATACAGTCGAGCAACTGAACGTGACCACTCCGTGGGTGCATCCCAGTTGCAATATCACTCGCACGCTTCTTCTCTAAACAACTTCGACCTGCACATTGTACAGCGAAGGTAGCATCCCTCTCTGACACAAATGCGTCAATCGTCAAATTTGAAGAGATCAGTAGGAGGTCGCAATCCCAACTCGCCTCCCAATTCCGTTCACCTACCAAACATTAGGACTATACTGCCCCATTCCTTCGCGAAAACTCATCTCCGCCTCGTTCCGCTCTAGCTTCCCTAACATTGTTAGCATGTCGCGTTCCCACGATCCTAAATTGCCTCTACACATTTGTATAACTTCTTTCATGATTGTCAACACTTTGCACTGCACCGATAAGATTCGTTTGGTGACCTACACCCTTCACCGATTGTACCTGTTCGCTGATTCTCTGTCCCCACCGGACGAGCCTGCTTGACCATTTCCTCCTTTGTCTACGTGCATCTGTGACTACGTCAGTGAAGGCGCCGCACAGGCGAACTTCATACCCTCTTGAGCCTTACCCAGTCATCATCCCTTTTTGGACCGGTGATCAACCAATCTCATGCTGTGCCCATCTTATAAACGCGTCCTGTACCTTAGTAGTGTGGTTCCCTACAGCGTGCAGTAAAGCTGGACTTGTCGACTCGGATCAAACGATTGTCATTGTAATTGTCCCGAGTTTGAAGCATAATCGCTAAAGTGTTTATTGTATATGCTCCTTTATTCATTTGTACATAGTACCGTTATCCAGTTCCGGACTTGATGTCTATTTGATCATGGTGGGAACGCGTCACTTGAACCTTCCTAGCAAATTTTGTTTCTTACCGCATCGTTTTCATCAAACTATTAAGACCGCTAACATTTTGCGCACCCGATGATCTATTCGGCAGCAACTGTCAAGTGGTTTTAAAGATATTAAAACATTGGGTCCCCTTCAGCCGTTTCGTTAAGGCAGAGAGAAGACAGAGGTTGCGGTATGTCAACATTTCGATTGTTCTCATCAGTCGCAAACACAATACAATCAGAAACACGTAAGGGATTATATACATGAACAAAGGGGGGCACCACCAATCAAAATGTCACAGTCAAGACCAAGGCAACCGAATTGATTGCCTCAAGAGTTTCTGTGCACATAGCACAGGTTGATAAGCCTTAATTAACAACGCCTCACTAATTGCTTGCATTATCGGGTTTTTGTTACGTAATAACACTTTGAACGCTGTCTCGGGGTTCACGTGATGAAGGGTTGTCATGAGGTGCTTGGTGATAGACGATGCAGGGCTCCGATTGATTCTCAGATTCGTCCCATGTTGTTGCGTAATCACTTGTCCCAACCACTTTAGTAAATGTTCAGCTACCCTTTGAGCTAACTGACGGTCTGTTCTGTCTATGTAAATGTCACCGCAACTGCAGGTGAACTGATAAACAACGTGAGAGGCCGAACTAACTGACGAGATGCTCTGACGGTTATGAAGAACAAGTGCTCGCGTGGTATGCCTGAGTCGCAACTGGGCTGTCGTGTAGGTTCGTGTTAGGGCGGACCGGAGCTTTCGTCCGATGTCATTTGCCACATGGCCCCCTTTGAACGGTAAGAACAAATAAATATTCTTTTTCTCAGCCGTCAACACCGGTGTTTTCACGCTGGGAGGTCTTCTATGTACCTGAATAAACTTCTCAGGATATGCATTAGAATTTAAGGTCTTGCGTAGAAATTCTTCTTCGGCTTGTAACGTTTCGGGGCTGCAAATACGTCTAGCCCAGTAGAAGAGAGTTTTCACTAACCTGTGTTTGTATGCGATCGGGGTGAAGCTTGAAAAATGAAGGTACTGTCCAGTCCAAGTCGATTTGCGGTGAACAGTGCGCTGCAACGTACCTTCATCCTGTCTCCTAATGAGTATATCCAAAAATGCCAGGCAATGGTGCTGTTCCACTTCATGGGGTACCGACAGATTAGGGTGACTCGAATTTAGGATGGCCAGCAGCCGATTAAAATGTTCTCCGCTGGTGAAAACTAAAATGTCGTCCACATATCGTCTGTACAATTTCGCTTCACCAATGCTCTCAGCAAGTTGTCTTTCTATCAGGCCGAGGAAGATGTCGGCTAAAACTGGTCCCAGAGGGCTGCCCATAGCGACCCCGTCGATCTGTTTGTATGCGTTCCCCTCATATTCAAACCGTATGTTCTCGGTGCACAATAGAATCATATCCTTTAAATACTCCACTGGCAGGCCAACAGACATATTTTGACTCAGGATAAAATCACATAAATTATCAACCGTCTCACGTAAAGGCACATTGGTGAATAAGGAGTCCACATCTATTGAGTACATAAGCTCTGCACTCAGTGACAATTGTTCCAGTGTCTCAGCCAGTTCAAAGGAGTCTTTCAGGCAACACGTAGCGAGGAGTTTCCGCACTGGATCTACTAGTATGGCCAGCCACCGCGCGACATTGTGATAAGGGGAATTTTTCATGCACATAATCGGACGTAGCGGAAATCCTGCTTTGTGTAACTTGGGTGCGCCTCGCATTCTAGGTGTCTGTGTCCCGGTCGGTTTTAAGTGCCTGTACTGTGATTCATTGATGTATCCATGTAGCAGGAGGATCTGGAGCTTCCTTGCCACCTGCTTCTCCACCACGATGTTGTTTTCCGGTGTATTATCTAGCTGGAACTTCCGAGTGTCTCCCAGGATGGACTCCATCTTCGAAATGTAGTCAGGCCTGTCCATTACTACAATACCCGATCCCTTATCCGGCTGCAGGAACATTACGTGCTTCATTTGTTTCAACTCCTTGATCGAGGTATAGTGTTCAGATTGTAGACAGCACCTCTTAATTATCGGCGTACACAGAAACTGGTTCGCAAAATCTACCAATTTCGCCCGAAACCAACCCGCATCTTCTGTCGATCTTCGCGTGAGGTCACTGAGCTGTTCATTCAGATACTCAAAATGCGCTTGCGTGTTGATCTTGTCTAGCGCTTTTGGCGGCAGTCGGTATTACATTCTAATCGAGAGAACTTCCAATTGAGTGCATGTGAATTGAGCAGAGGACAAATTGTATACGTGCTTCAAGCAATCAGTAGGAAAGGAAGCATTGGTGGCTATAGCAAGAGAACCTTCCAGACCGCGCACTATTTTTGCTCTTGTGCGACGAAGAACTTCAGTGTAAAAGGCCTCAAATTTTAATCGACAAAATGTTTAGTGCACGGTAATCTCCGAAAGGTCTCCAGTCGCCACTGGACTTTTTGGGAATCATATGAAGCGTGGAGGACCATGGGTTATTGGAAGGACGAATGATACCGAGACGAACTAAGCCTTGGCAGTAGCTAGCTTGTCTGGAGGTAATCGTGGAGGTCGGGCGGTTACTGGCGGCCCATGTGTTGAGATGTGGTGCGTAACTTCGTGCTTAGGTTCAGGAAAGTCATTAGACGATTGATAAAGAGCAGGAAACTGCAGCAATAGTTTGGTGAACACATAGTCTGCGGGCAATGCCAAGCGAAGACCGATGGAACTGATCGAAGTGACTTTACCCGAAACGGACAAGGATGTCAAACTATCGCATAGTTTACGGTTACGCAGCTCCACGATCAGGCCGAACTTGGTAAGGAAATCAACACCAAGGATGAGGCGTTGGACGTCAGCGAGGAGAAAAACAAAGGGAAAACTTAGACGAAGTCCAAGGTTGAGAGTCAACATTTTCTAGCCGTATGTATGGATCTTGGTATAGTTCGCCGCCTGTAATTTCAGTCCGGTTGGGAGTAGGTTGAGTTTTTCTGCAGCGCGAGGAATAGCGCTGACCTCTGCACCGGTGTCAACCAGGAAGTACAAATTGGTTGAGGAATCGTAGACGTAAAGTAGGCGAATATGAGATTGGCCATACGCAGCTGTCCTTATCACTGACTGGTGTGGGGGTTTCCCTGCTGCGGTTTGTGGATTGCCTTCATTTGGTTACAACCAGGTGAATAATTCCTCGCATCCTCGCCAAAACGGTGATGGTAGCAACAGAAATGGCGTTTCGAACTCCTGGCGAGACCACAATGAACAATGAATTTATACGGGTTAAGAAGCGTTGCTTTACAAGTCCCGTTGGATAGTTGGTGGGGATATCAACATAACAATAATGATAATAAGGATAGTAAATAATACTTTAAATTTGAAAATAAGGACTTATCGTTTGCTTCGCTGTAGTCCTGCGATCCTCTTAGATTCACAGCACCCACAGTTAACAACAAATAATTCCATGGTAAACTCCAGGTGTAGGATGGAGACGTAGTGTTAAGTAACAAAGTGTAAGTGGATGAGTGCATCGTCCAACCGTCTTTTAAATACTGTTAGTGTCGGTGCAGAGACGACCGATTCTGGCAGAGCATTCCACGGGTGACAGACACGAATGGAAAAGAAATTTCTGCGGCACTCCAGACGACTGTATTGTTCTGCGAGTTTTAATGAGTGGCCCCTCAGGTTTGTATTGCTACTGAGTTGCAGTAAAGGGCGGCACACATGATGTGGGTCTCGCAGAATCAAGTATGCCATAATCAGGTCGCCTCGTAGTCTGCGATAGCTTCCACTGAACAATCCCAGTCGTTGCAGCCTCTCCTGGTAGGAAAGATTGCGCATTCCAATTACGTTCTTAGATGCCCGGCGTTGTGGCTGCTCCAGTGCATTAAGGTCGTGTTTCAGCCATGGATGCCAGGCTTGTATTGCATATTCGACATGGGGGCGAACATACGCACTGAGCATTTGTCGAAATATGGAGCTGTTTATTTGTCCAAACGCCCGCCTCAACAGCCCGACGTGTTGGTTCCCGGTCTTCGAGGCCTTTTCGGATTGCCTGGAGCAACCCAAGTCATCTTGAACCAGGACACCCAAGTCACGTTCGAGAGTTGATTGTTGCAGTACATCCGTTCCGAGTCGGTATGAGTAGCTGCTCTGATGTCGGATAGAAAGCACCTTGCATTTACTGACGTTGAAATGCAATAAGTTTTGGGTCGACCATTGATACACTGTATCTAAGTCACTCTGAAGCAGATGATGGTCGGCGTTCGCCTGGATCCTGCGCCAGATCTTGATATCGTCGGCAAACATTAGGAAGTTTGAAACGATTCCTTGTGCAAGGTCATTAATAAACACCAAAAACAAACGTGGACCTAGAACTGAGCCTTGCGGCACACCACACTCAACTTGTATGGGGTCCGATAAAGAGCTCCGAACTCTGACCACTAATTGCCGTTGAAGTAGAAAGTTGGCGATCCAGCTTAATAGAGGGTCTCCGATCCCGTAATGCTGCAGCTTGGATAGTAGTATCCGATGGTCTAGACGATCGAAAGCCTTGGAAAAATCCAGGTAGATCACATCAACACCTTCTCCAGCGTCAGCTGCCTCGGTCCAACTACTGCGTGCAATTAGTAAGTTAGTTGTACATGACCGCTGTCGACGGAAACCGTGCTGTGCAGGAGTGATGAGGTTGCAGTTTTCCAGATAGCACACCAGTGCATCGGCAACTATGGATTCCATGACCTTGGAGAGTATAGGAAGAAGGGTTACTGGGCGGTAGTTGGAGGGATCGGTTCTGCTTCCACCTTTGTGAATCGGGGTTATTATTCCAAGCTTCCACATGGCGGGAACTTGGTTCTGGTCTAAGCAGCGCTGGAAAAACTGAGCTAAAGTTCCTGCCAGTTGGTTTGCTGCTGCTCCCAATGCCTCTGGACGAATGGTGTCGACACCCGGCGAGCTGTGTTTGCGTAGAGAAGTCAACTTTTGCAATACAGCCTCTGCGGTAAAAGTGATGTGGGTTAGTCCTGGCGAGCAGAAGACAAAGCTTGGTAGATCGCTTGGTGGCAAGACTCTTTGAAACGTGGGGGCGTATTGCATCTGCAGCGCGTTTGCTGCTTCCACAGCCGTTCTTGTTGGGCCATCAGCCGTCTTGAGTGGAGGAAATCCTTGCCTCACCTTTCGTAGGCTATTAACGTGCTTGTACAGCAGTTTGTGGTTAGCACTGAAGGTTTTTGCGATGTTCTGCTGATAGGCGGCTTTGTCTTCTCTTAGCAGTTGAGTGCAGTGGTTGCGTTGGGCTACGTAGTTGTCCCAAGTTTCTGGTGCTGGAGCTTCTCTGTACACTCGCCATGCTGCGTTGCGTACTGTCATCCATTTTCGAGTTCTGCTCCTAACGAAAGAAACTGATTTGCACTTATTGCAAGCTTTTATCTCTGAAGCCTGTGCAATCAGCTGACTGAATGTGTTGACGAACTCGAGCCAGGCGACTTCCGGGGGTTCTTCTTCGAGGAAAGACCATGTTGTGGCTTTGACTAGCTGGGCGAGTCGGTCGTACCTTGTGATGGTTCGCACAGTCTCATCGTTCTCATTCAGATATTCTGCATAGCAGACGAAGTTGAAACTGATGACTGCGTGATCGCTGCGACCTAACGGGCAGTCTAAAACCAACGCATCAATCATATGCTCCTCGTTGGTAAGCACAAGATCCAGCACAGATGGCCTGTTACCAGTTCTGAACCGAGTGGGCAAAGTGATGTGATTGTAAAGAGGAACAGTAGTTACTAGATCTTGTAGGTCGGTTTTGAATTGTTCTCCGATCGTGGCAGGGGCTTCTAAACAATGTACGTTGAAATCACCCATGATAAGAATGTGAGTGTACTTTTGTTGTAAACTGCATCTTAAAGCAGCTGCTAGGTGGTAGTCGGTTTCGGGTGTTGAGTTAGGGGCGCGGTACACCAAGACAATAAGGCAAGCGTCCCTGCCTTTTAACTGCAATCGGCACCAAAGAGAGTCGGGGAACTGCGAGTCTGAATCCTCCACGGCTTCGCACTGTAAGTCGTTTCGGTAATACAGGATTACCCCTCCTCCTTTTGTGAGCCTGTCGTTCCGGATCAGCGACATGCCGGGTAGCGAAACTTCAGCGTCCGTCATTCCCGTGTGCAACCATGTCTCGGTGATACCAATGACATCATATGAGCCGGAAGCTTGGCGATCTTTCAGTTCAGCCAGTTTGTTAGAAAGACCCTGAGCATTTGTATACAAGCAGGCCAGTTTCTCGGTCTCTAGGAGCCCGCAGAGAGGTGAAGCTGTCAAGTGTGGGAGAATGCCGACCGATGGGAGGTCGGCAGTTACTCGTTTTTTTGATGGGTCAATGATACCTCGTTTGCAACTTGATTCGGCCAAGGTGCGTCCCAACCTTCGTTTAGACCTACGTCAGAGTCAATTAAAGCAGCAGTCAAGTTATGCTTTTGTACATTCGTCAGTATGCTTGCTGCTTCAGTTGCTCTAATATTTGAGCTGTGCAAAGTGTTTGCGACCTTTAACCGAATTTCGGAAGGAAGATGTTTCCGATTTCTCCGCCATCGATCCAGCACATCCTTTGCTTGTTGCTCTGACTGAACCACAAGTTTTAGGATTCTAGGGCCGCATCCTCTATAATTCGATGAGAGAGGTATCCTGGTGAGCGATAGTGCCACAACATTATCCAAAGAAAGTGTTTCGCGAATGAACCGCCACTGTTCTAAATCGTGCTTTCCGGTCTCTTGAACATCGTTAGAAGGATGTTCTGGCACGCCATGTATGAAGATTGTGTTTAGGCGGTCTTGCTTGCTGTGCCCCTCTTCGGTGTTTCGTTTTGGTTGTCGCGCGCTCCAAGGGACATCAGGATAGATACGTATCCCACAGGATTCGTGTTTTAGCGCGCTTGCGGAGAGCAAAACGTTTTCTACGTCGGTGGAGGATTCTAGAGTTACTCGAATAAGTCTGGGTTCACCATAGTGTGGCGAGTTCGGATGACGAGTAATTCGTAACAAGTTTATGGGCTTGGCTTTGATACTCATCTGCATACACAATGAGTTCCACTGGTCTTGGTCGTCTGATAACTTATCCCGCAATGTGATGGCGGTAGATTCAGGGACATTTGAGCATACAACAGTCCGGGCACTGTTGTTGGATCCCTTTTTCATCGATCTACAAGGTATGGTACTCATTTGTCCTGACTTGTTGACAAGTGATTGTTTGCTCTTTTTCTCTCTATTTGCGTTAACGGTGTTTACAATGGAAGAGGACGCAACGGCGGCCTCTCGGTGGACCCTTGCAGCAATCTCTGCATATGTAACCGATGTTCTGGGAGGCTTAGTCTCGACAAGAGATATTTGAGCTACCGGTACCAAGGGTTGGTGTTTGGCTGCTTCATCCTTGTTAATGCTAGATGTCAGGTCTAGTGGAATTTGCTTAACCAGACGTTTTGAATGGTGCCTGATTTTCGTTGCTGTGAGTACTGTTTGATTCTCGTAGGTACAGTCTGTTTTCGCCCGGCGTTCTACCAAGGTTGGAGAAGACAACGGAGATGGAGAGGTGGCTGATTGCGGTTCAGGGGAAGCGGATTGTTCAGCATTCGGTTGCTTAGCAGCCGCTACGCTTCTGTGGTCCATACTCGCTTCCATTGAAGTAATCTTATTGTTTATCCTCTGCTCTGCTTCTGCGATTAACCGGTCGCATTTCTCAGCTAGGACAAGCAAGCACTTAACGAGTGGGATGGTGGAACACGCAGTACAGAACCAAAATGCATTTTGGGAGCTATTTCGCTCCCGTAACTGTTGTTGGGACACATTTGCACATTTCGTATGGTACCATTCCAAACAGTGCGAACAAGCCAGACCGATTTTTACTACTCGATGACATTCTCCTAACCCGCAAATGCCTTTCGCTTGGAGTCTCTTCGGTTTCGCCTTTCTGCCGTTCAATTTGGTGTCGTTACCTGACCCAGTGGGTTGGTTAGCGTTCTGTACTTTTACAGCTTTGAGAGCGGCGCACATCGGTCAGGCGAGCGTGGTGGTTGCAAGGTCAACTGGGCGGTCGGCGTGGTCGCGCGGTCCGTGTGATGGGTTATGCAGCCGCACTGGCTGACAAGGTCACAAGGAATGGCGAGTGACTGCAACCTGAACAGAGCGCTGAACACAGATTCTTTCACAGCTGTGTTGAGAAACACTGGATCGGAGTAAGCGTAGGCTTTTCGGCCTGCCTCGAGAATTCTGTATCGAATGGTGTCACACAGAAGGGCAATCGGCTCAATATGATTGAATTAAACGCTTGCGTTTAATCACAGATGCCAGTGAAAACGGTTAGTGATGGCACAGCCTCTAATCGTAGAAGATAATTCCACGTATGATGGATCACTGTGTAGAGCTGGTAAATCCGGTTCGAATGAGCGCACAGTGAAAACGCTGCGAGAAGATGGAGAGAGGATAGAGGGGAATAATCCAAATGAACCAGTAGCACGCACGTCACGCGTGTGTGAGGATGATCTTGACCAAGTTTTCCCCCACGTCTAGTTCGAGAGCGGCATCTAGGGCTACTACCACTGTAGCGATTAATGTTCGAGATAACGAGCTCCAGCTTTGATAACTTCTCGGAAATTGCTTCAATCGGGTCAGTCTTAATATCGGCGTTAGCGGTCGACTCAACTGGGTGACATGATGCGTGTTTATGAAAGCACTCCTAAAATTGTCTGCTGTTTCGGCCAGCTTGTCCAAAGACATCATCTGCGAACACGGCGAGAAGAGCTTAGGTGTTCGCTGGAAGACACTTCGTCCAGAGGTGTCGCAGAATTGTGTCATCGATCTTAGAGGAACCGAAGAACGTACGCATGTGCCTGAGGAGTTGTGACGGCGTGCGATCGCCTAGTCCAACACCGGAAAGTAACTGTCGACGTCTAGCTTCGTCGGAGACCGTGATGCGCTTCAAAACGGCGGCTTTGAGCTTTTCGTAAGGTGCGTCAGCCGGGATCGGATCGAGCAAATCTATTAGGTCAGTTGCGATGTGCGTAGGAAGCTGGCCAGTGACATATGCGAACATTAAGGACTGAGAAGTAATACGGCGTATGCGAAAGAGCTACTAATTGTAAAAACCACACGTGAGGATTAGATGAATCGCAGTCAGGGAAGGAGAAACTTACAAAATTTTCTGAAATGTCAGTGCGGGAATCGTGGTCCGACATAGTAAAGGCACAAAAAAGAGTTCTGAGCTTTCAAAGAAATAGAATGGGGTCACCAAATTTGCAGTGGAAGAGCCAAACGGAAAGGGCTTGACTACATAAAAGAACTCTCAGGCTATGAATAAGAATGATGGAGCTGACCTTAGGTAAAGCACGCTCCTCGGTAGGCCGTCAGTTATTCGCACAATCTGGTCGGAAGGCGAAAATTAGTCGGCACAATAAATCGACGCGATAGATCCGATGATCGATGGACGAGGCTAGCAGACCGAGGACGATCAAGAGCACAACACGCGTAACCGAAACCAGAAGGCGAATCGAAACCCGAAATAGTCTTTTATCGGTTGTTGATCAGTTTAAAACAAAACTGTACAATAATAGTGCGAATGAGCAAAGGAAAGTACAACTGGGAAGAGAGATGTGTACAAGCGCTACACTTGGATAATTCTAAGACTGTCACAGCTCGGTCGAGGGCTTTTTTAACCTTCCCTCTGCGTAGGGTGTCTGCGCAATGCGGGTTGTAACATCGGTCGAGAGCTGTACCATCCACTTTAGATGAACCCTTCCTCAGTCTTCGTCTATGGTTGTTACCCTTGTCGGCCTGGGCTGAGTGTCAATCGTGTTTCGATTGCCCTACCGCCGACCAGTCCATGTCCCTCATGCCAAATTCTGTGCAAAAGAAAATTCATGCTCCCCATTTTTCTTCATGTTCATACACAGACCCGTCGTCTAGTGACTGGCAGTTCAGCGAACGCAAGAAAAGGACATATGGAGTGGTAGCGAGCAGCAGTATAACTCCGGTGCCCTGACCCTAGGTACTCCTCTAAATAATGAGAAGACGAAGAGGGCTGCAAAATCTAGGTGTAATCCAAACTCTTCTCAATCCCAGTTACATCGTATGATCAGTAAAGTGAATCAGTTGGGGAGTATGATTAAGACAAGCCCTTACTCGCAAAAGCCGCATCAACGCGCGGGAAACCGATTCTACGAGATGGAACAATGTCTGAGCATCGTAAACGCCCCTGAGTCTACTAAAAAATCCTCGGCTGAAAGGATGTTGGAGGACCAAGCATTCCTGAAGCGGATGGCTTCCTTACTGTTCGGTGCTAGGGAAGCGGGCCTAAACTTCATTTGCGCTTTGTCGCTCGGTAGGAAGCAGGACGACTCCTCCAAAGTTCACCCCGTAAAGGTGATCTGTCAAGGTGAAAAGGAATGCCGCCGTATCCTCCAGCGAACCTCACGTCTGAAACGAGAAACGTTCCATATTTTGAGAGAACTCTCCCCATAAGCTCGAGGTAAAATGAAGCATGCGGTTGATGAAACATAATGAGACATGCAGCTGGTGCGCGCGACCTGCAACTTGTGGGTTTTCGCTTAGTAAAAGAATTCCTAGGACACGGGGAAGAACAAGCTTCTTTCTTCCGGTGCACTGAGAATCAGGAGTGGATTGAGCCTGATACCAGCGGACGTGCGTAGTTTGAGAAACAAATTGAATGCGATTCTACCCATGACCTCGAAGTAAGAACCCGATTTGATATCTTGTACGGAGACGGCTACCCACGGTTATTTCAGAATTACAGGTATTTATTCCATGGTATCAACTATCCCGGGAGGATCGTCTAGGAGGGTACTCCGGGAGCGGAGTGATTGTTTACTGGATGTCAGACCCTAAGGTTCACACACTGGAAGTCATATGTGATCTGCATGTAGGATCGGAAATTCCTTGGAGTGCGTTCACGATGGGTTTAGGCAGCTCACAGTCGGCGTTATCTAAAGATCCTCTTGGGGTAAGTAACCCATCTTCTTGTCCCTATTTGGATACACAAGGGGATTAAGTATAAACAGTCTTCCAATGCAAGTTAACACAGTACGTTTTATCACCTACCCGTTTATCCTAACCATAGGCCACACATCCTTGAACTTGTGCTCACACATGGTCCATCAGCTGACCCCGCTCTAGCGACTCTTCAGCGTCTTGACAAAATTGCTCACGGTGTATCTCTTTTTGTATGCACGACCGTTAGCTATCAATGTCTAGGGAGTGCATCGACGGAATTTCTGGCGAGCTGATCCACTCTGCTCAAAATTGGCTACTAACAACATGGAATTGAGCACCCCTTGTCATTTGGAACTCGATGCGGCTTACGACCAGTTGTGCTCCAAGATGATGTTTCGCATTGACCGGAATGTTCCACGGTTCACAAAATGAAATTAAGCTAAATGGACTTCATGGGTAGATCAGGCAATCAAATCGCTCGTGCTGAGAACGCGAAAACTTTGGGACTGGTTCAAGTTCACTCAGGCGACTCAAGCTTGCGCCCATTACAAAGATGTTAGAAATATCTGCACACTGAGAAAACCCGAGGATGGTGAACTAGATGGGCAGCATCTGGCCGAGCAATCTGCGCTTACTTTGTAAATGCTTTTCGCATACCTAAAAGGAAGCATCAAAGCCGGCAACGGTATTCCTGCACTGTAAGCAAGGAAAGATGGCACGGTGCTTCATGATGATATGACGAAAGCTTCTCTTCTAGATTTGCAGTACTCCACTTTGTATACGACGGTGGCGCCGTTAGTTAGTGAGGTTCTTCCAAGTCAGTCCTCTTCTTTAGGCCATGTCAAATATATCATTGACAGCGTACTAGAACTACTTTTCGACTTGAACCCAAATTCTTCACTGAGTCCCAAAAGCTTTCATCCCTTGTTTCTAAAGAAGGTGGCGGTGTTCATTGCTGCACTTATTTGTCAAATAGTCCGTAGCTCACTTGAAGCAGATCGTCTCCCAACTAAATGGAGCGTAAATGCTGTGAATCTATTGTACCAATGAGTGAATCGCCAAGATCCAGTGAATTTTGCTTATCATCAATCATCTGTAAAACCATAGAAAGGATTTTAAAACCGGCCTTACATCACCAATTTACTCAAATTGGACGTAATCTCTCCTACTCAGCATGGATTTCAGAATGCACGCACCTGCATTAAAAACCTACGTTTGCCCGAGAGAAGGGGGCGAAGTCAGTGGATGCTGGTCATCGCCTCGATGTAGATTTGTGCATTTTAGTAAAGCGTTTGATAGTGTTTCACACAAGCGACTTCTTAGCGAGCTTCGGCAGATTGGCGTCGCTGATAATTTTCTCGCGTTGTTCGCTGATTTCCTAGATGACCGTGGTATGGGGTGAAGGTTAACGAAGTCGTCTCTGGTCCTGTTCTTAGGACCACTTTTCGCACCGAACTATTCAAAAGCATTACCACCGAGCTCCCGGAGGTGCCACGACTCGACTGCATGATCTTTGCGGATGATATTAAACTGCGGTCGGAAGTATCCAGACTTGAAGATGCTGACAAAATGCAACTGACGCTCAAGCTACTGCACGATTGGTCTGTCAAGTGGCAACTGCCTATCAATCGTGAGAAGTGCTGTGTTCTTCCAATCCGTGCTCAGGAAAATTTTGGTGCCTAACACCTTAGTGGTTTCTGCTAAAGTACGTGGTTGGTGAGAATGATGTAGGTGTAATGGTTTCTCCAGAGCCAATTATAACCCAGGACAAGTTGCGGAAGGTAGCCACTACCAACAGGAAATCCTTTGCCAAACGAAGGTCTTTCTACAAATTGACATCGCTGGACTTCAGGCTCGTGATTTTTCCCACGTTCGTCCAATCCTGGAATACAGGCTACCTGCCATAGACCCACTCACGAAATTTGGATGTGAGTTGATCAAGAGGTTTCAGAAGCGCGGAACCAAGTCTGTGTCTATGCTACGTGTTTTACCTTATTCTCTTGGTCTCCAGCGAATAAAATTATTTACGCTGGACCACCGCCGCTGCCGTGGTGTTCTGAAGTACACTAGACTAATTTTAATACGCAAGCTGTGAAATGTGCAGCAGTTCTTCCAGCTAAATACAGATATTTTGACACGGCACCACAGCTTAAAACTTGTTAAGCGTCGGAGGAACCATATCCGATCCCACGTTGCGTTATCCACACGTGTTGTGAATGAGTGGGACAATCTCCCTGAATGCGTGGTAAATGCCTAGACAGAGGAATGTTTTAAAGGAGGATTGGATAAATACATGCTGTGTAGGTACAGATTCCGCTGCTTTTGCTGCGGCTGCAACACTCCCAGCGGAATCACAGTTAAACAACGAAATGTATCATCCAGTCAATGAACGGGAAATGATGGCACTAACACTGCTTTTCTCTGCCGCTCTCTATAACTCTATGAACACTATAAACTATGATCGGGAATTAATATGTGTTGATTTCGGTAAGCAGTGCTAAATTTATGAAAAGAAAGCAGTGGCTGCCAATTGTAAATAACAATCTATATATTAGGCACTGCGCAAATCAATTCAAAAATGTTTGTTCAATATTCAACATAGGAGAAGCTTAAAACGAAATATTTAAACATATTTGAAATTATGCATGTGGAAATACATATATTTATATACGCGAAGCTATACATAACAAATATTAATATGAATTTGTGTAGTTAGGCTTATTATTAATGAGTACACGCAGGTATGCATCGCTTAGTATGTACATGTGCCTGGCATATTGCAAATGCATAAGAATATGTGATGCTGCTATATACATTGTTGTAACAGATGTTCCTACGCATGTGCATGCGCCTGACACAAAGTGTTGCATAGTACTATATATATGCATATGTAAGAGCATAATGTTTGAGAAAATTATATCTACTCTCATACGTAATGAAATATATATGATTGAACATCTATCAATATAGACGTACATATTTTTGCATATTAGCAATGCGCCTTTTATATTAAGTAACCACTGTGCGTTGGCAGAATGCACGGAAATATGCAACAACATCGTGACAGATACATGCACTAAGCATCGGTGATATGGTCAAGTAGAATGATGAGGCATTGCCAAGGGAAAAAGGGATAAAGCAAATAAATGGGGAGAAACTTAAAGATGTTATTACTTATACATCAGTAAATTTGCAAATTATCTCATTACAGTGTCATGGCGGTCGTATATGCACTACATAAAAGTTGCATATGTGTGGCATAAACCGCCGTTAACTCTGCTTCATCGCATACTCACTTGCTAGTTTGAGCAGTGCACAGTTAGGTGTTATAAATGACCCATTGAAGTCGCTCACCATCGTCAAGCAACTTGAATGGTGTAATGCCTGAATCGGTTTTTCTTAGGAAACCCATGTGTATATGTGCGATGGATGTATGTCCGAAATTACTTACTGCGTAAGTGCATGCTACCGACGTTCCGTCAACGCAGACATGCCCGTGTGTCTGTGCCACCATTATGGGCAGTAGCGAAGCATCTCCTAATGATTCCGCAGGCCTGCATGAACGGTATTGACTTCACGCGCATGGATTGGGAATCATTGGCATCATAACCTGAGCTGGTGAAATCGGTGCTATTTCCTACTTACAACTGCGTGTGCGGTATTTACGAGGCCCAGGTAGATGCGATAGGAGGCATCAGTTGTGGAACAACCGAAACCACGGTGGTGACATAAAACAATGTGTTAACACCCATGCATGCAGTGGATATTAGGAACCTGAAAAGTACAAATGAAATCATGTCACATGGCTTTCCAGGTGATTCTCTCCTGTTTTGCAGCTGCATGCTAAGCATAGCGGCTTTTATTCCCGGTTAAGCAGTAATGCTAACAAAAAATGTCGAGGGGGCAAAAGGTGATGTTTGTACCCATTCCAAACACACACGTCATCGTGGGGATGGCCTTAAGCGCCGTGCACTCGCAACGCGTAAACATTGAGGAATGGTTGGAGGGTCAAGTTTGGACTACACGTTGTGTGATTGGATTGCGACGCGCAATCTCAATGGAATGCACTGTGGTTCACATTGAAGTGAACCTTAGTCACGGCGATCACTGGGACCGTACTCAAAGCAGATGGAAATAGGGTGTTGCCCACCCGAAAACACTGCACAACTACGACGGGTTTCGATGCAATTTCATCAGGTGGAGACAGCAGGCCTCGATCCCGCGACCATTGGAATAGTTGCCGAAACCTCTACCCCTTTGGCTACCGGGTCAAGGTGGGCAACACTGGTAACACCTTTGGCCCGCTGCCTTGCGGTCAGGTTTTTGAACCAAAGGCTTTGGTTGAGAACCCTAATCGTTCTCCTGTCTAGGCCTGGGCAACCTGACAGTATCCTGCCCACGCAATACTATGAATCTTACCTCAAACCATTTCTTGATGCTCTGGACACCGCAGAGGATAATCAACGGTGCCCCATGTGCTACATCGATCAGGGTCGATAGGGGTTCTGATGCTATTGTTCAAACCTTCCCGTCTTCTTATTCCCCCTCTTACGCTTTTTCACTCTTACCGTCCCCTTCCAACTTCACTTATATCCCCCCAGTTTTCAACTCCCCGATTCTTGGCCCTCCCCCAACATGCTTTGCTAGGCATTTATCTTCTAATTTTAACTCACATGTGAACGCGTAGCGTCACTCCTCTCGTGTCGACAAGCCCATGTCCAACCAAGCGGTCCATTCCAGTTCATCGGCTTCCATTTGGAGCTCTCGATCCTCCTTCAGATTGGCATGCCTCAATGTACGCACATTGCTTCAGATCGGTCAACAGGTAGCACTTGCCCGAACATTGGAGACCCTCTCCATCCATATCTGTTGCTTATCAGAGACTCGCCTACAAGACTCGTGCACTATGCTCACTCTGCGATCTCCTTCAGGTGACGTAAGCAGTATTTTCTCGTTGCGCCTATCCGGTGACGATGCAGCTTCGAGCACCGGCCAAGCTGGTGTTGGCATTGCCCTGAATCCCCTGGCTGAAGCTGCTCTGGTTGATTGGATTCCAATCAGTAGCCGGATGTGTGCGGTCCGATTGGCTGGCTCATTCAAAGCTTCGAAGTCGCGCGGGACTAATAGATGTCTATTCATTATCGCTGCCTATGCGCCCACAAACTGTAGCGATGATTCGGTAAAGAACGACTTCTACCGCCAACTGACCCAGCTCCTTCGCCACAGAAGAAGCACGGACACTGTTGTGTTGGCGGGGGATATGAACGCACAAGTTCGAAAGTTGTCCACTGATGAACTGCATCTGGGCGGTCAACACGGTGTAGGCTCCAGTAATGATAACGGTTAGCGTTTACTTCATTTATGTGAAGATGCTCGCTTATTTCTTGCGAGCACTAATTTCCGACACAGCACCTGCCGAAGGGTGACTTGGCGCCCACCAGCCTTGGACGCAAATCCATCACATTGCCATCAGTTACCGCTGGAGAGGCTGCATCCAGAATTGTCGCTCGATTTGGTGCACATGTGTGGACACCGATCATGCACTTGTATGTGCTGACATGCGGATGCGTTTTGGCGGACGCCCACGACGACGATGTGAGCGCATTGACACCAGGCAACTGACAAAGCCAGCTGTTCTGAATGCGTATCGAAGTACGCTGTCATGCGAGTTGAGTAAGCGCTCACTGGAGACAATTGATGGTCACTGGTCACATGTTCGCCAGACCTTACTAGCAGCGGGCAAATCCTCATGTGATATGTCTAATAGCCAACATGGACATTGGGTCTCTTCTCTGTCTCTGGAACTTCTCGACCCTCGCCGGCATATCCCGGCTGGAAGCGAACACAATGAAACTCGCAAAGAGCGCCGGGCAAAACTCCGTGCTAGCCTGAAGAGAGACCGCGAATCTTGGTGGTCTGTTCGTGCGTCAGAGATGGAAGTGCCTGCTGCCCTTGGCAACCATCGTAAGTTATTCTGTCTGTTACGGGAAACGGGCAGCAGGAGACCTGGTGTTAGTGAAACAATTTGTGATGAGAATGGACAGTCTATCCACAATTTGTCAAAACTTTTGGAGCGTTGGGCTGAGCATTTTGAAAAGCAATTTAATCGGCTGGAATTGTTCGATTCGCCGGTCACTGATCGCCCCGCACCGTGGGCTGTCCCTTTGGATCCACCCTCTTGCTCGGAAGTCGAAAGTGAGATCGGACTGTTGAAGTTGAACAAAGCCGCGAGACCTAATGATCTTCCTCCAACTCTTTTCAAATTCGGAGGCTATGCTCTTGTTGATGCTTTACATGAATTACTAGTGAAACTGTGGGAGCAGGAAACTGTCCCAACCGACTGGAGCCGCTCCGTTATTGTTCCCATCTTCAAAGGCGGCTCGCGCTCGGAATGCGCCAACCCTAGAGGAATCAGTCTGATCTCCATTGCCTCCAAATTATTCGCTTCCATAATTCTTCACAGACTGACTGGCGCTCGTGAAAGCCAGATTCATGAGGAGCAAGCCGGGTATCGTCGTGGTCGTGGCTGCATCGACCACATCATCACCTTGCGTCAGTTGTTGGAGCACTGTCACACATATTGGCGGCCCACCGTAGTCGTGTTCCTTGACATCAAAGGTGCCTTCGATTCGGTTGATCGATGTGACCTTTGGAATTTATTACTCCGGAAACGTGTGCCTGAGAAATATGTAAATATTATCCAAGCATTATATTTGCGTAGCACGGGCAGAGTGAGGGCTTACGGCCAGCTGTCGCCTCCCTTCAATATCTCCAGCGGTGTGAGACAAGGATGCCCGCTGTCACCTTTCCTATTCAACTTCACTATTGACGAAGTCATGGAGATTGCATTTGCAGGACATGACTTGGAAGGAGTGGAGCTACTTCCAGGAGAACGACTTCTTGACTTGGAGTATGCAGACGACATTGCCCTCATCTGTGACAGCTCCCAGACGTGCCAAGGCGCGCTGGACAGATTAGCACTGGCTGTCCGTCGCTTCGGGCTTTGCTTTGCACCATTGAAATGCAAAGTGTTCCTCCAAGATTGGCACGGATCGCCCCCTGTGCTGACCCTTGGTGGGGATCAGTTAGAAGTCGTTCAGAAATGCAATTACCTGGGAAGTTGTATCAGCACCCTTGGGATCAAAGACGAGATTACGAACCGTATAGCGAAAGCTCGAAGTGCTTTTGCTAACCTTCGCCACCTATGGCGGCGGCGAGACATCACTCTCGCCCTTAAGGGTAGAGTGTACAATGCAGCGGTACGTTCGACCCTACTGTACGGTTGCGAAACCTGGCCCCTAAAATCGACGGACATGAAGAGGCTAGTTACGTTCGACAATCGGTACCTTCGCAGTTTGGCTCACATCTGGTGGGAACACCGCGTGAGTAACGAGCGTGTTCGACGCCTTGTTTACGGCCCAGGCAAAGGAAATGATCCGCTCAGCACCGTTATTTCCCGCACCAGACTCCGATGGCACGGCCAAGTGTTGCGCATGCCAGCCCACCGACTCCCTGGACGTGCGTTGTTTGCTCACCGGGGATGTGGGTGGAAGAAGAGGAGAGGTGGCCAAGCGATGACTTGGTCCAGAGGAATGAAGTCACTCACTTCGGGGCTAGCCTCGGTTGGAGCGTCACGGCTCCCTGGTTGGGGTCCAAAAGACGGTGAAGAAGTTTGGCTGGATACACTTGCTGACCTGGCAAGGAGCCGACCTCAGTGGCGTTTGTGCTGTGAGTTTCTTTGTCTCTCCCCATCCCTTTTAGCCTCCCCCTCCATCTACGATCTTATTTCGTAGGGTAAAACATAATAATTTTTTTCTTTTTACCTAGTAGCTGGCTGGTAGCTTACCGGGACGATGCCTATCCGTTGCTGGTAGCTCAGCTGGCATGCCAATGACGCATTTCTTTTTCCTTTATGTATATTGTATATATGTATGCATTTCCTTTATGTATTGCGGTACAATAGCGGAGGTGTTTTACCACCTCCAGCTGACATGTATAATGATGATGATGACAACGGTAATGACTAATTGGAGGGTCAAGTTTGGACTACACGTTGTGTGATTGCATTGCGGGGCGCAATCTCAATGGAATGCACTGTGGTTCACATTGAAGTGAACCTTAGTCACGGCGATCACTGGGACCGTACTCAAAGCAGATGGAAAGAGGGTGTTGCCCACCTGAAAACACTGCACAACCACGACGCGTTTCTATGTAGTCTCATCTCTTCAAGGTGATGTTTGTACCCATTCCAAACACACACGTCATCGTGGGGATGGCCTTAAGCGCCGTGCACTCGCGACGCGTAAACATTGAGGAATGGTGTATACCAATGTGTGTCATTTTACGTGAACACAACCAGCACCAGTGTGATGCATATGTGGCTCACTGAACCGCGACATACACATTCAAGGAAACAGAACATGGACCGAAAGTCCTTGGTACCAAGTGAACGTGGCGGCACCGAGCAAGCTGTGAGGCGGAAGCATGTAAACAAGTATGCCTTGTAGCTCTGCAAGTAACCTAACGACATGATGGTCAGAGGAACTTCCTTAGGTGGGCGCGTCGACTTATCGGAAATGTGGCTGTGTTCTCTTATGGCACACTTATGTTGGTTGCTGGGGACGGTGCAGGACTACTGTAATAGTGTATGCGACAGTTGATTGGTCAATTCTGAAAGGTAGGTGCAAATGCATAACGAAGGAATGTTGAGCAGTTACTTGATAACTGGCACTCTGGGTCGTGGGTCATACGAGTTATGTCAGCATGATGTCTTGTCGGATATGGATCTCTTAGCCATTCACATATATTCCTGACATTGCGGGCGAGCGTAGAAATGGCTCATAACCCTCAACTCGTGAACACCGAGAATTGGTTTGTACCCGGTATAAAGAGAAGCATCACAACCTGGGAGGCGGCTTGTTGGGTGGCGCCTGGGATAGTAGTCCGTCCTCAATAACACGTAAGAGACGTGTCAAATCCGGATGAGACTCAAAGTTAAAGGCGACGGAACCCAGTGTGTATATTGTATTGTGCAGCAAGCGAATCAACATGAGCGAGAAACGGTGCAACAGGTTACTCACCAAAGCAATTTGTGTCGACAGAAGTGCCGTCAAGAAAATGAGTGCATTTGCAGGTTAAACAACTGTAACCTCCAATGTTGCAAATGTACGGAAAGGTCGTGTTTTCCGAGAACCTCCAAGCGACGCTTTCGTGATAACTGTATTCTGTATGAGGCAAACGAGACAGTGGGATACAGCCCTTCTGAATTGGTGAGAAGTTAACCACAATACCAATAGCTTACCGTATATGAGAATGAGCATGTCATTATCATGAATACGGGTTAGTTGAGTGCGTTATGTACCGGGAAACACCTTCTTACAATATCTTGCAACGTGGAATGTTATGGTTTTTTAACCTTCAAAACGTCCACTTGTTTTACTGACGACACATCCGTTGACACAAATCGTTTTGTTCAGTTCCCTGCCGCACAGTTTCCCGCTCTGGTTGATTCGCTTCCTACTTTTCTAGTTTGCACCATATACGTTGTGTTCAGTCGCCTCCAACTGCTATACTATCCCGTAAATGACAGGGCATTACTGCATCTCGTGGTTGTGCGGTTGGTTGTTGTGGTTACGCCGTTTTCCTCCTTTCGCAACGTTCCAAAGAACACTATTAGGAATGTATGCACTTTTCACATCCTTCATGAGGAATTTGACGAAACCGCATGCACCAGTCTTGTTAACGGGCTATCCTGATTCCAAGATCATAGGTAACCTAATGCCATACTTTGAGGAATACATAAAGGAATGTAAAGGGAGCGTGCTGCTGCACATGTCTCGGGCATTTCGAAACGAAGCGTTCCGACATATTTTGGAATCTCAGCGGCTATTTGATCACACACATTGCGGGGCCTATTCCAATGTTGGTGACTTCGTTGGGAATTTCGTTCAGAATAACCAGGTTCCACATGGTACATATCCACGAGCTTCTGGGGGACGAAGCGTTAAAGCGGTTCAGTAGAAAGCGTCGCTTGAAGCCGGAAGAGCTGGAAATAAGCAGATCGATACTTGAACGCCGAACTCGATGTTTTAACATCCGGTTCTACTTCCGATCGAAGTTCAGAAGATACCTGACGAACGTGGACGTCGGCAACCTTCGAGCGACGCGCATGTTCGTGTGCAACAATCCAAGCAACATGTTTTTTGATTATGTAGTTTAAAATGAATTATTTTAGGATATGTACTGCACTTAAAAAATCACAGTTTAAACAGTGAGGACGAGTCCGGTGTTCGCGCGACGACAATAATCGGTTCAACCAATTCGTCTAGTCCACACGTGAGAAGTTGGAACTGTACTCCCGGTTTCCAATCATTTTGCTTATTAGTAGGACCTTCTTCACTACCCAACATAGGTATTTTTCTACCAACTGAGTACAGTCGATGGCTGTCGCAAAGTCAGCCGGTTGCCACTGCTTTTCTCTGGCGGGAGACGGAGACTGACGTCAGAACCTTCCTCCTCATGTTTATGGAGTCTGTACGTGGTTCTTCTGGCCTCAAGTGCATCATGTCCGATGGTGCACTGGCCATTGCGAACGCATTGCATAACGTCTTTCTTTCCGCACATCAGTTCGTATGTCGCATTCATATAATTAGGAATGTTATCAAGCATTTCCCCAATTCACTTTATTCAGACGTTTTCCATCGCAATGTACACGTGCAGCTTTTGGAACTATTTAGCTAATTTGGAACTCATTCGTACTGATGATTGACCTTTCTTCCACTCTATCAGTTCCTTCATTCTTCCCAATGCCTGCAGATGGGCCAACAGCAGGATGTCTGGTGCTGCAACGTACGGCATACACGACACGAATATGCTGGGGTTCCTGCATCGCTGCTTGAAGATGGAACTACTGAATGAGCGAGTTGCATTGTGGGAAGCCATACGAGTGTCACGGATGAGCGCCACGCATCTGATATGGAAAGGAAAAAAAGTGATATCGGATGCATCTCGTCGCGACCTCCGTATTGCCGGTCATCCGCAGTTGGAGCACTTGTGGCGCCGACTGATACCGTACGATGTTTTCGTAATAACGTCTGACTTGAGTTCAACCTATTCTGTTGTGGTTTTCAGCAGCGGTGAGCATGCAACCGTTTACAGCGATCGCCGTCTCTAGACGGTAAACCACGATAGCCGTAGGTGCACTTGCAAAATTAACTTCGAATTTGAACTTCCATACAGACACCTGCTGCACTTCGTCCAGCTTAACGAAGTCGATGTCAATGAACTGCCGGTCAGCTGACGCTGGACGAGAAAGAATAATGCGGCACTTGCTGTTTCAATCGCGCCGTTGGACGCGCCAATAATCGGAAGGCACGGACCGAGCGCCATTTGGAAAATGGCCTTGAACGACCTACGTGCACTGTATCTGCGACTGCAGCCAGCGCATTTCGCTCTGTATACCGCGTGTCAACGGAGTTTCGTTCAACAAGCAGGACCACAAGAAATGCCTCGGTTCACGTTCGCCCCTCCAGTGCACCTGGTCAGGAACACAAACATTGCGGACTACAACCAGCTGCCGAAGTCCACATTGCTGACGTTTGACGCCACAGCTCTCCATCTGTCGGCATTGCCGGAGGGAATGGTCACATCGGCCACCGACAGCGCGGCCTTTAGCGAAGAATGGAGTGTGGCAATTGCAAGCTCAGATGAAGGAGGCACTATACCAGCGGTTCTACTTGGTGCACAGCGAACGGCCTCCGTTTATGACGCAAGGTATGAACTCCGGAAAGCAACAGCTGGGGCACAATCCAACCATCCAACTTTGCAAGCTTTGGTGATGGATGAAGATATATGCACAGAATGCGGCTTACAAGATCCGGAAGAAAACGAAAGGCGAACAATACACTGGATGCAGTGTCCGTATTGTACGCGTTGGTATCATCGAAGCTGTCTTCTGCAGCTCCCATAATAACTGCTTTCTGGTGTCTTTTCTGCGAACAGATATTTGAATGACACCGCGCAATCAGTTGGTGGCATTTTGCAGGCCCGGTATGTCAAAGCGCTTTCCTGTTCTGCTTTGCTGCATGTGCGCTAATGATATCGGGAAATATACGCCATGTCACAATGAACGCGGTTGTACTTTCTTCTGTTTACGTACACCACATAAAACCAACCCCTCCTCTGCGTGGTGTGGAGGTGTAACCAGTTGTTAATTGGGCCAACACGGCTCTGGTGATTTCAAATGCATGAATAATGCTAGATAATAATGCATATATGATTGGTCTTTCCTTCCAGAGTATCAACGAATAGGATGAAAGCAAGTGTGAAGGCAAATCCCCGGTGTGCAGTGTAAAACGAATAGAACGATTATGATTAACATGTACGTTTCTCCATACTACCGTCTTGTGCAATGTACGCACATAATACACATTGTGGCTACCGTTGTATGCACTTATCCCTGGGTGAAGGGTGTCTCGTTCGTTATTACACATCTTCAGTGTGAGTATGCTGCAACCGCACACACAGCTTCTTTACACCCGCAGAAGTTGTTCGCTTATGTTCAAAGGGGCAGCAGTGCGAAATAGTCTATTCAGCAGTTTCAACGTCCGAAAGTGTAGCACTACCTTGTAGCGATTGTTTCTACTGAGCCACTTTGACACTTCTTCTCCCAGAAGCTCGTGGTTATGTACCATATGGAACCTGGTTATTCTGAACGAAATTCCCAACGAAGTCACCAACATTGAAATAGGCCCAGCAATATGTGTAATCCAATAGTCATCGTCTTTTGCCTTCGTTAGGATGGCGGGCAAACACTTTCCGGTGGCACTGCTACTTTATCCGTGTCTTCTCGCCGCTGACACTTACTCTCGACTTTGGAACACTGTAGTATTACTCCGAGATGCTCTCAAACCGCTTGATGTAGGGCACCAGTTCGTGTGCGTTACTATACAGGCGGCTGCTCACACCTTTCACAAACTGACTGGCAACGCTAACCATCCTACACTGTGCGTCACTCTCACATTTGTTGTCGAAGGATTCCGTGCTAGTGGCTCTATGTAGTTGCAACGACATTCTCTATGGGTCAGTGATCCTTTCATCCCCTAGCAACACGAAACTGTAACATCCACCTGAATCAGCGCCACAGACACCATCAGAATGGTCCATTCACGTAACTTACCCACTGTAAAATTTCACAATAATGACAACCACGTTAGTAGTATTAATTACGATGCATTTATATATTTGTATCTTCTCAAGTTGAAACGATGGCATCAGCCGTGGAATTGTAATATGTGTAAGCACTGGTATTGGCAGGGGAGGTAATGTGGCTAGATTATTCCTACAGAGAGCGAAATCTGGGAAAAACCGGGAATTCGGAGGAGGAACTACACAGTTTTTCTCAGCGAGCACCCGATAAGAAAAACAATTGTTTGCCACTCGGGCGCCAGTAAGGCGTTCCATCGGTCACCCATCGGGAGCCCATCGGACACTAGTGCTGAGTGGGTGGTGACCGCGGTACAAAACACGCCGTCCGCTATTATGTATTTTTATTTTGGTGACCTCGTTGCAGTGATTTTGATTCATTACTCGCTATCGTGCTGTTTTCTCACCTGCCGCACATACTTATTCATTTCTCACTTGGAATAGTCCTGACGATAAACCATCTATGTACATGGTTAGTACCATTGAGGTATCCTCCCCACCTATTTGGGAGAAAGACCCGTTTTTCTGGGTTGTGCATTTAGAATCCACTTTTTACAATTGTAAAATTTCTTCTGCTAATACTACATATCATAACTTATGTTCTGGCTTCCGCAAAGTGTATCCTTCCAGGTGAGAGTTATCATGGCTTGCCCCCTCCCGATGCGAAATATGAGACTTTATAGCAGGCTATCATCCAGCGAATCAAGCATTCTGATAAGGTCCGTCTGCATCGACTATTTAGTGATCTGCTTCCAAGAGATAAGATAGTCTCAGCCTTGTTGCGTAAAGTGCAACAACTCATCGGCACGTCCAACATGGACGTAGGGATACTGTGCGAGATGTGGATGCAACGTCTCCCGGAAACACACTGGCGATCCTTGCCGTTTGAAGCGCCATGCCTTTCGCAGTATTTGCAGAACTAGTAGACCGTGTCATCGAACGACATCAGCCAACGAACGCATCTAAAACATTCACACGACTTAGCTCCGACGCAGACCCAGCGACCTCCACGACTAGTGAGCAGTCAGCAATCAACGCTTTATAATGGTAAATCGCGTGGTTGTAACGCCAACTGGAGAAACTCTCCCTATGCTGGATGCAGCGCAGCCGCTGCAGTTCATCACCCCGTCGCTCGGAACATAATAATTCGGGCTTGCTTTTACCACTAACGTTTTGTTAACAAAGCCCATAAGCCGAGTAACCATGCAGGTTCTCTGCCGCCAAACAGGCAAAATTCAGGCCGGCCCGTAATAGCGACTAACGATGTCGGCAAAGCCCAAAGTCATCTAATCTACATTAGGCATTATGATTCCGAGACCCAGTTCTTCGTTGATACCGGGGCGGAAGTCAGCGTCATTCCCCCTATGCCAGCTAAGCCTACCGCCTCTACGTCGACAAGCCTAAGTGCCGCCAATGACATGCCAATAACCCTCTGCGGTCATCGGTCGCTGACCCTGGACGTAGGTCGTGGGCGCAAGGTCCACTGGGTAGTCACTGTCACTGCAGTCCTCTTCGCCATCATCAGCACTGAGTTCCTCAAGTCTTTCGACCTCTTTGTCGATGCGAAAGGCCAGATGATAGTTGACGCTGCAACGAAACTCAGTGTACGCGGCATCATCGCTGATATCGCAACTATAAGACCAGTCTACGCATTTCCTGAGACCACGCCAGATTACACCAACCACTTTTCTCAGTATTACAAGCTAGTTCAGCCAATAAACGCAGCTTTGGCTATGGCATCCTAATTCATACACCACATACGGAGGAATGGCCCATCCGTCTCATGTCGTCCACCCTGACTATCACAAGAGAAACTAAAGGTAGCAAGACAGAGTTTGAGCACATGCTTGAACTTGGAATAATCCGCCATTCCGACAGCCCTTGGTCCTCACTCCTACATATGGTCCCCAACAAATCTGATGACTGGCGCCCTTGCGGTGATTACCGCGCACTTAATCGGATAACCGTCCCAGATAAGTATCCCATCCCACACATGCAGGACCTTACCGCATGCCTCACAAGAGAGACGATCGTTAGCAAGATCGATCTGGTTCGCGCCTATCACTAGATAATTGTAGAAGACAATGACATTACTAAAACAGCCGTTATCACTTCAATCGGTTAGTTTGAATCTTTAAGAATGTCAGTTCGATTTGCAATGCCGCACAAAAATTCCATCGCTTCATCCACGATGTCACTCGTGGCCCAGACTTCGCTTATTCCTACCTCCATGATATTTAAGTAGCCAGTTCATCGGAACAAGACCACATCGAGCGTCTTAGAACTCTTTTCCAGCGATTATCCCAACACGTGTCACAGTGAACCAGACTAAGTGTAAACTCGGCTAATCAACGGTAGAATTCCTAGGTCACTTCGTTTCATCCTCTGGCATCGAAGTCCTTCCTGATAACATCCAGGCAATCAAGGACTTCCCGCCTCCGACTTCGTTCAAGCACCAACGTTAATTTTGTGGTTTAGTCGACTAATATCGACGCTTCATTCCGCGCTGCGCTCTGCTCACAAAACCTCTGCCTGACCTACTCAGAGGAAATGAACGTAAGTTCGCTTTCCCTGACACAGCACAGACATCTTTCGCTGAGCTCAAAGATGCTATCTCCAACACAGCTCTCCTCGCTCATTCCGAATCGACTGCGTCCCTTTTTATTACGACTGGTGCCTCAGAAGTCGCGGTAGGAGCCGTCCTCTAACAACACGTTGGTGGACAATTGCAACCCCTTGGGTTATTCTCCAAGCGCCTGCAGCCAGCAAAATCACGCTACCGCACGTTTGGCAGAGAATTGCTTGCCATTTACCTTATCATTCGTCACTTCCGATACACACTCGAAGGTAGCGCTTTCGCAGTCTACACTGTCCATAAACCACTCATCTTCGCTTGCAAATATGCTTGCGACAAATATTCACCATAGAAAACAAGACACCTAGACTTTGTCACACAGATCACTGCTGATCTACGTCATGTCTCAGCTGTCGACAATCCCGTCGCCGACGATCTCCCACGCGCCAACCTCACTCTCCAGTCTTTGCCCACTGTCGACCTTGCCGCCATGGTATCGGCTCAGGCTCAAGATGAAGACATACAACACACTCTGAAGTCCACTTCGTTGCATGTGCAACCTGTTCCTCTCCAATCCACGGAAGGAAGCATGCTTTGTGACACTTCCACAGGTTGTCATAGACCCCTCGTGCCCGTCTCCTTCAGACGCACAGTCTATGGCGCACTGCACTCACTATCACATCTCGATATCCGTGCATCTTTGAAACTGGTCACCGAACCTTTCGTTCGGCCACGCGTAAACAAAGATGTTCGTATCTAGGCTGGTGCCAGTCTTCAATGAAGGCGCTCCAAAATACATCGTCACACCCGCAGTCTTCTTGGTTCATTTTGCGCCCCGGACTCTCGGTTCACGCATATACACGTAGACCTTGTAGGTCCATTGCCGCCTTCATGCGGATTAGTATACATTTTTACATGTGTCGACAGCTTCACCACAGCCAGAAGTCATTCCCGTATCAGACTGCACAGCTGAGACTGTTATCCGGGCCTTCTTTGATCAGTGGGTCTCGCAATACGGATGCCCATCAACCTTACAACTGACCGAGGAGAGCCCCTCGAATCATCATAATTGGATACGTTCTGCAACTTTTACGCTGCCGACGCATTCATACCATAGCGTATCACTCAGCAGCAAACGGCTTAGTTGAACGCTTCCATAGACAGCTTAAAGCCTCGCGCTGCGCTTCCTCCGACCCTAGCTGGAGCGAAAACACTAATACTCTTAGGCATTGGCAGCAGTATCAAAGTTGACTTGCAATGTGCACCAGCAGCGCTGGTTTGCGGCACAACGCCAAAGTTGTCAGGAGAATTTGTTCCACCTCCCGCATCGTCAGGTATGCCTCCGCCTAACTTTGCGTCCTCCCTAGCTCAACGCATACGTTCACTACGCCCGCCTCTGTACCGTGAGCAGACTAGAGATGTGCAAGTGCATAGCGGACTCTCTACCTGCACTTATGTCCTCCTCCTCACTGACGCAATGCGGCGCCCTCTCCAGCCTCCCTACACTGGCCATTTCAGAGTGCTGCAACGGACTCCGAAACATTTTACTTTAGACCAGAACGGTTACCGAACAATGGTGTCCATCGACCGCCTCAAGGTGGCTTTCTTTGACGAACCACTTGTACCTCATCCTGATACTATCACACAAGTACCAGCCCCTGCGGTGACTTACCGAACACTGGATATCCCGAAACTCTCCGTTCCCCATTGACTCTCTACCCATCACCTCCTCAGCCCCAGGCAACTGACCGACGCGACAGACAGGTCAAACGTCCGGTCTGTTTTTCAGATTTTGTCTACGTTTGCCATTTCCATTAACACGCCCTTTTCTTCTTTAGTGGTAATCGTGCGTCTTGTCCACAAACGTGTTGCAAAATCGACAAAAACCCAAAACATTTTAAAAACTTAAAAAGCTTATTTGCTTTTATTATGCATGCCATGTACCCACCCTGGCGTCAAGCTATTTCCGAAGACCCTTGCACACCCCCTCTGAGTTCTGTCTTCCAGAAACTCAACGTTCGGAACTGCCAAGGCAACCCATGAGTGACTCGCCAGCAGACTCAAGGCCCAGTTCCCGACCCAAGGAACAGTCAGTCGCCCTCGACCGCGGACGGCTACGAACGGGTTGGTCCCCAAAAGCTTGGCTAGGATTGGTTTACGAGGACGCCGGTTTTCTTCGTGAAATGAGGATGGTGGACTGGAGTACGGTGGGGGAGTGATACCTACCAAGCGTACCGTTGGGTCTGTAGTGGAGGGATGGTTCTGTCGGCCTTATTTTGGACAAGCCGGTTTTTTTTGCAGTCCGGCCAGCTCGCCCCGAAGGCCCACCGATGATGCACTCTAGTCCACCTGATCATCATATATAATAAATAACAAAAGCCTGGACCTAGGGAACTCTGCCACACACCTCATCTTGGAAGCCCTTGTTCAAGCCCATGCAACTATCCGCACCCATCCTCACTTTTCGTTTTCCCACACTAACAGCTCCATTGAAGGCTTCCATACTTCAGCCTTCTAAGGAGGGCCTTTGTAGCCTATCGGAAAACTCCCTCTTTCAGTATCTCGCAACATTGGATTTCACGCTTGTTTTAACCTTCAACAAGTCCACTTTGTCTTGACGATACATCCGTTGACACAAATCGTTTTGGTGAATACCTTGCTGCACCGTTTCTCGCTATGGTTGATGTGCTTCCTTCGTTTGTAACCTGCACAATATACGTTGGGTTCAGTCGCCTCCAACTTCTATATTGTCACGTATTTGACAAGGCTCTTACGCGTCATTAAGTACAGACTAGTATTTCCGGCTCCACCCAGCAAGTGTCAGAAACACAGGTCAGCTGATGTGAACATCTTAGAGATCCGGGATTGAACTGAGAAACTGCCTCCGTCTTAAATGGGACGAAGGAACCAACGAGGACTTACCTGGACCATGGTTTCACTTCAATACCAACCATCTGCACCCAACACCTCAACCACCGATGTCCAGTGAGGATAGCTGGACACGAATTCTTCACACCCCAGAAAATATACATAATCAGAAAAGGTGAGACCCCATACACTGGAAATTCTACTTATCTACCAAATAATACTTCCTGCTCGACTGGCCATGTTGGACTCTGACTGTGCCATTTGTTTAGCCAACAGAGGAGTCATTCGGCTGCGAATAACTGAATGAACAAACGCTTCATAAGAAGCTTTGCTAGTTGTACATGACCGTTCAAACCAATCTACGGCGGTGTTCCAGGACGTTGTACGTTTTCGACTGGCAAGTGTTCTCCCTATAAAAGCCACGCAAGTCCGTTTGTCAGCACTGTCAATTGGCGGATGTGACTCGCCACTGAATAAAGTCAGTGCCCACTGTTACACTGTGGAATGTCGACTGCTCATTTTTCAGTATTTTACTGACACGTACAACAAAGTTACTTTGTTTCAAATTCTTGAAAGATACTTGGAACCGATCGAGTAGTCATGAGTTCGGAGAGGTTTGGAAACAATCGGTTGATATAGTATTTTGGTAACGTTTCGCCCTTAACATAAAGGCTTCGTCAGACCACTCCACCTACAGTGCTTTTTTATTTTCTCTACGCACACTTGAAACCATTTTATTGGCACTCCACTGCTGACTTTGCTCCTCATGAGTGCTTCGACTGTTTCTGCAAATTGTACAACTTTTGGCCAATTACGTGCGTAGTAGCGTATCTGTTGCGCAGCATAATTGCTTGTAAATTTTGATCATACCTGAGTTGGTATGCCTTAATGAATTCTAGAATAAAATATTTATTTACTTATTTATATGAAAAGGTTCCAGAGGTCTTTTCTTTGTCGACAGCAAGTAATTTCGGTTCAGCAAACGACCCTTATGTTGGAAATCGTGCGCGCACTCAAGTTTGTTCTTAAAACGACACAGGTTTCCAACTTCCACCTCTTGAGCCTCCGTCAATCACCTAGTGAACACATACAGCCACGGACTCTCAACATAGAAATAGTGGCTGCGCGCCAAGTTACATTCTCCGCTCTCAAAACACTGAAAGTTCAAAACGAATGAAAATCTACCCTGGTAGCACACTTCCAGATCCTGTCCTTGTTAGCCTCCTAAACGTTCCTTTGAAAGCACTAGGTTAAACTGGACAGGATCATGTACCGTGAGACAGTTAAAAACGGATTTTGTGTCGTTTACGGCGGACCAATGATAATAATCTTAATGTTGACCAATTGAACTTCACACCATGGGTGGCAGTGAGGCAGCTCCGGAAACCTTGATAGCATACCATCGATATCCGAATACGGACATCACACTACCACGCACTCATTCCTAACGAATCTCATGTGTTGTCGTAGTTGCTGGACTTAGGAACACACCCAGGCAGCGCTTTATGCTGCTGGTCAAGATGCTAAATGACGCTTACCATGCACCTTAGAACATCACATGACGAATGAAAATGACAACCGGTGGATAAGAATGGTTTATGTACACAAAGGAATATAGCAGAAAAACTGGGTTGGCAGACAAACGCCACCTTAGCAAAGGGTTGAATCCGCGTCGGCGATTGTCAACGTAGGAGGCTAAAGGTGATAATACTAAAACAGTAGGCTTACCACTGCAGTCTTACTTTGTTTAACAGACGGTCTCTTTTGCCGTGCAGAATGCGACAACGTTTTAATTTCACATGTAATGTCAGCAGCTGAAGCTGCATCAACCATGCGTTGCCGAAGGATGTCTTAGTAATTTAGATGGTTTACTCTATGTCAACATGCCGTGTATAACACCGTCCATAATTGTCCGTCTGAATGTAAACGAACCTCTAGCGCCTGAGTACTTGATCTCCGCGGCAACTGACCTCATTATTAGCCGCTCCATGGTACTGCGGACGACGAGTTGCACGTTATCTCCGTGCCCTTTAGACAAATGGTTGATCTGAAACCTTCTATGATAAGACCACCTTACGACTCTGTTTTTGAAACTTGGGTCTTTTAGCCGTTCATCTCATATTTCAAGCTCACTGTGAGAGATAAAACGAGGAAAATGTACTGATGCCCGAATTTGAGACGGCCGTTGCAACATCTGTAACATAGTCTAGGACATACGGCGATGGTGGATCTGTTATGACGGAATCGGGTATAATTCGTCTAAAAGTAAAGCTGAGTGCAACGCAACGCGCCTGTGAGGTCTTGGTTTTAATTGCCTTAAACTCCTGCAGTACCTCGACATTAGGTGGTGTAACAGGAGCAACAACAGTCAACGGGATTATTGTTTCATAAGGGGAAGTGTGAATGTAATATTTACGGTTGCTTGTTGCTGGTCCTGAACGTGGGGGACTAATGCCAAGGAAGAGAGAAGTGGTAGCACGTGCGTATGTTGCTGCAGCAGGTCTCTTGGGTTTGGTGGGACGCGCAGCCCCTTTGTCCTCGGAGCTGGAACAAACGGGCAGGTGTCTATAGGGAAATGAGAAAAATATCCATGCTTAAATGGGACGCTTAGCTGAAAGTCCCATTGGAATGGTATCGTCTGTGGAGGGCAGCATGCCACGATCTGATTAACGTTCCATTTCCCGAGCATGCTCGAAGCTGACTAAAGAAAAGCGTTAAGATAAAAACACCGTGCTAAAGATGATGGACACAGCAAAGTTCGCCTCCTCTGCATCGGGTGCAGTGTGATTTTTCACAGCTGCACAGTAGTGCGTAGCGCGCACGAAAGGTAACTGAGCGTGCGCATCTTCCGCTGTAAGCCACACTCACAAGCCTCACTTACAATGGTTCCTAAGTCGTCCGAGTCAAGTAGTTTGACAACGAGGTATCCTTATAAAGCCATCAGAGATGAAGACGAAAGATATCTATAATTGGGGTGTATAACTGTGTGGCATAGGGAAAATCGTTCACTGGAAGTGCGATGAGGAAAAGTTGCATTAATTTTTGGACAATTGCGATGCACGGAAGATATAAGCCGGTGAGGAATGCATACCATGTGCGAACAGACTACGAAGATCCGGAAATTCCGGCATTGCCAGACGACGTTCACAGACACATTTCGAGATACATCTGTAAACAAACTGAATTTTTCCTCTATGATGAAGACGTTATCGGGTTTTAATGTGGAAAAGAAAATACCAGGCAAACGAAAGGATTTATGACACCTAAATGTAAACATAACCACATTTCCACCCATGTTTGTGTTGCTGAAAGCGAAAGGGCCTTATTTTAAATGGGAATACACCATCCGTGATCGCAATCGCTACGCATCGTTTCGCAAATAACGAAGAAAACAATACGTTTTCAGCTAATTAGCCTCAGCTTTTGTATTCGCACAAGGGAGAAACACTTACTGCATTCATGACCGACCTGTTGCACAACAGTAGATCCGAGGCGGACTAACAGGCAACTGACAGACATGCATACAATCGGTCGATGCGTCTGTTATCGTGTCAAATCATGGCTGCATTTCCAATTCTTATACTTCGCGCATCTTCTGTGTCAGAATTACAAACATTTCCTATTGACTTCATGCTGTCAGTGTCGATTTCTGTTTCTCGGATATAAGCGTTCGCAATAACAACTTCATCTTCAGTCTCAGCATGATTATCACCCTTTATTTTTGCCACTTCAGTCATGGAGGCAAGTTTGATGATTTTAGTTTTGGTATTGTACAATCATCCGTACTAAAAATGCCAACCCTTGTTATCTGTCACCCGGGGCAAGCCGCCCCCAGACCCCTTCTATGCTACGCCTCTGAAGGTGAATAACATCCTTCTGGCATATCAATAACTGCAAATATTGTCCCATATCCTAATAAAAGCAGTAGCAATCACCCCCTGGTTCACTTAGCTTGAGGAAGCTTTCGTGTCGAACGTAAAACGTACCTTCCTCTACTTTCTCAACGTTGAGCGTTGCAGAAAAAATCTTTGCAGGAGATGAGAAACGTAGTCAAAACTGCCCACAATCTATGATGAACCATTTCCTCACGGGCATTGGCCTTGTACAACATACGATCGAAAATAGCAAACCGTAACCCCATTAACGGATTCGACCTTCTTTTGTCATTAATGTGTATCGACCAGGGTGGCAATCGCGCTTGCACAAGGGCTGCACAAATCCACAATTTTCACTTCGCCCAGTTATCTAATTTCCTGTCCTATACGGCATCGTATAGACCAGCACATGAGAACAGATGCTATTTCATTAGCCCGTTCCACATTGGGTGCAGTGCCACACTACACGCAGCATAACGGCCACATGCGCTGCACATGACGCTTGTGACCGACCCCGATGACGTTAGCTTTGGTTGCTTGAGTGGTTCGTGTTCCCTTGAACTCAACACCACTAGTAATTAGCCGGGCTACTCATGATACACCGCATACATTGGCACAACTAAGGCACTGAATCGAACGCAATCGACCGCATGGCCCTTTGAAATGCTTCACAACAAGCAACAAACATCCACTTAGCACCCTTAGATGGATCAGTGGTTTACATCCGACACGTTAGCTTAGTGTATCTAACAGTGCGTGTCCTTATGCGGCGATATGTAACCTACGGCACTATGCACCTTTGAGCTTACCGCAATAATGCTTCACGTAACTGTTAAGAGAACATTCCTTTTCCGTGCAAGGTAGTCCTCTTCGTGATACCAACTACCTACCATTCTCCCTGCATGAACTAGTGACACAATAGTACGTAAAAACACATGACCTGTCATCATTAGCAACAATGTAGCCCTGATTGTCAGAAGTCATCCGTATACCCTCTAGTTTTCTCGCAACGCCTAACACGGAAACATGCGAGAACCCTGCGAAAACACTTGGCCTGAACACCATCGTTTATATCTGAATGTCGAAACAATGACTTCACGATCCATAGCAGTGACAACGCCAGTTCAAATAGGAGCGATTTACAAATCTGTACAATGCATTGCGCGAGCACAATTTCGCCTCACATGCGGTATCATATGCTGGCAGTGCTGAGACCTCACGCAAGCTCGTGCCTCTGACACGATTCGCTCTAGGAAAAGCATTCTCCACTTATTCTTGCAGAGTACACCCCCAGGATCACCCTGAAGCAACTCGGAATATCTCTGTCACATAGCTTGCTTCACATGTGTTTTTCTAATGCTCCCAATGCCCTCAATTGGTTTAAGCGATGTAGAAGCTTGAGCAAGGCGCAGGAGGCTATCCGAACGGTACGACTCCTCTTGGAATACGCTTTCCAGATTCAGGTGGCACGCCGCGCTGTCGCAGATCAGGAGGCAGCTTGTGGGCTTTAACACAGGTGGTCACATTCCAATCTGCAAATCGCTCTTCATTTGTACAGGACCCATTTGTCGTTTTGCTTGCTAGAACGTCGGAACATTTAAGCACCACAGGCCCATATCCATCGCAGGCATTCATCTGTGCGCATTGGTATCCGGATACATCGAACCTGTGCAGTCTTGTGCCCATTTCTGCGTCGTCGTGACCGTTAACCTCCACAACGTGCAAGCTTGCTACGGTCGTACCCTTCAAGTCGAGTACGCCCCAATGTGTCTGTATCCACGAGGAAAAAATCCGCCGTCTGGTTGCGTCAAATGTTCAGTGCCAACAGGTGCATTTGACGTCACATGGCTTAGTACTCTCAGTGGGGATCGTTATTAAGGCCATTTCGTATTGTTATTCCGGAATCGATACCTCGGGTTTCCTTTCGCGAGAAGTTTTCGGTATATTCTAGTTGCCCAACCAATAAGAGAGAACCTATTTGGTATGGCGACGAGACTGGATCTTAGCGCGGTGCGATAGTCTGTGTGCCTCAAAGGTACATTCTGCTATGCTGAGTGGTGCTTTTTGCACATTCAGAGCCCCTCATACTAGATTGGTCAATGGTTAGAGGCCATAAAAACACAGTATCCTGACCCTCCTGGTTGGGGGTTAGAGTGAGGGTGGCTTTTTATTCCTTAAAAAGGACTCTCTACAGCCCAGCGCCAAAGGCTCGCTGCCTTGAGGTCAGGTTTTCGAAGCAAAGTCTTTGACTATGAACCCTAATCGTTCTCCTGTCTAGGTCGTGGCAACCTGACAGTATTCCGCCCACGTAATACTATGAAACTTCCCTCAAAGAATTTCTTGATGCTCTGGTCCTCGCAGAGGATAATCAACGATGCCCTATCTGCTGCATCGAGCAGGGTGGACAGGAGTCTGGCGGCTACTGGTCCAGCTTTCTCGTCTTCTTATTCCCCCTCTTGTGCTTTTTCATGCTTACCAGCCCACTCACACTTCCCTTTTATCTTCCCCGTTTTCAATCCCTCAATTCTTGGCCCTCCCCCGATTTTCTTCAATAGTCACTAGTCTATTAGTTTCAACTCCCACGCAATCGCAGGGCGCCGCTCCAGTCTAGTCGACAAGTACATGTTCAGCCTAGCGGACAACGCCATTTCATTTGACTCTCATTGGAATCCTCGATCCTCGCTAACACCGGCACGTCTCAATGTACGCACTTTGTTACAGACTGGCCAACAAGCACTACTTGCTCAAACACTGTCTACCCTATCGGTCGATATTTGCTGCTTATCAGAAATCCGCCTGCACTGTCCGAGATCCATGCTTACCCTGCCATCCCACACATGCGATCTTGGCGGCACATTATCATTGCACCTGTCTAGAGACGACGCAAATGCCGGTCAAACCGGTGTAAGCATTGTTCTGAGTCCGCGGGCTGAAGATGCCCGGATTCCAGTCAAAATCCGACTGGTCGCCGTTAGGCTGGCTGGCTTGTTCAAGGCTTCGATGTTGCGCGGGGACAAACGGTACCTGTTTGTCATTGCGGCCCACGCGCCCGCAAACTGTAGCTCTGATTCGGTAAAAGATGTATTCTATCGCTAAATGAACACGCTGCTCCATTACAGAAAAGTTACGGATACCGTGGTGATCTGATCCGTGTTGATCTGGACGCCCAAGTCGAAAAGCTGTTCTCTGTTGAGCTTCAACTGGGCCGCCAACATGGTGTAGGCTCTCGTAATGATAACCGAGAGCGGTTGCTACACCTGTGTGTAGATATTCGTCTCATCTTCGCTAAAAAAGATTTTTGATCTAACACTTGTAGAAGTGTGACTTGGCATCTACCAGCTTGGGATCAGCCGTGGACGCAAATCGACCACACCTCCATCAGTTACCGCTTGAAACGCTGGGTCCAAAACTGTCACTCGAGTTGGAGCACGAGCGTAGACTCTGACCATGCACTTGTCAGCGCCGACCTTCGGGTACGTTTCGGCAAACGACCGCAACGTCGCTCTGAGCGCATTGATACCAGCCAACTGTCTCAGTCAGGTGTTCTGAACGCGTATAAAAGTACGCTGGCATTCGGGCTGAGTAATTGCCCACTGAACACCGTTTAAGATCACTGGTCGCATATTCGTCGGACCTTACTAAAATCAGGCATGTCTTCCTGTGGTAATTCAATTGCTAACCTGGACACTAGGTCTCTACACAATCTCTGGAATTTTTGGATGTTCGCCGACATATTCCGCCAGAAAGTGAACATAATGAGCGTCGCAAAAATCTCATGGCAAAACTGGGTGCTAACCTAATCAGGGACCGCGAAGACTGGTGGTCTCATCATGCATCGGAAACGGAAACAGTCAGTGCCCTTGGTAACCATCGAAAGTTAATCCGTCCTACACGCGAAATAGGCAGTATGAGACCTGGTGTTCGCGAGACAATGCGCGACGTGAGTAGACAGCGAGTCCACACCTTTTCAAGACCCTTGGAGCATTGGGCCGAACACTTTGAGAAACAATTCGATCAGTCAGAGTTGTCGGCTTCTCCAACGGAAAACGATCACCCTACTCCCTGGGCCATACACGTGGCTTCTCACTCACATACAGAAATCGAACGTGAGATCAGACTGCTGAAAGAAAAGAAGGTCGCATGGCAAAATAGAATTCCTCCAGTCCTCTTCAAATTCGGCGGACCTGCATTTGTTTATTATTTACACAAGTTACTAGGGAAACTGTCGGAGCCAATACTGTCCTAAGGGACTGGAGCCGCTCCGTTATAGTCCCATTTACAAGGGAGGATTCCGTTCTGAATGCAGCCATCCTATAGGGATCTGTCTGATCTCAATTAGCACTGAATTTCTTACGTCTGTTGTTTTTCACAGACAGACTGGCACTCGGGAAAGCCAGATCTATGAACAGCAAGCAGCGTTTCGTCCAGGTCGTTGCTGTATCAATCCCATCTTTACGTTATGTCAGTTGTTGAAGCATCGTCATATTTGTTGGCGACCCACCGTAGTCGTGTTTCTTGACTTCAAAGGTACCTTCGATTCGGTTGATTGATGTACACTTTGGGACTGTCTGCTGAGGAAAGGTGTGCGCGTTAAATACGTAAACATTATCAGAGCGCTACATGCGCATTTTTTGGGCAGAGTGAGGGTTTATGGCAAACTGTCGCCGCACTTCATTATCTCCAGCGGTATGAAACAAGGTTGCCTGCTGTCACCTTCCCTCGTTAACATTGCTATTGACGAAGACGTGGAAACAGCGTTCGCTGGACACGATTTACAAGATATGGAGCTGTTTCCTGGTGAGCGACTTCTTGAGTTGGAGTATGCGGACGACATTGCCCCTAACTGTGACAGCCCCTAAACGTGCCAAGCAGCAGTGGACAGATTAGCACTGGCTGTCAATTGTTTTGGGTTATGCTTTGCTTCATGTAAATGCAAACTCCTGCTCCAAGATTGGCAGGGACCTATCCTTGCGCTGACCCTTGGTGGTGATCAGCTAGAAGTCGTTTAGGAACTCAAGTATCTGGGCAGCTATATTAGCGCTCGTGAGATTGAAGATTAGGTCCCGAGGTGCTTTTGCTAATCGCCGCCACCTGTGGCATTGATGCCATATCACTCTTGCCCTGAAGGGCAGAGTTTACAATGCAGCCGTCCTTTCAACCCTTCCCTACGTTTGTACTGCCTGACCCATCAGGTAGACAGACATAACGAGTCTAGCTTCTTTTGATCATTACTGCCTTCGCAGGTTTGCTCCAATCTGGTTGGAGCACCGCGTGAACAGTGAGCGTATTCAGCTTCACGTGTTTGGTGCTGGAAGAGCGAGTGAGTCGCGCAGCATCATTATATCACTCACCAGCCTTCGATGGCTGCGCCACGTGCTGCACAGGCCAACCCGTTAATTCCCGCGACGTGCGGTGTTTCCGCGCCCGGCATCTGTGTGGAAGAGGAGGAGAGTCCAAGCAACGACGTGGTCAAGAGGAATGAAAACCCTCACTCGAAGTTAGCATCGGTTGGTGTATCCCGACTGCATGGTTGGGGTCCGAAAGACGATGAACACGTTTGGTTGAACACGCTGATATGGCTAGGAGCAGGCCACAATAACGTCGATGGTGTGAGTTTCTTGGTACATCCCGTTCTCCTTTATATTCCCCTCCAATCACCATCTCATAGCAACATAATGATATGCGGGTTAAGATTATGGTGCCTGATTTTTGCATTTTGTAGCGTTCTCTTTAATATCTTATCTTTTTTATTGCGGCACGCTAGTGGAGGCGTATTTCTCACACTCAGCTCACTTGTATTGCTGCGGCTGCTGATGATCTTAATTAAGGCATTCTAGAATTGCGACCTATAGTTGCAAAAGTTCCGGAAATAACTTGTGGAGTTCAGTTTGATGCTGTCAGTGACCAGCGGTAGTATTTATTTCCCGCTGTACCATGATGCCGTCGGCATCAGGGAATCCGTTCGAAACGCTTATGCGTTCCGACGACTTAAGGAATTTCGGCTACTAATGTGGCCTCAGTAACCCACCCTGTGGGACACCGCATTGTAGTTGGATAGGATCCAACACGAATCCACGTATTTATACCTCTGGACGCCTGCGCGAAAATGTGCTTTATCATCGTAGGAGATGAACAACGTTGCTGTGTCTAATGCTTTGAGAAGAAGTTGCCGTGTTACAAACTATAATGCGCCTACGATATTAAACAAACTACGCCCATTCTCGTAATAAAACCCATCGTCTCAGTTCAGCTGGCTTGTACCACCAATAGATTAACCATACATCATCGATTCTTAAGTGACAGCCGGACTTATCCACGTAAGACACTAGCACATTAGTAACGATTTTGTTCGCGGGCTTTGAAAGTATTGGTAGAAGCGTCACTGGACGACAATTAGCTGATTAAAAACGACCATCTTTGTGCCATGCAACGCTATTTCATGTCGTCAAATAGTATGAAACGTCTTTCATCGAAGCAGGGGTAACAGAATCCAAACAGTTTCATACAAGCCGTTGACTGCCACGGCCAACGTCTTCTGGTGTGTAACAAGATCTGCGGGAAGGCTACGTGAATGCATAGAGCAGCTTTATCACGACAGTAGCGGCCGAAGAGGGTGATAAGAGGGAAACTGTGTAATGACCCAAACAAGAAAAGTTATGATAAAAGGAATTGAAAAGTTGTGACATACTGTGCCTCAGAGCATCAGCCACTTCTTTGATATCAATACTAGTCTACCCAATGTACCCAATGAGGAGCGGGGGGTCACTTTACTCCGTACAGTCTGTTCACATACACAGCATCTTATTATTTAAAGCAAATGGTTCTGCTAAAGCCCGCTGATATGTCGGTTTATCCTCGCGGAACAGTTGAGGTGTTCCACGTACGCTGTCCATGTACCCGGATTCCATTCGATCCTGTTCACATGCTATGTCGGGCTCTCAGTCACCTTAAGTATACACCTGCTCCATACAAATAAGGTCACGTCATTCAAACGGACAATTTAGTTTCAGATGCATTAACGAGCATGTTATCAAAATTACAGACAGAATTTTACAAGGAAAAATTCAGCACGTCATCTGCCAAGGCACTGCAGCTAGTTGCCTCGACCAGTTGATCTAGGGCGTCGCAGCGAGCAGTGGTTTTAGTCACCCGGTACTTACTACGGAATATTCTGCGTGTACAAGACGCCCACTGAAGTTTAGGACAATGTCCATGACCAAGCTCCGGAGTGTTACCTTTGTCACTGAATGTCAGATTCAATGTGAATGAACAGTTTGTTATCCTGAACGCGGTGGGCTAATTAAATTGGATAGAAAGCGGAAGGATATGAGCAAGATTGTGTAAATCGATCTTAAGCTGGGTTTCGAAGACGTCCTGGGGTAATCAACGATTACAATGTAAACATCGTTGCCTCCAAGTTTCAGACAGCTGAGATTAAAAACCGGATTTGGGCTTTCACTGTAGGCCGTCATCGAAGTGCGATCCATTCAATCACCGTTACTTGGTCGGTCATTCCGGAGAATAGCCTTACGCCGTAGTGCAACACAACTGCAAAACATGAACACTTGTTAACTTGCACTTCGAGCAGCTTTCTTAGCAAGCCCTGAACAATAGCGTACAAGCAAGAGAACTTCCCGATAACGGAAACATGTTGATAGCAGTGGTACAGTTCGTCAAATTAAACTGACATATGTAGGACCGGAGGTTACATTTTCGAGCGTTGTTAATGTATATCTAACAAATAAATCCTGATGTAGGGGCAAACGATTTGCAGGCCTTATTGCATACACGGTATGCTGTATAACAGCGCCTATAACAGTATCTTCTGTCATGGGCTGACCGTTATGTGAACCTGTGCAGAGATTTGACTTATTCCCCTGTGATATTGCGTTCTCTGCAGTAGCCCATGTTGGATGCCCGCTATTCGTCACTGCTTTTCAGTAGGTAGTCTTTTGTGAAATGTGAGTGCTTAGTAAAATCTTGGAGTACACCTGTCCCCGCTTGCTTGACACCACAATATTATGGGGGTATACATTGCCATGTACTGAGGTGTTTAATGTAATGGAGCTGGTCAGAACACCTTACCCCACATTGTTGAGATGCCAAACCAATACCTGTATGCTTGATTACTCACCTATATATTTGAGTGATTACCCTAACACCCCATCTCTCCTCTATTTCCGCATGCAGTACAACCGCAGTTTTGGTGCTGTTACAATTGAGCCATTTGTTCGTATAGATTTAAACGAAAAATATTACGCATAAACTGCTACTGTAGGATCCCTTCCTTGATAGCTCTAGCCTATCTCCACCTTTTGACATGTCCATCACTAGGTCCTATTCCTACCATCTACTATCCGTCCTATTCCACTTATTTTCTTCTTAGGTTTATATCCTGTAGGTTAGTGTCGTATTAAGCGCTACCGTCAGGTGTCCATATATTTTATTACTTGTTAGAATAAAGATTGCGCATTAACGTTTTAGGAACTTGAATAATATTGTGTGGAGCGTTTAACACAGTCTCACTTAATGCAGCTGTTCATTCTCTTCCCTTACAATGTCCCAAGGGAGCAGTGTGTTTCTATTCGTGTGAACAAGGTGGTTAATCAGAATTGCTTCCTTTAAAGGACAGATTTGGGATAGCTACCTTGTAGTTTAAACTTCACTCTTCACCGCTCTGGGATTGAGCACCAAAAATCCGTTTACAACCGAACCAACTACTGTTAATTCATCCGCCAGCATACCACATATACACTGAATTTAACGAAGCATCTCAGTCTACGTTAATTCCTTTGGGCCGCTACTAACTTCGATATAAGCATATTGTAAGGATAAACGCTCACTACAAAATGAAAGGACCTTGTTTACTTTCCTTTACGTAAAATGACCTAAACCGGTAGGGAGGGAAATACAGTTATTGGCTACTCATCTTCTGCATGTTTTGGCACTTCAGAAGTCTCGTTTTGCATACCGCACGGGTGGCGCTTTTGCCGTCGCCTCTTAGTCAAATTGCTTAGTTTATTACGAGACGTGGCTTCGCATGATACGAAGCAGTAAAAATCAACAGTGTCTTTAGAGACACTGTCCATTCGTTGCCGCTTTATCTTCATACGATAGCTGTTTGCAAATGCGTGTTATCGGTAGTCTTTAGAGTTTGTTTAAGGCATGTAAGTGCAATAATTGATCCCACTGCTCTTCCACTTATTTGTTCGCGTTATCTAACTCTTTACGCTTAGGTAACAGCGAGCCTTCCGTGCAACCTTTTGATGTGACGCTGTTGTGGTTTTCGATGATGATTTCCGCAGGGACAAAAGCTTTACACTATAGCGTTAGCAAAAGTTACCCTACTTTTCCGGTGAGCCCGACCACTGACTATTACCGAAGACGTAAAAACTGAGTGGACAACTCCGGCTTCGTGCGCTTATAAATCTTGCCAAAAGCATGCAGTCCACTGACGTGTATGCTTTAAACCCAAAAATGTGCGCCAGTGCACTAGGCAACTATGAGTTTAGTTCTCATTCAACTGAGAAACATAAGCCTGAATAGTGGCACTGTATTTCATTCAGACAAGTTAAGCTTAACGAGTCTGCCAATCAACGCAGCTGACTGGAACAAAAATCAATAATCGTAACGAACGCCCTGTTTGAATGGAGTGGAGTAGCAGTACAACATGGGCCAGTCCATCCTGCTAAAAATCGCACCTGCTCTTTACATATGCTTCACTTATCTTTTCCAAAATGGCAGCGGCACACCAACTTACTTAACTGCGAATAGACCGATAAATATCAGGTTTCTCTTCCCTCATTTCACTCCGTTTGAAGATATGAACCATGCGCTTTCCCGTGCTCAGCGAATGGGTTTACAATATTCTGAGGCACTAACCGACAGAACAGCTATTCGGATTTGGCCAGAAGTTGCAGCTAACATAACTTTTATAATACACAAATACATAGAGGCAGCTTTAGCTCTCAGAAGTGAAGGCAATCAATCATCTTCCAATTTCACTATGCACGAACTAAGCATCGAAGCCATCAAAGGTTCATCAGAAACAAATGAAAACTTTTTCTTATATAATCTTTTGCGAAGCACTGAATCTATGATAGCAGATGCCAAAGCAAAAGGACTGCCACCAGAATTTTATCAAGCTTTTCGAGACGAAAATTTGTTGGATGAATCTTCTGTTGCAGCTGAACCACTGTTTATGTTAGGAATGAGAGCTTGGAGAATGGTTTTCTTATTAGCTGTCAGTGCCAATCCTAGTTTATTCCTTACGGAGAAACTTGTCAGACCACCGTTACCGGACACTTTTTTAACTCCAAGCGACACACATGATGAATGGAGCTTAGCATTTATTGACGAATACTGTCGCCTCATTGAGGAGCACTATTCCGAAGTCATCACCATCCCCAACGGATTCTGCCCTAGCCCATGCATGATGGAACCATGCGCGAATATTCCCTTCACCTCTTCCGCTAAATGCATACCAACTGGGACGAAGTGGTATCAATTTAATTGCAGTTGTCAACCAAATTTTAAGTGGATACAATCACCAAATGCGATTGGTAAGTTAGATGAGTTGAAACATGAGTTTCGGATACAGATTTACTGAACATTTGCACTATTTTTAGTGAAATGAGTCGTCTTTCTAAAGCATGATAGTTTACCGAATATACTGATTGTTGGAGAATAAGTGCAATTTCACTGTATCTGATGCTAGTTGCTATCCAAGCAGTTCTGTATTCGCCAATTTGCTGACTCGGTAGTTTTGAGCTGAGAAGTGGTTAAGTAATAGGGTTGTAACGCCCTCCTAATTTTAGTTGTGTTTCCATTTGTAGGAAAGCATGATCGTCTTGGTAGGAAGCACTGCAATCATGAGAATACGCGATATACAGTATGGTGACATCACGGTGTTCGACTTTGCTAGATTCGTCATTTCTAGCTCGGCATGCTAAGATCAATTCTTCCTCTTCAAACTTGCTATAAACCGCATTAATCTGCAGGATATATCCATTCTGTGGGTTGCACTTCCAGCAGCGATGGCAGTTCAGAACTGACAAGACTTCCATTAGTTTCCTAAAAAAACATCGTTCCCATTTGATAGTTCACTTCAGAAAACCTCACTTGTGTAGTGTTTATCGGCAACCTCTGCTGCTCACCTGCTCCAGGTGATCGAACTCGAGAGAAATAAAGGAACAAATAGCCCATAAGCTATTCTAACCTCCCTAATGTGTGTCAAACCGTTTAGCTAACTGTTAATAGAAGCAATATAGTACATTGTGGCAAGGTTTGAAGGCCAAAGAAAATCACGGATATCAAGCAGAATGAACAATGAACAACGATTTCTCATAGGTAATAAAGCATATGCTTCACAAGTCCCGTAGGATGGTTGGAGTAAAAACTAAAATTTGAAAGATCACTGAATAAGTATATCGTTATTGCAAACGTTCACCGAGTTAAATGCACTACTGCATAACGATAGTTTGAAGTGGGTATTGGATGTACACACCCAAAATTGTATAGAGAGCTGTTATAGTTCAGTGAGTGCGTGAGAAATAAACAAGGAAACGATAACGCTTACTCGTTGATTTCTTCATTTGACAGATGTGGCATGTTAATGCAGTTTAGATACATCCAAGCTAATCACATAGACACTTCTTTATGTATCCTCACGGCCACATTGCGGAGAGGGCCGTTAAGCACATGGTTATGTTTACATTGTTTCGTCCTCAAAGTGGAACAGACTATATCAGGTAATGCAAGTTTGAAAATATTTCACTAAGGCTTTTTTTGAAAAGCTTTAATGTAGGGGCAAGGATAACGTGAGTCGGAAGGGTATTTCAGGCACGGCACAGACGGAAGGAGAAAATGTTTCGTTGACAATCAAGTCGACTGTAGTGCGTAGTCAGTTTGAGCTGATGGCCTCTCAGGTTAGTATGTTGGATCAGCCGCAACAGATTGCGACATGGGTGAGTTGGGCTCGTCAGTATTATGTAAACCATGATTAGCTCTCTTCGCTGACGTCGATAATTATCACTGCACAATCTCAGGGACTGTCGTCTGCGTTGGCAGGAGAGATGAAACAATCCTCGCTCTACATTCTGGAACGTCAAGTGCATCAATGTCCCGCTTGTGCCAAGGACGCCAGGCCCGCTTGGCATATTCCGCATGAGGCCTCGCGCAGGCGTTCAGCAGGTACGGAAAGATTGATGGCTCAAAATTGCCGAAAGCACATCGTAACAGTCCAAGATGTTGACTGGCTTTTTGATGCATTTTCAGCCTGTGTCGAGCAACCAAGATCGTCCTGCACGATCACTCCGAGACCGTTTGTTTGGGAAGCACGTTGTAACTGCTTGTCCCCAAGTCGATATTCATAGATCAGCTGATGGCGTATGCTTACGACTTTGCACTTGGTCACGTTAAACTGGAACCGGTTCACGGATGACCACGCATAAGCCCCGTCAAGATCGTACTACAATGCCATGTGATCATCCGATGTCCTAATTTCATGCCAGCTTTGGTATCACCTGTAAATATTACGAAATTCGACTGCAGTATACTGCCAAGTTCGTTAATGAATGCTAGGAATAAACTTGCCCTCAGTACCGATCCTTGAGGCACGCCACACTGAACGTCAATTGGGTCGGGAATAGAGCTGCGGACTCTCACATACAGCTGACGTTCAGCGAGGAAGTTGTCGATCCAACCGAGTAGTGAGTCGCCGATTCTGTAGCTTCGAAGCTTGGGAAGGAGAATGTGGTGGTCCAAATGATCGAACGCTTTCGAGAAGTCCAGGTAGCCAACGTCGACTCCCACTCTGGCATCGGTTGACTCTGCTCAGCTTGCTCGGGCTAGCAGCAAGTTTGTAGTGCAGTGTCGATTTCGACAGAATCCGTGTTGCTGTGACACACTGGGATATTGTTGCTCACAAGACATCCCATGAGCGAATCTGCAAATATACGTTCCAATACTTTGGATAAAACTTGGAGGAGAGGGATTGCACGGTAGTTCGAGGGCTCCGAACAATTATCACTTTTGTAACTAGTAGTGACTAGTCCATGTTTTCACATTGTCGGAACCTGCATTTCGTCGAGACAACGTTGCAAGAACCGAGCTAATGCTTCGGCAAGGTTCATGGCCGCTGTCTTCAAGGCCTTCAGGTTGACGTCGTCCACGCCAGCTGAGCTATGCACGCGCAGTGACATTAGGGTTTTTATCACATTGACTGCCGTGAACAATACGTGGTTCAACACTGATGGCGATGGAAGCTGTGTAAAAAGCGGATGAAATGATGACTCATTTCGGAAAGTATGGATGTATGTATGTATGTATCTCAACAGTCTATTAACTAGACATAGAGCCAGCAAAAACCATGAAGATCAGCAGAGAAGCAAGATTCGTCGTGTTTTTTAACCATCGTGGCATGCTAGTTGAAGGTAAGCAACACACTTCAACTAATATGCCGCAAGGAAGAATGGAACATGTTGATAAAAAGTATAACAAAACATTTTTTAGTTTGTTTTTCACACGCCGGTTTTTCTCTTTTTTGGCATTTTACTCTTTAAAGTATTAATCATGTGAATCAGTACAGTACTGTACACAATTCTTCCATTGATTCCGGTTGCGGGCCATATCTTCGAAAGTGCTGAGCCATTGGCACTCATCATCTTTGCGTCCCCATCCTGGAAGACGTACGGATCCAACAGGGCTAGACACGACGTCAGCGATTTCATGTGCTGCCGCCAAGTGGAAGGCTGACCACCACGCGGTCTCCTCCAGCCAGGTCCTTGACGAGCGAATAGAGCACGATGCGGTAGACGCTCAGGTGCTATGCGTAGGACGTGACCGAGCCATCTCAACTGGCGCAGCAAAACCAGTTTGTTGAAGGGAATACTCGCATTCCCCAAGATGCGACGTCGAACCTCATTACTATTAACTCGATGTTGCCACTAAACACGAGCGACCCTCCTTAAGCAACCGTTATCGAACGCAGAAAGACGACACATGTCTTCCACGCGAATCGGCCAGGACTCGCACCCATACAACAATACTGAGCGAACTGATGCGCTGTAAACGCGGCCCTTTAGTGAGAATGAGACGTCGCGACGACGCCACAAATGCATCAGATTGACAAATGCTGATCGAGCTTTAGCGATACGAAGAGAAACTTCTTTGCTGATAGTGCCGTCAGCAGAACCACAGCTCCCGAGGTAGACGAAACTATCTACTTGTTCAAGTTGTGCACCTTCGAGAGTGAGTACGGGAGCAGGTGAAAGCCAATCCTTGAGCAGTACTTTACACTTCGATGGGGCAAAGCTCATGCCATACTTAGATGCTTCAACCGCCAAACGATCCAGAATGAGTTGCATACTCTGAGGATCGTCACCAAGTAAGGCGATATCATCAGCATAATCTAAGTCGGTGGCGCGCTCACCCGGTAGAAGCTCTAAGCCGAAATGTTGGAAACCTTCTAGGGCATTCGACAGAACGTCTTCGATTGCGAAGTTGAAGAGGAATGGGGACATAGGGTAGCCCTGTCGCACACCGCTATTGACAGCGAATTGCGAGGAAAGCTTGCCATAGACCCTCACTCTGCCGGATGTATGCAGGTAAAGTGCTCGTAAGATGGCGTTATATTTCTCTGGCACTCCTTTCTTTAGTAAGCAACGCCATAAAGCCGGTCGATCAACGAAGTCAAAAGCGGCACGTATGTTCAGAAATGCAATGATAGTGGGCCTGTGATAAATGTGGCGATGTTCGATGAGCTGGCGGAGCGTGAAGATTTGATCCACGCATCCGCGGCCAGGACGGAAACCAGCTTGTTCTTCACGGTAGTATGATTCACATACTGGGGATAACCTGCGAAGCAGAATGGATGCCAATAGCTTAGAGGCAACCGAGATAAGACTAATCCCGCGATGATTTGCACATGAAGTGCGAGCGCCTTTCTTGAAAATCGGGACAATAACTGATTCTCCCTAAGTAGAAGGCACTTTCTCTTCATGCCGGATTTTTGCGAACAGCGCGGTCAGCTGGTTAAGGGTCACCACACCGCCGTACTTGAATAGTTCCGGAGGAAGTCCGTCTAAGCCGGCAGCCTTGAAGCGCTTCAAGCGTCGAATCTCGAGGCAAACTTCCGCTTCGCTGGGTGGATTCAGTGGGACGAGCCAGGGTAGACAACAACGTGTACTGCATGTGCTGATGGACGGTGGAGGCCAGTTGAACTGCGAATGAAAGTGCTCGGCCCAACGGTCCATACGCCTCTACTGGTTGGTGATCGGAGACTCATCCACCTCACAAATGACCACACTGACACCAGGCTTCCTGATGCCAGTGGACCGAATGAGTTGGAAAAGCCTGCGAGTGTTGCCAGAGTGGGCAGCAGTCTCCATCTCTAAAGCACGCTCAGACCACCATGTCTCGCGATCCTTGCGTAGGCTTTGCTTGAGCAGCCGGTTGGCCGAACGGCGCCGCTCATTGCAGTCTGATTCCGCGGGGATATCTTTGCGGCGTTCGAACAGCTCCGGAGAACGAACAGAGATCCAAGCCTTCAAGGGGCGTCGAGTTAGGCCGCAGCATGACTGTCCGGAAATGGTCATCGCCTTTCGTATACACGTCCAGTGTTTTTCCACTCCTTGTGGTGGATTACAACTGAGTGCATATGTCAGTGAAGACTGATAACTCGCCTAGACAGAGGGATCAGTTAATCTGTTTACATAAATCTTGCGGTGCTTCGTGTTTCGGGATCCTCCAAAACCCATACAGATTTTCGCGCAGACCAGAGCATGGTCTGAGTCGACGAAGGTGGACCAAAAGGACCTGCAGTCCAGTACGCTGCCGCGCCATCTGAAGCTAATTGCAATGTGATCAATTTGATACGACGGTTGTGTGGGCGAAGGGGGACGCCGCGTTGCGCAACGCTTCTTCGTACGCCTGAAGTTAGTGCTTGAAAGAAACAGACGGTTGTCTTCGCACAATGTGAGAAGTCTCTCTCCGTTATCAGAGCGGTTCTCATCGAGCGAGTGATGACCACCAAGGTGGCGTTCGTATGGTAACAGGCGACCAACCCGTGCATTAAAATCCCCAGCAAGGATAACGACATCCGACATTTTAGCATTAGACAAGAGCTGTTGTAGATCCCGGTCGAATTCGTCCTTGACCGAGTCGCCAGTGCAGTCAGTTGGAGCGTACACGGAGATCACAAACAAGTTGTGTCTCGCTTCGCGGTGCCTGTTGATTCTACATGAACCCTGAAGTCCAACTGTACATAGTCGGCTGTTAACAGGGAACCAGTCCAGTAGTGCCGCCTCGGCCTTGTCACTTAGTGCTATACCTACACCAGCCAGACCCGCTGAGGCTGCTTCTGGATCTCCAGAAAGACGCAGGTGATATCTGGCTTCAAGGTCAGTGGGGGATGTCAATGTAAGCACAGTGCTGGGATCTTGCAATCGGGTTTCTGAAAGACAGCAAACGTCAATGTCCAGGGAATCTAGGGTGCGCGCTATACCGGCTTCCTGTCCAATCTGCATGAGTGTCCGAACGTTGAAGCACGCCAGACGGAACGAGGATCGGGGAGGAAGGAGAGCCATAGGTTGAACTTCTTGGTCTGCAGAGCAACCGGAATCGCAGCCAGATTGTTGAACACATGAATCGGGTAACGGAAAGTGAGGATTGTTAACAAACAAACAATTGGCGTTTGATGAAGTCGCGTGAAAGTGACTAGCAGAAGCAGCAGTTGATGAGCAAGTTGTAATACGGTCCATGGTTTTGCGAGAGGGCGTGATACTACCCGGTTGCCCAAGCCGAAGTAGGGAGTTGACTTATGGGACTCCACCCCGAGCCTTTGGCTAAATTACCTACCCGCAAGGCAGCGGGGCGAATTTAGGGAATCGCGCCCATTGGGAGGTTTTGACTGAATGTTCAGCCTTTGTTTGGTAGCTTACCAAACAGGGGCCCAATACTCCCCATGAAGTCAGCACACCTGCTGGAATACAATGCCCACCGAGGTGGAACATTGCTGGAACGGGGTACACCCGAACCACCCAGCTGGCAACACGAGGAGGTAGTTGGGCAAGCCAGCCAAAGTATGGATGAAGTGTTGGTGAGGCACGCTGGCTGCATCTAGTGCGGTGTTAACAAGACCATCGCGCGCATTGCGGAGCTTGTTGACGCGTTTATACAGAAATTTGGGATTTGTACTAAATTTCACCGCTAGATTCTGTTGGTGCTATAGTTTGTCTGCTTGGACCAACTTGACACAATGGTTTCGTTGTGTTGTGTAAGCACCCCAGGTCAAGATACTTGGACAGACTTTGTAAGCGCGCAAGGCTGAATCCCTTAAGGCCATGCATTTCCTAGGACGGCTCCTCAGGAACGCATTCACTTGCTTCGGGCGAAGGACTTTGCTTTCTGATGCACTTGCCCTTGGCGGAGCTGTACGCTTTCGGGCGCGTCCCCAGGTTGCAGATCGGGGAATGCCTTCCTTGTGGAGGTTACTGCGAATAAGTCTCGTTCTCTTTGCAGGCGAGATGAATAATCAGTCGCGGACTATCAGCGGCAGCGTCTCAGAGCGTGGGAGTTCTGGGCTGATCACCTGGTTCTCCATTCAATACCATACGTGCTCGTACGGCGCTGTGTCAAAGCCAATGTGGCCGGCTATAGGGTCACTGACCACTCACGCCTGTAACTTGGGATTAGTATCAATCGGAGGGCGGATGAACAACCTCGCTGGTCACCGGCTTCTCTGTGGACTGCTTCCGAACATAAAGAAGGTGAATGAGCCACTTGGCTGTCAATGGTCTTCGTGAATCACCCCGCTGCTTTGCGGGTCAGGTCTTTAGACCAAAGGCTCGGGTTGGGGTCCCTTAACTCAACCATCTTCCTCGGCCTGGACAACCGGGAAGCTCAATGAACGCACAACATATGGAACTTTGCTTCCATTCCTCCTACTCACTCTCTCTTTGTTGTTATTGTTACTCATGTGTTGGGGCACTCTGCCAGACATTTATTGGGCAAGCGCTAACTGCAATACAATACACTTGCCACTATCTCAGTGAACTGGGTGACGAAGCACATGCAGGCGACATCCGGCAGCCTCTCAGCCAGGAAGGACCAGTCGGTTTATTGAAAGAAGTTGGACAGTATATCGCAATGTGTAACGAAAGGTTTCCACGTTGTTCTCACTGATGTACTCGGAGTAACAGATGTAAGTAAAGAGCAACCTCGAGTGATTGCTAGGGCCAAGTGCTGCATCTATGGTCATGATGTCGACCATCAGTTCCTCACTGGGGAGCACAAGGTCCAAAATAGAGGGTGTGTCACCCGTTCGGAATTGCGTGCGAGAGGTGCCATAGTTGTACATAGGTACGTGGGCGATCACCTCTTGCAAATCCGCCTTGAATTGTTTGCTGTGCGATGCTGGAACGTCGATTGCATGCAGGTTAAAGTCCTTCACCAGATGGACGTGACTGTATGGTCGTGCCAGGACTCGTTTCATCGCAGAAGCTAGGCATTGATCCATTTCCAAGGTAGACATTGGAGGGCGGTAAACTGTTGCTAGTAAACACACATCACCACATCTTAGGTGCATGGGACACCAAAGGGAATCGACGACTTTCGTTTCTGCGTGCTCAATGACATCAACATACAGGTCGGATCGATAATACAGGAGCACTCCCCCTCCTCTGCTAGGTTGATCGTTTCGTATGGAAGTCATGCCGGGTAGTGCTATCTCAGCATCCGTGATCTCCGTGTTCAGCCATGTTTCGGTGACCATAACTAAGTCCCAAGGCGTGTACACCTGACGCATACGAAGTTCACTTAGCGTGCTGAGAAGATATTGTGCATTGGTATAAAAGTAGATGAGGCCAACGGTGGCCAGAAGCTTGTTAGTAAATGCTGGGTTCCGGTGAAGGTCTATGCCGACCCTTGCGGGGTTGGCTGCCAGTCGCTTTTTCGTAGGACTGATGACGCAGGCCCTAGGGCCAGTTCAGTTTGTTGTATAGAACTCTCAGTGCAAACAGGAGAGTAACCATCCTGTCCTCCTTCAGCTGTTGGTGTGTTTTGGCATTGTTTCCGTACTGGGCTACACGGTGGCAGAACTGTATTGGTAAGTTGCTTGCTTAGTGTTAAATTGTCCATCTGTGGCCCGGTGCCTATTGCCTTTATGTGTATTTCGGATGGCAGCATTTTACGCTTTTTGTGTCACATTTTGATCACATGTTCTGCCAGCAGTTCGGAGTGCAGTGATACTTTCATCACTAGGGCATTACACCCTCTGTGGTTAGGTGATAGCGAAAACCTTGATGTCGAATTAGCGATAACATTTTCGAGCGAGACTACTTCACGAATAAAACGCTATTCATCCCAGTCATGCTCTTTGACCTGCTCGCTTAGTGACTGGAGCTCGGGGACACCGCGAACAAGAATAGATTTTGCGTCTTGTTGTTAACGGAAGTCATGGAATTTTTTTGCGTTTCTGGCATTCACACCAAGGAACATCTGGAAATATTCGAACAGCGCAGGTGGTGGTACGGAGGCGAGTGGCTGACAAGAGAACTGCCTCAGCATCATAACACTGAAGTGTTACCGGAGGTAACCGCGGTTCACCGTAGTGTACGGAGTTTGGGTGACGGACGAGACGCATCAAACTAACTGGTTTAGCTTGAAACCCTATTAGTTTGCACAGGAGCCCCATTGCCTTTTATCGTTAGTATCTTATCTTTTATGGAGTTCGCCCCTGATTTAGTCACATTAGAGCATTTAACAGTTCGAGAATTATGGCAGTGTTCCATGTTCTCCTTTTTGGAGGGACCAGTGGCTGCTTTCTTCGGTTGGACAAATAATGGGGTCTTGAGTCCTGTGGTGGTAATGGCCACAGTAACTCGTTTGGCAGCGGGCGAGGTTGCAATGGGAGGTGCCTCCGTCATACGGGTAGCAACAACGGACGCGTAGGTTGTCGGCCCTCTAAGTGTTTAGTGTGGTGGGTGATTGTTGAGGAATGTGTGGCAAATGCATCTTTATGAGCTGACGCTAGTGTCGGGAAGGCTAAATCTGGATGGTTACTCTTACACTGTGCTGAATTGGAGCTTGACGTTGAGCAGTGAGTTCAAGGCACTGTATCGTCTGCTTAATGTGTGACAGCTTTCAAGCTGCTACCTGCTCTACAATCTTTGTCAGCCTGTTGCACTTCTGCGCCAACACAGTTATACAGCTGACAAGTGGAAGAGACGTACAAACAGTGGAGAACCAGAGAAAATCAGTCGTAATATTAAACTTTTTTATCTGGCTAAGACTAAGGCGAGCAAATCGAGAATGGAAGTATTTTCGACAGTTTCTGCACTCTATTCCAAATCGCACAAGTATTAAACAGCATTGGGCTTAGCTTTCCGTGGGCAACCAGTACATAACATTGTGACTGTCAGACCCGCGGAAACCGTTCGTAGCAACGGCTGCACTGGTATGCTGAATACAAACGCCGTCGGTCAAGTTGTTGGTTTGGCAGACACCCCTTCGATTGCTGTAGAACAAATTCAAGATGGCGGACACAGACGGCAGTTGGGTCAATCAGTGCGATCTCCGGCACTAACCGAAGAATGTCCATCTAATTCACAGAGAGGGAAAAATACACCAAAAGTAAACTATTGGTGCAAAATTCACACGGAAAAACAGGTATAACACAGTATTTCCGAAGCGAAAGTGGAATCCAGCATGGTAAAGCAAAAATCCGCGGCGTCAGCGGGTACAGCCGAAGGAAGTCACACATTCATATAGACACACGTATTCACTCAAAAAGCCATATATATATATATATATATATATATATATATATATAATGGTTGATGGCATCCGGTTTCGGATTTGCCTGCCACTGTGGCCAGCCAATGGTCGCCTGCGCCTCCAGAGGGACCATGGGTGGCTTGCGCTGCACCACCCACAGCTCCATCCACACACCCCATATCCAGTGTAAACTCGAAGGAATAAGACCGGGAGGCATGCGGATGGGAGCCACGTTTCCTCAACGGAGCCGGCCCACACTCCTTCACAGGCAAAAACAAGCACGCTGTATTTGGGGAATCATGCGCACACACGGCGGTGGCTGGACCGTAGTCCGCTCCACACTGAGTGCGTGGAACCACTATTTGTTCCCAGCGGGACCACAAGGACAGCACACCCCGTCGCCTCCAGCAACGACCAACTATATCACGGAGCCAGTATGGATGGGGTAGTGGCTAATAGACTGGTCAGCACCTTGTCAACATGCCCATAAAGCGCAGCTACACCGGGGATGTAAAACAACAGCCAACCACCTGAAACAGCAATGTCAAATACAATAAATCGCATAATGCACCCAGGTATGGTGACATAAAGTCACTAAATGAGGGTATTAAATTAATTGATTACCAAAAAGGCATAAACCTCAATAAGTAAGAAAATATCTATAAAACAATGCTACAACCGCGAAAATGTTATAGAATTTAACTACAATTAGCGTTAGCGACGTGTGCCAGTTTGTAGAAGATAGCTCACGAAGACATTAATGTGAGAGATAAAGCATTCGAAGAACCTAGCAAACCCACCACCTGAAATAAAGAGACTTAGCATGCAAGCATGCTCTTAGTAAATCGAATGCAGAGTACCTACAAAAGCTGCGCCGGTTCTGCCTAAGATCTCTGTAGGACCCGCCGTCGTTTCAGTGTTAGCCCTGGTTGGCCCCGCTCATGGCTCAATAGGCCTGCCTGAGTCAGACAATCGGGACTGAATGTGCTGCAGCACCACGTGCTCGCTGTCGATGGAGTACATAAGAGCATGTCGCTTCCGCAATTGCCGCTTCTTCTCTGCATGCACGAGGGCTTTCTCCTGCACCTCGGCAACTGCCGTCATGATCAGATCGCGCCATGTACGCCCATCAACCGCTTTCGATTCCCATGACCTGCAATCAAGATTAGAACGTGATTTGCTCACTTTTATCATGTCCTGGTGATGAAGCTGTGGTTTCCCCACATGCCGCTTCCCAATACTCAGCTGACCATATAATACTTGTTTCGGTATCCGCGTCGAATCCATACGCCTCACATGACCAAACCACCTCAGGTGTCTCTGCAACGGTATGCAGTCCACTGCATACAATCCACTTCGGCGAAACGCTTCCGTGTCCGCAACTCTGTCGCACCAACTGCTGCGCAGAATCCGTTGCAAACATTGGTGATGGAACCGCTCGAGATACCGCACATTCCACTGGTACATCGTCCATGTTCCGCTTCCGTATAGAAGAACGGACAGCACCATGAATTTGCACACCAACAGCTTTGTGACAACTGTAAGCTGATGGTGGCTCTACACGCAGTCCTCAAACTTCCAGAATGCCACGGCTGCCTTCGAGACAAGGATACGCAGCTCACTGTGTAGCTGCTAGTCAGTCGACATCACACTCCCAAGGTAGCAAAAGCGGGAGATTGTTTCTAATACTTCAGCACCAGTGCTGGTTCGCAGTTATATTGCAGTTTGCACCTCCAGTGAAGGCTGAAGGAGGCAGACAGTTTTGCTTGTGTTGTTGGTGAGCCCGAATTTGGCCGCTGTCGAAGCCAGAGCACTAGTCATGTGCTGCAACTCGTCCGCGTTGTGTGCAAACAACGCACAGTCGTCAGCAAACTGCAACACACGAATAGGCGTTCCACAGACTACGGTTCTGGCGCCGAAACGACGAATGTTCAGCAACCCATCATCAAGACGGTGCTCCACTCTAACACCTTAACACAAACCGCATCAAAAACACAGAACAAAATTGCATGAAGATAGATATTAAACAGGACAGGAGCTAAGACACAGCGTTGCTTCAAACCAGTGCGAACTGCAAAGTCATCCGAGGTCTCTCCACTCAGCTGCACCCTCGCCCGCATACCACTGTGCAGACATTTAATTAAACTTACAAACTTACTCGGGCAATCTAATGTACCCAACATTAGCCACAGTGCCTCGCGGTTCACCGTATCAAATGTCTTGGTGAAATTAACAAACAGCGAGTACAACTGATGATCTCATTCTCTACGCTTCTTCTTGCGCATAGAGTACGGGCACCTTCCTAGAAGGTCGGGATGATAATTGACCCACCCCACGCTGATGGAACTGTTTCTTCACACCAGATCTTAGAGAACAGTGCTGTTAGCTGGTTGACAATTACTTCGCGTCCGTACTCGAACAGTTCTGGAGAAAGTCCGTCTGAGCCAGCAGACTTGAATCGCTTCAAGTGTTGGGGCTCAAGGCAGACCTCAGCTTCCGTGGGTGGTTCCAATGAGACGTTCCAAAGCGCGCAACTAGGCATGCTCAATAGGGAGGCCAGCTGAATTGAGCGCGCAAGTGTTCTGCCCAGCGGTCCATACGCCTGTGTAACGTGCTTATCGGCGTTCCGTCAATCTCGCAAATTACCTCACTGATACCAGGTCTTTTATGACCAGTTGCCCGAATAAGCTGGAAGAGGATGCGAAAGTTTCCAGAGAGGGCTGTCACTTCCACCGCAGAAGTGCGCTAGGATTACCAAGTTTCGCGATCTGGCCGCAAGCTTTGCAGAAGTTGTTGGCTGAGAATACGCACAATGAACTACTGTTTGAATCGGTTGGGATAGCTCTACGACGATCAAACAATTCCAGTGAGTCTGCGGAAATCCAGCCCCTCAAAGGGCACCTTGTGATTCCACAGATTGCATGACTGGAAGTTAGCATCGCTTCACGCAAGAAACTCCAATGATCTTCTATGTCTCGTGGTGCAGCACCAGTGAATGCATGCGATAAGGAAGCTTGATTAGTTGATCGAGTAGAAGGGTCAGCTAACTTGTTGGTGTCGAGCGTATGGAGTTTTCGTTTTAAGGAGCCGCTGAAGCGCATGCATGTGTCCGCGCTGACCAAAGCATGACCTGAATCGAGGTACGTAGACTAAATCGATCTACAACCCCGGACGCTGCCTCGCCATCTAAAGCTGATTGCATTGGGATCTATTTGTGACCAAACTTGCATTGATGTAGGGGGACGCCAAGTGGCTACGCGTCTTCTGGTATGCCTAAAGTTTGTACTTGCGAGAAAGAGACGGTGGTCTTCGCATAACGTGAGAAGTCTATCATGGTTGTCAGAACGGCTCTCATCAAGCGCATGACTGTCACCAAGATGAGGTTCGCACGGAAGCAGGCGACCTAATTATGCATTGAGATCTCCGGCAAGAACGATGACATGACTTTCCAGCCTTGTTCAAAAGGTTGTGGAGACCATGATAAAAGTCATCTTTAAGCGATACACAGATGCAGTCGGTTGGAGCATATGCCAAAAGGACAAACAAATTGCGCTTCTCTTCGCGACTTCTGTTGATTCTACATAAGCCTTGAAACCGAAGCGCACACAGCCGGCTGTCCATTGGAAGCCAGTCGAGTAACGCAGCCTCCGCTTTGTCACTCAATGCGATACTGGCACCAGCTAAGCTGGCTGCTTCTGCCTCGATGTCACTAGACAGACGTAGGTAATACGCGATCACAAGAACAGCTGAACACGAAAATATAACCACGGTGCTGGGATTCTGTCATCGAGTCTTTGAAACGCGACAAACAGCGATGGCGAGGGAATTCTAGAGTGGGCGCCAGGCCAGCCTGTTGTTCAAGCAGTAGGAGGGTCCGGACATTGAACGTCGCCAGACGGAATGAAGAACGGGCTGAAAGGATAGCTGATGGCCGGCTGATTTGGATATCAGCGAGACATGCATTGGAAGTAGGCTCAACGGGTTGCAGATTATCAACAAAAGAAAAGTTGGCCTGCGTTGGCGAAGCACGAGTAGCAGCGAAAGTGGCAGCAGATGTAAACAATGTAGTAGTGATTGCGAAATCCATGATTTTCATGGCAGGACCTTGGTACGAATATTAGTGTGTCCCAGAGATCCATTGAGCAATGCTGAATGGTGCTTTTTTGCACCTTCAGAAACACTCAAATCCGGTTGGTCCATGGTCAGAGGCCAGACAAACTCAGCCTCCTGGCCCTCCAGGTAGGGGGTTGGAATGAGGGTGCCTCCTTTTCCTTAAAAGGCACTCCTTATAGCCTACCGTCAAACCCGCTGCCTTGCGGTCAGTTTTTGTGCCAAAGGCTTTAGCTGAGAACCCGAATCGTTCTGCTGTCTAGGCTTGGGAAACCTGACAGTATGCTGCCCACACAATACTATAAAACTACCCTCAAACAATTTCTTGGTGCTCTGACCGTCACAGAAGATTATCTACGGTGCTCTATCTGCCTCATCATAGCAGTGTGGATAGGGGTCTGGATGTTATTACTCAAATCGCCGTGCCTTCTTATTTCCCTCTCTCGTTTTTATCCTTACAGTCCCGTTACAAGTTCTCTTTTATCTCCTCCACTTCCAGCCTCCTAATTCTTGGCCGTCCCCTACTTGTTTTGATAGGCGTTTAGCTTCGAGCTTCAGCTCACATGCAAACGCGGGTCGTCACTCCTGCACCGTCAACAAGTTTATGTCCAACCAAGCGGTCAAACCCAGTTCATCGACATCCATTTGGAGTCCTCGATCAGCCCTCTAATTGGCATGCCTCAATGTAAGCACACTGTTACAGATCTGTCCAAAGCACTTGCCCGAACATTAAAGACTCTATCGATCAATATTTGCTGCTTTTCGGAGACCCGCATGCAAAACCCGAGCTCTGTGCTCAGTTAAAACTAGCAATACTTTCTCATTGCGCCTATCCGGTGACGATGAAGCCTCGAGTACCGGCCATGCCGATATTGGTATTGCCCTAAGTCCCCGGACTGAAGCTGCTGCCGTTGATTGGCTGGCTCGTTCAAAGCTTCGAAATCGCGTCGCCTGGTGGCCGAGTGTTCTGCGTACCTGGTAGGTAACCATAAAGTCCCTGGTTCGAATCCGCGTCGGGATGGGCGTCCTCCCGGTATACCCAGTCCGCGCGCGACTGACGGCGGTCGCGCGGCAAAGAAGCGTCGTTACGGTGTACAACTGATACATTATTTGTTTCGAAGTCATGCGGGACTGATAGGTGTCTGGTTCACAAACGGTCAATGACGTGTCAGTTGCATGTTTCTCAGCAGAGGTTACTGTAATGCAAGGCCAGGGAAGGGAGAGGATCTGAATGAATTGTTTTTTGCGCATAGGTCTGGGTTCTGGAGACGGATGGCGATCGCTTCGGTGGTTGCTAATAGGCAACATCTTTCCACTCGTGTATAACATCTAGATACGCGATAAATTAGCTGAAAACTTTAGTCCCTATCGATCTGGCAGTTAAAATCAAGTAGATGTGCCAACACGGCGCTTGTCACTGTTTTAGTTCCGCCTGCACACAGCCAACTCGGGCAATACTCACGGATTCTCTCGGACAGTCTTCTGGTTGTTCTTCCGATATAACTTGCTATTACAGTAACCCCTGCTGAGAAACCTGCAAATGACATGTCATTGACCGTTTGTGAACCAAGCTCTTGACCTTGTCATTTAGATGACCTGGACCTTTTAATTGCACCCTTTGAACTTTACTTCCTCCTAATGTTTGACTCATTTTATTCTTATTAGTTGTGGTGTACCAGCCTGACGAGATTCACCGAAAACGACCTTGTTCGCTGACTCTTGTTCTGATGTCTGGACCTGGGATATTTGCTCACTTAATAGGTGTTTATTCCTGATCGCTGCTTATTCGCCCACAAACTCTAGCGATAAACCGGTAAAAGACGACTTCTCTTGCCAAAGGAACGAGATCCTTCGCTACGAACGAAGGATTACACTTTGGTCCCGGCTGGGGATCTGAATGCTCAAGTTGGAAAATTATCCACTGATGAACAGCATATGGGCGGCCAAAACGATGTAGTCTCCCGTTATGATAATGGTGAGCGGTTGCTATACCAGTGTGAAGATGCCCGCTTAGTGCTTGCGAGCAGTAACTTCTGACCCAGCACTCACCGGAGGGTGACATGGCGTCCACCAGCCTCGAACCAGCTATGGGCGCATATCGATCACATCGCGATTAGTTACCGATGGGGTGGCTGCACCCAGATCTGTCGCTCGATTTCGTGCACATGGGTGGACAGTGACCACGCACTTGTATGTGTTGACCTGCGAATGCGTTTTGGCGGACGCGCACGAGGATGCTGTGAGCGCATTGACATTAGCGAACTGGAAAAGCCAGCTGTTCTAAATGCGTATCGAAATATGCTGACTTGTGGGGCGAGTAAGCGGTAAATGGATAACTTTGAATGTCACTGGTCTCTTGTCCAACAGACCATAGTAGCAGCAGACAAATCCTCATGTAGTAAGTGAAATTGCCAACATGGACATTGGGTTTCTTCGCGGTCTCTCGAGCTTATGGATGCTCTGCGACACACTCCGGCTGGAAACAAACGCAATGAAACTCGCAAAGAGCTCCGGGCTAAATTCCGTACTAGCCTGCAGAGCGATCGCGAATCCTTGTTGTCTCAGCGTGTGTCAGCGATGGAAATAGCCGCTGACTTTAGTAAACATTGGATATAAGTCCGTCTGATAGGGGAAATGGGAAACGGGCAGCGGCGAACTTGGTCTTAGTGAAACTATATGTGACCAGAGTGGACAGCCTATCCACAACTTGTCAAAACCTTAGAAGCGTTAGGCTGAGCACTTCGAACGAACATTTAATCGCTCGAATAGTTAGATTTCTCGCCGGGCACTGATCGCCCTGCTTCTTGGACTGCTGCTTTGGATCCGATCTCTCGCTCAGAAGTAGAACCTGAGGTCGGACTGTTAAAGTTAAATAAAGCCGCAGGACCACGTGACCATCCTTTAGCCCTTTTCGAATTCGAGGACCTGCTCTTGTGGATGATTCACACGAGTAACAAGTGAAACTGTGGGAAAAATAAATTGTCCCAACTGACTGGAGCCGCTCCGTCGTAGTCCAATTTTCAAGGGAGGCTCACGACCGGAACGTAGAAACCTTGGAGGAATCAGTCAATGAACAAGGAACAATAATATATACAGGTAAAAAGAGCGATTGCTTTACAAGTCCCGTAGGATGGTTAAATTGAAAGCAAACATGAGTGTAAATCGTCAATATAAGCGTCTAGCGATTCAGAAGCCCTGCTTCAATATAACATTTTAGGATTGTATTGAATTAATACTGTAGAGTAATATGGGGAAGGTATGTCTTAAGAACAAAAGTAAAGACAACGCTTACTCGTGCGCCGCTTCCTTGGACTGAGTTAATGGATGAATGCAATTGTAATATACCCGAAACTTTATTCCACAGCTGCAGTGTCTAAGTAGTGAAGCACGAAAACTGAGAATGTGCACCGTTTGTTCGCCTTTAGTTGGCGTAGACATCACTGATTATGTAACGTAATGTAATCGGATAAGCGCATCATCCAGACGTCTTTTGAGTACCGTTGGTGTGGGGAACGTAACGACGTATGTGGGGAGAGCACTCCAGTGTTGGCACACACGAAGGGAAAATAAATTCCGGCGGCATTCCAACCGGCTGTATTGTGTGGCCAGCTTTAGCTCGTGTCATCTGAGTGTGGTATTGCGATTCAGCTTTACTAGGTGACGACAAGAATGATTTGGATTCCTCAGGATCCTATAAGTCATTATCAAGTCACCACGCAGGCGTCGATATTGTCCACTGTAGACCCCGAGAGTTTTCAGCATCCATAGGCAAAGCAGATGAAACAGGCCCTTCACGTTCTTCGTCGCCCTTCGTTGTCACAGTTCAAGAGCGGTGAGGTCTTGCATTTGCCATGACTGCCAGGCGTGGATGGCGTACTCAGAATGAGGCCGAATGTAGGCGTTGAGTATCTGAGAAAAGATGGAAGGATCAAAGCGCCCGAATGCCCTCCGCAAAAGGCAAAGATGTTGGTTAGCTATTTTGGAGGATTTCTCGGTCTGACGGGAACAGCCCAGATCTTCATGCACTATCATGTCTAGATCGCATTCCGTTGAAGTGCGCTGCAATATTTGATCCCCCGTTCTGTATTGGCAAGTAGCTTTATGGCATATGCTCAACACCCTGCACTTCGTAGCGATGAACTGAAGTAGGTTTTGATTCGACTTTTCCTAGACCCTGTCAAGATCATCTTTAGTGCTGCATTGTCGATGGTTGTTCTAATGGCTCGCCATATCTTGAGATCATCAGCGAAGAGTAAAGAATTGGAGTTAACCAATGTCGCGAGATCGTTTACGTAAATCAGGGATAGTCGTGGACCAAGTACTGAGCCCTGGGGCACTCCGATCTTAACGTCGATTGGGTCAGAGATGACGCTGCGAACTCTACATTCAGATGTCGTTGAAGCGAGTAGTTGCCTATCCAACCGGGGATTGGGTCACCAATTCCACAACACTGCAGCTAGTGGAGGAGGATACGGTGGTTCTGACCGTCAAAAGCCTTTGAGAATCCAGATATACTGCATCAACACCTACGCCGCTGTCAACGGTCTCAGTTCAACTGGATCTAGAAAGTAGGCAGTTTGAAGTGCAAGATCGGCTTTTGCGGTAACCATTTTATTCTTATGCTATGATATTGCGTTCTTCCAAGTAGTTCATGAGCGCTTCGGTAACAATCGCTTCCAGTATTTTGGAGAGCACCGGAAGTAGTGTTATCGGGTCATAATTGGCCGGATCTGTACGACTTCTCCCTTATAAATAGGAGTGAGGTTTCGCTGCTTCCACATTGTTGGCACCCGCAGCTCATCGAGGCATCGCTGGAAGAACTTGGAGAGTGGGTCCGCCAAGTTTACAGCAGCCAATTTCAACGCCTTTGGACGAATATTATCAACGCCGGGGAGTTATGCCCGCGTAGGGCGATTAGCCTTTTCATAACATCCGCAGTCGTAAACTTGATGTGTCAAATTCCTGGTGGTGTTACAACGATCGGGAACAGTGTATGCGGCGATGTCGTGCTCTGGAAGTTCGGGGCGAATTGTTGACATAGGGCGTTGGTCGCCTCGGTTGCGGTTCGTGCGAGTCCACGCAACGTGTGTAAGGCAGGAATTCCTCGCTGCACTTTGCGGAGCTTGTTAACGTGTCTGTAGAGTAGCTTTGGGTTTGAAAGGGATTTCTTAGCTTGATTCTGTTGATGCTGTATTTTAGCTTCGCGTGCCAGGTTTACGCAGTGATTCCTTTGGATAGTGTATTCTTCCCATGTTTCGGAACGCTGTGACTCCTTGTATCTTCGCCAGAGTAAATTGCTCCTGACCATACACTTCTGTGTCCAGCTGTGTATGAATGATTTTAATGTCTTTGCTCGCGAAGGCCTTTTTCTAGAAACACTAGTTACTAACATGTTGAATCGCTGCGGAAATCAACCCGGCGACTTCGGGGGATTGTACTGCTAGAAATGCCCAGTTTGTAGCATTTGTAATTTTGAGTAGAGCGCCGGAATCCGTAATGAGCTGACACTCCTCAACATTTGCTGAGGAAGACTCTGCATAACAGATGAAATTGAACCTGAAGGTTGCATGGTCGCTAAGGGCTACAGAATTCTCTAGCAATACCGTTTCGATCATAAGCTCTTCATTGGTAAATAAGAAATCCAGGACACCCGGATTGTTTCTCGTCCTGAATCTTGTGGGAGATGTGATGTGATTGTAGAGTGGTAGACCAATGAGTACCTACTGTACTTCCATTTTGAGGTGTTTGTTATACAGGCTGGGGTTTCAATGGTATGAATATGGAAGTCACCAACCAGGAGAATTTGGCTGTATGATTGCGAGAGAATGGTCTTCATTGTGAAGGCTAGGCGGTTGTCCATTTCCAAAGTAGCCGAGGGAGAGCGACACAACACACCCAACAAACATGCGTCCCCACGGCTTAGGTCAAGACGACACGAAAGCGCATCGACAAACTGGCCTCTGGCTTATCGATGAGATCAAGGTATAGTTCGCTGCGATAATAAAGTAGTACTTCATTTCCTAAATTGGTCGATCGTTGCGTAGAATAGACATCCCAGATAGTGGAATTTCTGCATCATTGATCGCTTCACTCCACAAGGTCCCGGTTATCATAATGAGGTCCGTTGACATCGAGGCCTGACTCAGGTGAAGCTCCGTCAGTATGCTTAAGAGACGTGCGTTGGTATAAAAACAGGAGAGTTTTTCTTATGTTAGAAGGTTGTTTGTGGATGTAGACAACTGGTTTGAGACTTGGCCGACCCTCTTGAGGTCGGCTACTACTAGTTTTTTAATAGTTTTAGGCTCGCGAGAATTGATTGGGATAATAATCTGCACCATGCAACCTGGTTCATGATGATCCTGATGGTCACTCACCTCCTGCTGTGTCGCGCCGGATGCTGACGCCTGTCAGATCAGTCTCAGTGGTGGACTCTGCAATAACGGTTGTTCCCACTGAGTCAGTTCTGTCCATTGAGTAACCAGTAGCCTTTGGTCGTAAACCTGCTGCTTTGAGTCAAATTCCTGTTGGTAGCATGTTCCGGTAGTTACCCCAGTTTTCTAGAACTGTCTGTAAAGTTAGCTCAGACAGTAAGACCAACTTCAGCAACCTAGGACCACACCCTTTGTCATTTTGTGACACAGGAATTCCTGTCAGGGAGGTAGAAATGACATTTTCTGAAGGCCATTGCTTCAGCTCATGTGCCTGAGCTTCTTCAGGAGATAAAGCTTGAGACTCGGGGACGCCATGAATAATGACGGTATTCCGCTCGTGTTTTCTATTACCCTGTTGATTATTCATATCCATTGAAGGTTCTTTCCACGAAATATCCGGTAGGATACATACTCCTTTCGATGCTCTGTGGTGTCGATTTGCAGCGAGCAGAATGGATTCCGTTTCGTCCGCGGAATGTAGTGTTACTCGAAGTAGTCGAGGCTCACCATGGTGTTAGGAGTTTGGGTGTCTTGCGATGCGGCTCAGAGTAGTGGGTTCAGCGCGCATGCTGATGGCTCTACAGATGGTATCTCACTGACTACGATCGTCTATCAATTTACTCTTTATTGTGTTGGATTTAGGTTCAGGAACTTTAGTGCACACAAGATTAAAGACACCATTATTCCCAATTGTGATTCGCGACTTAAGAGCACTAGCTTCTTTCGTTATTAGTAGATTTGCGGCTCGCACTGGCGATAGCGATTCATGTTGAGGCACAGTTTTCACCTCTCCGGTAAGTGGAGCCACAGGTGTCTTTGACGACGTGTTACTAGAAGCAACCGTTGCGTGGGATGTCCAGGTATTCTTTACCGTGAGCTTGCTGGAGTGTTGTGTTTCCAGAATGTTAATTGCTTTACTAGTTATCACACCCTTGGAGAACGTAGAAGCAAGTGGGTTTTAAACGACTATTTCACTTAGTGGTATCAGGTGGCTAGGGGCCGTGTGAGACTAGGAAGCGATGGTGAGGTGGGGATGCCTGCCCCACTTCTTCAGCCTAAACGGGAAGTTCGTAAGTCTCCGACAAGATGCCTGTGTAGCATGGTTTAATTTCACAGCTGCGTTGCTAGCGTTCAACACTTGCTCAACTGTTTCCGCCAACTTTTATCAAAGTTTCAATATGAAAACTACACAATTAACATCTGGGATGGATTTACACAACTGGCAGAATCAAAATGCTTCGGGTTTGCTACGGTATTGTCTAGTTTGTAGTGCACTCATCCACACCATTCGAATTGTATGCTTTTTGAAAGTTAAAGCAAACTGGACCAGACTTAACAGTTTTGACACATAGCTCCCAATTGACTTTCGAATGGTACAGATCAAATTGGGGCGTGCAATTTGCTATTGTGTATTGCAAAAATTCCAAAAGGGATTAGATAGAAATGTACAGTTCAGAATCTAGATTGTGGGTCCCATACTTACCACTAGCGTACAACAGAAAAATTCAACCGCAGTATGTGGACAGGGTCAGTAAGGGGGAAGCAAACAACACCATCTCCGAGTCATGTTAGGCCATTCAGGTAACAACTTCAGCTAATCTGATACCAACTTCATCCGGTACGCCTACAGGTTCCTCCTTCCGATGAACTAAGTTGAGCCAGGCTACTGTGACATGCGCGCACCGTCGTGCAGCTCGTTCTTTGCCAAGCGCTGTCAGACAATAGCATGTCGAAAACCTAGTAGACCTAGCAACGTGTACGCATGTGTAAGGTACGTGGGTGTAGGGGAATCACTACCGCCCGGAGTTTGCTTGTGTGCGACCTGTCACATAAGGGGTGACGGATTACATGAAGGAGGCTGGAGGTAGAAAATCGTTAATAGTTGAATTCACCCACGGCACGCTAAGAGGCAACGGGGTCAGTGTATGATAAGGAATTTGAGCGCGATGCGCAACACCATTATAACAGAGCATGTTATGGAATGGGTTCACTGGCTACTTGCATTCTGACACGACCGACCATCCGTGTTACTAAGCTAAACCCCAGGCGCTTGTCCGTACGATCTATCGCGTGCTGTGGACACATGGCGCTCACTGGGCACTAGGCACAATACCAGTGGCGCATTGAAGCGCGGAGGCCTCAGGTTACTTTGGTCACACCGCTAAATCGCATGTGCACCGGTAGACATAGACCCCTGTACTGGTGCGATGATACCAGCGCAGAAATCTTCCTGGCGTCCCGCGATTGCGATGGGTGACGTATCAACGTGGACAATAAGATTGTAATGCAGCGGACATATGAGTTGTCTTAGTGCTCGTTCCACGGCTAGTCCGCAATGCGCCTCAATGCAACGTAGAGAAGTTACACTGAGTATTGTTTAGTAGGGGCAATGAAGTGAATGCTTAACGAGTCCCGTAGGTTGGTAGAGTATATACCACAAATTCAAATGTTATAATAAAACCACAGTTGGCGTATACTAATGCTGTGGTGATACCATGATGTAGTGAGGTAAGACAAAGCTGCGAATGGGATGTCTACACAGGGAGCGGCTTATGGGCTCGTTGTACGCCATCGCGTGCTCACGTAGGTTGCAAATCGAGGAATGCCTGTCTACTGAGAGCAAGTGGAATGAGTCACGCTTGTTTCGCATGTGTGTTTACCAGGTAGCCGCGGGCAATCAGCGCAGCATATCAGAGCGTGGGAAGTTCGAGGCTGGCCATCTGGTTATGTACTGAATACCGCCATGCTAATGTTTCCGGATATAGTGTCAGTGATCAACCACACTTTAACCGGAATGAAGTACCTAACGGAGGGTGGATGAACAACTACTACTACAACTACTCGCTTCTGTGTGGACTACCATCGACCACTAAGAACTCGCTTGAGCCACTTGGCTGTCGAGTGTATTCGCAATCAGCAACGAGTCGGGTGTTTCAGGAAACGGACCATGGTCCCTTTACTGTTCCGGCGCCATGGGTAGCTTGTTGGCTCTCAAAAGTCGTGTTATCGGCTCTCGACCGTTTGCGACATTGGTTAATCGCCTCACTGTTTGGCGGGTAAGGGCTTTATGAACTAAGGCGTTGACTCGGATTACAGAAGTTAACCGCTTCTCCTACCTGGGGAACTGAAAAACTCCATGTGCAGATAGCACACTTGCACATGAATTTACGTAATCCTCGGATCATTTGCAGAACATATGCATGCCAAACTTATCGGGAGAGATAAGTGAAGAAGCCGCGGACCAGGCTGGTGTATTAATTGTGTTTACTGCGCGCGCAGAAGCAGCGCAACTTGTTTGGAACCTAATTAACGACTAATCCTGTGCAATTTATGTAGAAGTCCCTACGTGATTGTGCAGTCGCGAGGTAACCATACACTGTTTGTTTGATGTGGAAGTAAATGTTCCCGCGGGTTGCAACCCGGACTCAGCTAAAGATGAGTTTTACCGTCAACTCTCCGACCTACTGCATAAGAATCACTGCAAGTATATGATGGTTCTCATCAGGAACCTGAGCGCGCCGGTTGATGGGCTTGAAACTTTGGAACAAGCTGTCGGTAGTCTGAGTTGCTATGTTATTCGCATGACAATTAAGAAAGCAAAAGAAAAGCATCAGTCGTATGTGATTACGCGGTACCGACGCCATGCTACCATACAAGCACCATCGATCGCACGTGGGCTAAGGATGCTTCGAGAGCCGCCCGGTCCCGGCTCAGGCTCCAACCTGCGTTGTCAGATTACGAGAGAAGCTCGTTATCTTTAGGCTACGGGATTGAGGAGGTCGAGTGCTACAGATCTCTGCTGCTCACGGTCGTGGATAAAGACTGACCACATGTTAATCGATTGCTATTGACGAGGCTGTTGAAGGGACAGCAGATGATGTTATTGTGCTTAGCTCACTTCTGATCACGCGCTTGTGTGTGCTATAATCTTCCTGCATTTTGTTGGCACCTGGCAGCATTGTGGGACACAGCTAGAAGTAGGCAAACTTATTTTTTCAAATAAGCTGAATGCATTTCGGCATTCGTCACCTGTTCTTAACAGCTCTCTACTCACAGATGTTGAGGCGCATTGGACACATCTGGAATGCCGTGCACAAATCTACCAATGCCATCTGTATGTGCACTAGGCATATCATCAACCGACAGAATTCCGCTCGATGCTCAACTTACGGAAGATCACCGTACAATTACTGTAACTCTGCGCTAAGCTTTGAACACCGAGCTCAAACATCTCACCATGGAAGATCGCGAAGCCTAGTGGCAGTGACGGCAGTAACCGTGCAGTTTGCAATGCACCGCCTGTGTTCCGTGAGACATCCAGAGCTACTGATTTCCTTCCAGTATTTGCGCGGGAGCATCCGTGGTACCGGTTACACGACCATTGTTTCCATCGTACTGCATTTATCTCCGAGCCCGTATCATCGTGACCGATTTAGAGGTTCCGGCATTCCACTCACCCAGATGGGAGTGTAAACATATCAGTTGCAGGTGACTTGTCCGCCGTACAGTCACATTTTAATCGGACTATAGAATCCACGCTTTTGATGAAATTATTAGTGTTAGACGCTTCACTTGCCCAAGTAGAAATGAGTTGCAGCCGAACAGCAGCTTCTTAACGGGCTTTCGGTTACTGGTAGGATGACGGAAAGACCGGCCTACCAGTTATCAAATGAACAGACGCAACTGAAGAGTAAAGCGCGTCGCCTAACTGCATACACCATACTTGCCTCATTTAATTCACTTTGCACCGTAATCCTATGTTGTGTTCCGATGCTGGTGGCAACCTTAATCGAAACCTGAACTCCCTGCAGTGTCCTTACAAACACTAGGTTTGTGTGGTGGGGTCGTTATCAACCGCATTCGATCTGGAGGTTGCGTTACATCGTCCGCTTCCATCTACCTTACAGGTTTGGTTAACACCACTGATGAAACTGAGATTACCAGTCTAACCTGTGTGCTGCAGGAGGGAACGAAATACCATTCGTTGGATTCCTGCGTTCCTTGCCCCTGGAGGCAAGGGTGATATACACCCTTTCACGGATTAACACCTGACTCCAGAGTCAGTGCAGTTCGTAGACTTCACAGTCCATAGCCCTTATGTATCACAAGTCACCGTAGGGGGACAGCTAAGTTCCGTGGCCACAAGGATAGAACACCTGCACACGGGTCTTGCTGCGATGACGAATAGGCAACGCCGACAAGTGGATGACTGACCGCAAACAGCTGAGCACCTCTGGGTCAATGTGACAGCCAGTTTTTGGAGGTAGGACTGAAGTAAAATTCGAGCCCAATGCACAGGCAATTTCTGTGTGTGTGTGGGGGGGGGGGCTTGGAACTTCAGACAGGGAAATAAGTTTTCAGTAAGACTGTGAAGGTGCGGTTTACCGAAAAGCGATGGCATGAAGAGGACCGTAGTCTCACCTTTCCATGGAAGTGAAGAAGGGAGTAATGATAAAGTATGAGGAGGGAGCGGATTGGAAGCAGGTTGCTAGTGTGTTTAACGTAAAGGTGAAAACCTGCTGCAGCTGGAATTTTATGTGAGAGTCAACCGAACATAAGAGACAGCATGGTGGTTTTCGCCGCAGTGCATTGGCAGCTTGTCATGTCGACACTCTGATTGAGTGGGTGTCTGCGGAGCCAACAGTTATTCTTGAAGCTCTTCGATAACGGTTGAAAGCGGAGTTTGAAGTTGAGGTATACACCAGCACGGTCACCAGGCAATTAGACTGCCGATTAATAACCATGAAGAAGTTGCACGATATTCCGGAGTGTCTGAACATGTTAGAGAACAAGCGGCGACGGAAATCATTCGTACTGCAGCTGATGAATTTGGAGGCAGAATGAAGACAACCAGTGTGCATAGGTGAAACCAATTTCAGCCTTTTCTGCGGGCGCACTAGGGGCCGCTCACTTCGTGGTACTCGGGTGCAATGTACCATGGCGAATAGTAGGGGTCAGAATGTACACCTAGACGGCGCATTTCAACGAACTGCTTGATAGCTTTCTCCGTTTTATGTTGCAGCTACAACAAGAATAGGTGTGCTTAGTGGTGCGTCAACTGCTTGATACTAACAGTTTCGAATTTATCGAAAGCTGTCTTTTGATTTCCGGCAATGCGTCATGCCACACGGACCTGGAGCATGTTTTTTAGAGGAACGTTACAGATCAGGGAAACCTCTGCGGCTGGCCCCATACTCTCCATCGCTTAACGACATCGAGGGCAACTAGAGTATTATAAAATCCTATGTAATGCAAGAAATGAGAGCGCGCTATGCTGAAATGCCCAGAGGTGACCTTGCAGGTGTTCTAAGCAAAGGCGAGTGGCGGACACGTCTACTAGATAAGGAGGTGTCTGAATCACGAGCATGCATGACACAGCCTCAATGCAGGCAGATGATTCAACACGTTATAAAGAACTGCGGTAGTGTCATTCATCTATCAGATATGTAAAACATTTTTTCAGTAAACTACCTGTTTGTAAAAGAAGTGTTGTTACTTCATCATCGTGCGTGATCATAGTTGCACTATGCGCTCTGGTTGAAATACGCGTTACTCGTGACAGAAGTGCACAAGGTCGTGTAGCATAGATGTTTAGGTTTTCGCTCAAGAAAACAGACCTGTGAGAGCTTGAGCAGTCGTAGCGCACGGGAATACGGTTGTAGAGTTAGCAATGATCAGAAAACACCTACCTGAGTTGTTTGTGTTTGATGAACAGATGGCTAATACATTTGGATGCGGGTAGATCAGTGCAGAACACGGAAACAGACTAACATGACCACGGCAAATAGAGTGGGTTGGCCAGTTGCTTAGCGAGTCGTAGCAGTACGGCCCACTGGACGCTGCTGAAAATGGCCATCTATGTGGTGCACAGAGACAGCGAGGAGATCAAAAATTAATTTGTCCATGCTCGCAAGGGAATATGTTCCACGTAACGTGGGCGAACACATCGGACTTACAAGCGAGGGACCAGCCTACCATAGGTCGTGTCCTGACTGTACCCTTCCATGCTATCTCGGAGGATCACTGGAGTACGTGAACAGAGCGTACCCGAGTTAGGCTTGTTTTCGCCCAGTTCGAGCTAGTATAAACCACATGTCCATGATGCGCCAGATTCTGGAGTATCTTCGAGCGCTATTTCAGATCGACGGAAGGGTAGCCAATGCACAGCCTAGGAAACCGGTTTCGGATTCGCATGTCACTGTGGTCAGGCACAGGACGCCTACGCCTACAGAGGGACCATGGGTGGCTTGCGCTGCACCACCCACAGCTCCATCCACTCACCCCGTATTCAGTGTAAATACGAAGGAATAAGACCGGGAGACATGCGGATGGGAGCCACGTTTCATCAACGGAGCCGGCCCACACTCCTTCACAGGCAAAAACAAGCACGCTGTATTTGGGGAATCAAGCGCACACAAGGCGGTGGCTGGACCGTAGTCCGCTCCACACAGAGAGCATAGAACCACTCTTTGATCCTAACACGGCCACAAGGACCGTGCACCTTGTCCCCTCCAGCAACGACCAACTGTCCGCTGGAGCCAGTATGTACGAGTTAGTGGTTAATAGACAGGTAGGCACCTTGTCAACATGCACATCAAGCGCAACCACACGAGGGATATCAAGCAACAGCCAATCACTTGAAACAACAAAATGAAATAAAGCAAATCGGATAATGCATACAGATAAGGAGACATAAATCTGGGTGTATAAATTAAATTGGGTATAAATGTACCCGCGAAAGGTTAACTACGTCAGAAACTAGCTCTTAAAAAATGCCACAAACGCGAAATTATTATCGAAGCTAACTAAAATTGGCTTCAGTAACGTGTGCAAGTTTCTTGTAGGTAGTTCAGCTAGAACTTAATACGGGATAAAAAAAAGATTAGTACAATACAGCAAGCTCACCACCTTAAATAAATAGACCCAGCATGCAAGCACGCGGTTAGTAAATCGCTTTCAGCGAACCTATAAACGCTGCGCCGGTTCTGCCTACGTTCTCAGTGGGACCCGTCGTCAGTTCGGTGGTGGTCTTGGGTGGCCTCGCTTGTGGATCACTAGGCCTGCCTGACTCAGGCACTTACGACCGCATGTGCTACAGCACCATGCGATCGATGTCGATGGAGTACAACCCATCTGCGCTTGCCGCTTCCGCAATTGCTCCTTCTTCTCTGTATGTATGTTGTCTTACCCCCGCATTTCTTCAACTCCCTTCGTGATCAGATGGGGTCACGCACGTCGACCAACCGCCTTCGATTCCCATGATCTGCAATAAAGATTATAACGTAAGAGGCTCACTGGGATCATGTCTTGGTAACATAACTGGTTAGCCTACATGCCGCTTCCATAGAGTTGTTTCGGATCACGTCGGCCCACACACACTTGCCGTTTCACAGCTGAGCAAGTGCTCTCTGCGTCTCATCCAGAGTTGGCGTCTCCGCCACCCTCGCCTACACATCAGTCTGCTTGAGGCCGTTTAATGAAAACCAGTCGATCCCTGAACGGTTGTTCAAGAGACAGTCAAAGTGGTTTTGCCAGATCTGCATTATGTTTGCAGTCTGATGCAGGTAGCGCCTGAACTACCATCGATCAGCGACTCCAATCTCGGTCCGTAAATCGCCTTCAAGGAAACAAAGAATTCTTTGTGTTGGCGGCGTTCCGTGTAGCATAACATCTGCGTCGCCTGCTCCGTCCACCATGCAATTATAATGCGATGGAGCTCTCGAGTCAGTCGCCGTCGAAGTTTCCGAAACTGACTATTCTTCCGCAAGTCACTGAGGATCTGCTACACGTGAAGCAAACGCTGAATGCACACACACACACACACACGCACACGCACACACACACACACACTTCTGTAATACGTCGCGAAACTGGTTGTCACATTGACCCAGAGGTGCTCAGCTGTTTGCGGTCAGTCATCCACTTGTCGGCGTTGCCTGTTCGTCATCGCAGCAAGACCCGTGTGCAGGTGTTCTTTCCTTGTGGCCACGGAACATAGCTGTCCCCCTACGGTGACTTGTGATACATAAGGGCTATGGACTGTGAAGTCTACGAACCGCATAGGCTCTGGAGCCAGGTGTTAATCCGTGAGGGGGTGTATATCACCCTTGCCTCCAGGGGCAAGGAACGCAGGAATCCAACTGATGGTATTTCGTTCCCTCCTGCAGCACACAGGTTAGACTCGTAATCTCGTTTCATCAGTGGTGTTAACCAAACCTGTAAACTAGATGGAAGCGGACGATGTAAAGCAACCTCCAGATCGAATGCGGTTGATAACGACCCCACCGCACAAATCTAGTGTTTAAACGGACACAGCAGGGAGTCCAGGTTTCGGTTAAGGTTACCACCAGCATCGAAACACACCATAGGATTATGGTGCTAGGTGAATTTTAGTGTGGCAAGTATGGTGTATGCGGTTAGGCGACGCGCTTTTCTCTTCACTTGCGTCTGTTCATTTGATAATTGGCAAGCTGGTCTTTCCATCATTCTACCAGTAACCGAAAGCACGTTACGAAGTTACTGTTTGGCTGCAACTCATTTCTAGTTGGGCAAGTAAAGCGTCTAACACTAATAATTTCATCAAAAAGCGTGGATTCTGTAGTCAGATTAAAGTGTGACCGCACAGCGGACAAGTCACCTGCAACTGACATGATTACACTCCCTTCTAGGTGAGGGGAAGGCCGGAAACTCTAAATCGGTCACGATGATACGGGCTCGGAGATAACTGCAGTACGGTGGCAACAATAGTCAGGTAACCGGTACCACGGATGCTCCCGCGCGAATGCTGGAAGGAAATCAGTAGCTCTGGATGCCTCACGGAACACAGGCGGTGCGTTGCAAAATGCACGGTCACTGCCACCAGGCTCCGCGATCTTCCATGGTGAGATGTTTGAGCTCGGTGTTCAGAGCTTAGCGTAGAGTTACAGTAATTGTACGGTGATCTTCCATAAGTTGAACATCGAGCGGAAATCTGTGGGTTGATGATATGCCTAGTGCACATACAGCTGGCATTGGTCGATTTGTGCACGGCATTCCAGATGTGTCCAATGCGCCTCAACATCTGTGAGTAGAGAGCTGTTAAGAACAGGTGACGAATTCCGTAATGCACCCAGCTTATTTGAAACAATAAGTTTGCCTACTTCTAGCTGTGTCCCACAATGCTGCTAGGTGCCAACAAAATACAGGAATATTCTAGCGCACACAAGCGCGTGATCAGTAGTGAGCTAAGTACAACTGCATCATCTGCTGTCCCTTCAACAGCCTCGTCAATAGCAATCGATCAACATGTGGTCAGTCTTTATCCACGACTGTGAGCAGCAGAGATCTGTGGCGCTCGACTTCCTCAATCCCGTAGCCTAAAGGTAACGAGCTTCTCTCATAACCTGACAACGCAGGTTGGAGCCTGAGCCGGGACCGGGCGACTCTCAAAACACGTGCGACCGATGATGCTTGCATGGCAGCATGGTGTCGGTGCCGCGTAATGACATACTGCTGATGCTTTTCTTTTGCTTTCTTAATCCGTCATGCGAATACCATAGCAACTCAGACTACCGACAGCTTGTTCCAAAGTTTCGAGCCCATCAACCGGTGCGCTCAGGTTCCTGATGAGAACCATCATATACTTGCAATGATTCTTATGGAGTAGGTTGGAGAGTTGACGGTAGAACTCATCTTTAGCTGGGTCCGGGCTGCAATCCACGGAAACATGCACTGCTGCATCAAACAAACAGTGTATGGTTACCTCGCGGCTGCACAATCACGTGGAGACTTCTATTTAAATTGCACAGGACTAGTCGTTAATTAGATTCCAAACAAGTAACGCTGCTTCTGCGCTCGCAGTAAACACACTTCGTACACCAGCCAGGTCCGCGGCTTCTTCACTTATGTCTCTCGATAAGTTTGGCATGCATATGTTCTGCAAACGATCCGAGGATTACGTAAATTCATGTACAAGTGTGCTGTCTGCATATGGAATTTTTCAGTTACCCAGGTAGGAGAAGCGGTTAACTTCTGTAACCAAGTCAACGCCTTAGTTCATAAAGCTCTTTCCCGCAAAGCAGTGAGGCGATTAACAAATGTCGCAAGCCGTCGAGAGCCGATAACAGACTTTTGAGTGATAACAAACTATCTATGGCGCCGGAACAGTGCCAGTATAGCAGTAAAGGGACCATGAGCCGTTTCCTGAAGCACCCGACTCGTTGCTGATTGCGAACACAGTCGACAGCCAAGTGGCTCAAGCGACTTCTTAGTGGTCGATGGTAGTCCACACAGAAGCGAGTAGTAATCTAGGTTGTTCATCCATTCTCCGTTAGGTACTTCATTCCGGTTAAAAAATGGTTGATCACTGACACTATATCCGGAAACATTAGCTTTGTGGTATTCAATACGCAACCAGATGGCCGACCTCGAACTTCCCGCGCTCTGATATGCTGCGCTGATTGCCCGCGGCTGCCTATTAAACACACATGCGAAACAAGCGAGACTCATTCCCACCTGCTCTCAGTAGAAAGGCATTCCTCGATTTGCAACCTGCGGGAGCACGCGACGACGTACAACGAGCCCGTAAGCCGCTCCCTGTGTAGACATCCCATTCTCAGCCTTGTCTTGCCTCACTACTTCCCTACCCATAGCACATCATGGTATCACCACAGCATTAGTATACACGAACTGTGATTTTACTATAATATTTGGATTTGTGGCATACACCCTACTAACCTACGAGACTCGTTAAGCATTCACTTCATTGCCCCTACTAAACAATACTCAGTGTAACTTTTATACGTTGCATTGAGGCGCATTGCGGACTAGCCGTGGAACAAGCACTAAGACAACTCATATGTCAGCTGCATTACCATCTTATTGTCTACGTTGATACGTCGCCCATCGCAATCGCAGGACGCCAGGTATCATCGCACTAGTGCATGTATCTATGTCTACCGGTGCACATGCGATTTAGCGGTGTGACCGAAGTAACCTGAGGCCTCCGCGCTTCAATGCGCCACTCGTATTGTGCCTAGTGCCCAGTGCGCGCCATATGTCCACAGCACGCGATAGACCGTACGGACAAGCGCCTGGGGTTTAGCTTAGTAACACGAATAGTCGGCCGTGTCAGATTACAAGTAGCCAGTGACACTATTCGATAACAGTCTCTGTTATAATGGTGCTGTGAATCGCGCTCAAATTCCTTATCATACACTGACCCCGTTTCCTCTTAGCGTGCCGAGGTTTACCTCAGCTGTTATCGAGTTTCGTTGAATCAAATGTTTATGCTACGGCGCCGGGTATAAGTAGTGTGTTGTTGGGATATTATACACCCACTGCCTGCCCTGCCGACTTCCTCCAAAGTTGTAGATGACTTCAGGACTACAGTTCCATGCGCACGAGGAATGGACACGGATACATGCTTTGTTTGGGGAACATTCCATGGAGATCACGCAAATGAGCGGATGCCTCCAAGTTATGAACAAACACACCTAGTGTAAGCCACTTTAGCAATGAACAATCACCGCCTGCCCTTTGGGTTCTAACAGAGTTACTACCTCCATCCCCCTTCATGTAATCCGTCACCCCTCATGTGACAGGTCGCACACAAGCAAACTCCGGGCGGTAGTGATTCCCCTACACCCACGTACCTTACACATGCGTACACGTTGCTAGGTCTACTAGGTATTCGACATGCTATTGGCTGACAGCGCTTGGCAAAGAACGAGCTGCACGACGGTGCGCGCATGTCACAGTAGCCTGGCTCAACTTAGTTCATCGGAAGGAGGAACCTGTAGGCGTACCGGATGAAGTTGGTATCAGATTAGCTGAAGTTGTTACCTGAATGGCCTAACATGACTCGGAAATGGTATAGTAATGACCGCAGATGATGGTTTTATGGTCTAAAATTCCACCCTAACGAGATGGAATGGGGTAACTGAATGTGTACTCTGCAACAGGTGTAGCCTGATGACACAGATACTGACGCACCGTATGTGCCTTCAATTCCCTTCTCGTTACGTGACGATCGGCGCTGGTTTGAGGTCATAGGGGTCAGAGGTGTCGTGTCCAGATGAGTCATACGTGCCTTATGGTAGATAGGCGATGTTTGTGCTATTGATCCACCTGGTAAATTGATAGGCAGCTTTGCAACGTAGGATTGAGGCAAATCAAGGTTACTTGGAAAATACTGTCTAGTGACGACAGTGGCTGCACCAAAGGCGGAACTAATTGACCATCATCGTTTTGTACAGTGGCTAGAAGAAATGGTAGTAAGCTCTTCGGGTGACTGTCAAAAATCTCTTTAAAATAAAACCAGAAGAGTTCTTGCGCGACGAGAGGAAAACAAATTAGCCGAAAAACTTCAAGCCCGGTTGACTTCAAAATTGCAAAAGCACAGTTTGCTGGTAATCCGCGAATGACAGACCCAAAATTTGGACAGTGCTAGGAGGAGCTCGTGGAGCCAACTCGAATGATAGTGCGGAGGTCTCTTTGGGAATATATCCGAAGAGTTAAAGGTGAAGAATTTAGGAGGGCACATTTTTGCGGCCGCTTGGTAGCGTTACATACACGGGCCACCATCGCCTCTAAATTGCTTGCATCTGTCATCTTTTACAGACTGATTTGCACATGTGAGAGCCAGGTTCGTGAAGAGCAAACCGGGTTTCCTCGAGGTCGCGGCGGCATCGCCTACGCCTTAACTTTGCGTCAGCTGTTGGAGCACCGTTACATATATTGGCAGCCCACTGTTGTCGTGTTCCTCGATATCAAAGGTGTTTGCTATTCGGTTGACTGACGTGCACTTTGGGCCTGTCTGCTGAGTAAAGGTGTGCCCGAGAAATATGTACATATTACCCGAGCATTATACGCGCGTAGCTCAGGCAGAGTGAGGGCTTACTGCCGACTGTCGCTGCCCTTCAATATCTCCATTGGTGTGAAACAAGGTTGCGTGCTGTTCCGCTTCCTTATTAACTTCGTCCTAGATGAATTCATGTAGATTGCGTGCACAGGACACGATTTAGAAGATGTGGGGCTGCTCCCATGGGAACAGCTTCTTGTCTTGGACTGTGCTGACTGTATTGCCTTAATCTCTCACAGCTCCCAGCATTGCCAAGCAGCACGGGACAGATTAACGCAGGTTGTCAGTCGCTTCTGGTTTTGCTTTGCACCATCGAAGTGCAAAGCGTTGCGCCAATACTGACATGGACCGCCTCTTACGTTGACCCTTGGTAGGGATTAGTTAAAACTCGTTCAAAACTTCCACTGCCTGGGTGCTTGCATCAGCACTCGTGGTGTTGAAGATGAGACCACGAATCTTATAGCAAAAGCCGGGGCGCTTTTGCTAACCTACGCCACTTATGGCGCCGGCTCGACATCACACTCGTCCTGTAGACTAGAGTGTACAATGCAGGGGCACATTCGAATCCACTGTACGGTTGTGAAACCTGGCCCCCTTAGATCAGCTGACATAAAGAGACTTGTGACGTTCAACCACCCGTACATTCGCAGTCTGGCTCACATCTGATGGGAATACCGGGGGAGCAACGGGCGTGTTCGACGCTTTCTTTTCGGCACAGGAAAAGGAAATGAACCGCTCAGCGCCGTTATTGCACGCACCAGGCTCCGATGGCTCTGCCACGTGTTACGCACGCCAGCTCACCGACTCCCGCGACGTGCGTTGTTTGCGCCCCGGGGGTGTGGATGGAAGAAGAGGAGGTATGACTAAGCGCTGACTTGGTCGAGAGGAATGAAGGCTCTCACTTCGAAGCTGGCTTCGATTGGAGTTTCTTGGCTCCCCGGTTGGGGTCCGAAAGACGATGAGCACGTTTGGTTAGATACACTTGTTGACATGGCTAGGAGCTGACCTTAATGGCGTTCGTGCTGCGAGTTTATTTGTCCCTCCCCAACACTCTTAACGTCCCCTTCAACCACGATCTCACTTCTTATCAAAATACAATCTTGCATATGTAATCTTTTGCTATCTAGTAGCCGGCTGGTAGCTTACCGGACGGATGCTTATCCGTTACTGATAGCTCAGTTGGCATGCATGAATTGCATGTTCAGTTTTCTTGTTCTTTTTTCTTTCATATTGCGGCACCGTAGCTGAAGTGTTTTCCACCGCTAGCTGACGTGCAGGATGATGAAGACAATGACGTACCTCACTTCAGATCACGCGATCCTGTGTACCAAGATTGTTTTACACATTGGTGGCACCCAACGGCGTTGCCGGACACACGTTGAAGTAACCAACCCTTCTGCCCCAAGCTATCTCAGGGCCTTTCAGGCTGCGTTGGCTTCAAACTTCAAGAGTGCCTAATGCTCTGACGTTGAAACGCACTGGGCGCACATCCGCAGCACCATGCCCAACTCTGCTACCATGGTCTGTGGTTTCACCATTAGTCTTGCAATCGCTGGATCTCTGCACGATCCCTCCAATTTCTTGTAGCTCATCGGGCAATTCCAGCTGGCTTTGAGTATCATTAACTACGCAGGACCATTAGAACTGAACTCAAACAGCTCCTTTGTGAGGATCGCGAGGCCTGGTGGACGAGATGGGTCGTTGATATGGAGCAAGCGGTTAGCTCAGGAAATTTTTGAAAGCTTTTCCACCTGAGCTGATCCACTGGCGACAGAGGATCTAGTTTACGCACTTTTGAGCACTGGTGATTCCTCATGCGGGATTCCTTAGTACTCGCTGGTGTGTAGACGCTTCACAGGTTTCTGTGGATGAGGTTGCTCATGAACATCGCCTCCTAAGGCGTTAAAACGGTCCTTGTCGGGACGAAGTCCCTCTGGCTCTTCTCAAAGCCAAAGGTCCATCGCTTGTTCGGGAGCTAACTTTCCTCCTCCAAACGTTTTGGACCACCAAAGCAATCCAGTCCGCTTAGAGTCTTGCGGATATCGTGCCCATCTTCAAAACTAGTGCCAGGACGGACTGCGCTAACAACAGAGGGATTGATCTCATCTGCGTTTCATCTAAAGTGCTCACCGCGCTGCTTTCAAGGAGGATCAGTCTGGTACACAAACTAAACATACGTGAAGAGCATGCTGGGTTCCACTTCAGTAGGAGATGTATCAAGCAGATCTTTACACTCTGCCAAATACTCGAGCGTCGTCAACCGTCCGTCCGACCAAACGTCATTGTCTTCCTAGACAAACGAGCCGCGTTTGATTTGGTCGACTAAGCTGCTCTCTGGAGCTCACTGGAAGAGTGCCTGAGAAGTACGTCAACATCCGTCGAGCCATCTACTTTCGTACCTCGGGTAGGTTGCGAGTGTAAGACCAACTGTTGCCACCCTTTAGTATCACGAGTGGTGTGAGACAGGGGTGCCCTGCATCACCCTTCCTGTGCACCATTGACGTTGTTTACATCCTGGTGAGCCATCTAGAACATTGCAGACCCAGCGAGGGTGAACAGTCTATGGGCGACCGACTTCGCACTTTAGAGTATTCAGACGTCATCGCCGTATTTTGAGATTCCTCACAGACCGCCCAAAATGTACTGTGTAGACTGGCGTGGTCTGCTTCTCATTGCTGAAAGACGTTCGTCCCTTTGAAGTGTAAAGTCTCCGTGCAAGATAGGCTAGGATCTGCTCCAACTCTTACCGATTCAGATAACTCCCTGGAAGCAGCAGACAAGTTCGTTTAACTCAGAAGCTACATCAGTGCTAACGACTTAACGGATGAGGTCTCCTTGCGCGTCTCTAGAGTCCAGGTTACGTTTGCTAAACTCCGCCATCTCTGGCGGTACTTTAGCGTGAATAAGACTTTACGATGACGCCACAAGTGCTTCACATTGGCAAATGCTGGTCGGGTTTTAGCGATACAAATAGTAACTTCCTTGCTTCTACTGCAGTCAGCAGAAACACAGCTCCCAAGGTAGACGACACTATCTACCAGTTCAAATTGCGCACCTACAAGAGTGAGCACTTCAGCAGGTGTAGGCCAATCCTAGAGCAGCAATTTACCCTTCGGTGGGACGAAGCCCATGCCATACTTAGATGTTTCAACCGCCAAAAATATCCAGCCTGAATTGCGTTCCCTGAGGATCGCTAAAGAGTAAGGCTATATCATATGCATAATCTAGGTCAGTCGCGCTCTCACTCGGCAGAAGCTCTACTCCAAATTGCTAGAAACCTCCTAGAGCACTCGACAGAACGTCTTTGAGTGCGAAGTTTTAGAGGAATGAGGAAATAGGACAGCCATGTCACACACCGCTATTGGCAGCGAATGGCAAGCAAAGCTTACCCTAGACCCTCACTCTGCCGGCGATACGAAGCTAAAGGGCACGTAAGATGGCGGTACATTTCTCTGGCATCCCGTTCTTTAGCAAGCGACGCTATAAAACAGGTCGATCAATGGAATCCCATGCAGCCCGTATGACTAGAAAGGCTACGATAGTGAGCCTGCCATAAAAGTGGCGATGTTCGAGGTGTTGGCAAAGTGTAAAGATTTGATCGACGCAGCCGCGGCCGGGACGGAAACCAGCTTATGCATCACGGTAGTATGGTTCATGTATTTGGGATAGTCTACGAAGCAGAATGGAGGTCAATAGCTTGGAGTCAACCAAAATATGATTAATCCCGCGATGATTTACAAATGGATTGCGAGCGCCCTTCTTGAAAATCAGATTACGAACTGCTTCAGCCCAAGAGGAATGCACTTCCTCTTCATGCCAGAATTTTACAAACAACGAGGTCGCTAGCTAATGATCGCCACGCTGCCGTATCTGAACACCTCCGGAGGAAGTCCGTTTGCACCGCTGCAAGCGTCGAATCTAGAGGCAAACTTCCGCTCCGCTAGGTGGATTAAGTGGGACGATCCGGGGCAGACAACCAGGTGTACTGCATGTACTAATGGACGGTGGGAGCCAGTTGAACTGCGAGTGAAAGTGCTCGGCCCAGCGGTCCGTACGCCTCTGTTGGTTGATGCTCGGAGACTCATACGCTTTGCAAATAACCTCACTGACACCAGGCTTCCTGAGGTCAGTGGACCGAATGAGTTGGATAAGCTCGTGAGTTTGGTCCGAAAGACCAGCGGCCTCTATTTCTAAAGCACGCGCAGACCACCATGCCTCGCGATCCTTGTGTAGGCTTTGCTTGAGAAGCCGATTGATAGAACGGTGCTGCTCGTTGCATCTGATTCCGCGGGGATATCTTTGCGGCGTTCAAACAGCTCCAGAGAACGAGCAGAGATCCAAGCCTTCAAGGCTCGTCGAGTTAAGCCGCAGCATGACTGTCCGGAAATGGTCATCACCTTCCGTATACACGTCCAGTGTTGTTCCACTTCTTGTGGTGGATTGCAACTGAGTGCATATGCCAGTGAAGACTGATAACTCGCCTGGACAGAGGAATAACTTAATCTGTTTACACCAATCTTGCGATGCTTCGTGTTTCGGGATCCTCCAAAACACATACAGATTTTTGCGCAGACCATTGCTTGATCTGAGTTAGCGAAGATGAAGCAAAGGACCTGCAGTCCAGCGCGCTGCCACGCCATCTGTAGCTGCTTGCAATTTGATCAATTTGATACGACGGTTGTGTTGGCGATGGTGGACGCCAAGTTGTAAAACGTTTTTCGTACGCCTGAAGTTAGTGCTCAAAAGAAACGGATGGTTGTTTTCGCACAATGTGAAAACCACTCTCCGTTATCAGAGTGGTTCTTCTCGAGTGCGTGGTGACCACCAAGCTAACCTTCTTATTGTAACAGGAGGCCAGTTTGTGTATTTACAGCACCAGCAAGTACAACGACATCCGACTTATTAGCACTAGTCAAGAGTTGGTGTAGCTCCCTCTAGAAGTCTTCCTTGACCGATTCACTACTGCAATTATTTGGAACGTACGTGTAGATCACAAACAAGTTGCGTTTCGCCTCGCGGCGCTCGTTGATTCTACATGAATCCAGAGGCCGAACTGCACATAGTCGGCTGTTAATCGAAAAGCAGCCCAATAGTGCCGCCTCGGCTTTGTCAGTTAGCGCCATACCTACACCAGCCACAGGCGCTGAGGTTGCAAGGCGGCGGAGCTAAGTCAGGGAGCCGGTGACGGATTACTCAGTTAATAGGACTAGCAATTGGACGCTAGACAACCATAGACTCAATTCTTCCAGCAGTTTCAACATCGGTTTGCTGGATTTACAATACTCCACTAGAGTGAAGCAAGAGGCAGGGACTTTATTTAGTGGCTAGTCACATCCACCACGCTACAGTGTCGTGAAACAGACGTTCGTGGCATTTACTGGGAAATCGCTTGCCAGCTGAAACACGTTATGTTCTAGTAGACTGCTGCCGAAACATTTGTAGAAACGGGATACTCCCAACCACTCAGCTGACACCATGAGGAGGCTGCTCGACAATCCAGCCAAAAATTCGCACGCACGTACCACCTTCTTAGGTCTATGTGACACCTAACTCCGTTTTAAAGGCATGCTTAATATAATCCCAAGTAGCACCGCTTAGGCAATGAAGTGACGGAGTCCAAGAACGACGTCCAAGCGGTTTTTTTAAATCATCCAAAATGGAAGAGTAAACCGCTGAGTTAGGGAGAGATTTTCAGGGTTGGCAACGTCAAGAAGATAAATAGGTTCGTAGTCATTCCAGACGGCTGTATATTTACCTAGTTTCAAGTAGTTACCTCTTAGACTGGTGTTGTTTCAGTTAGAGTAAGTGTTGACATAAGTGATTAGTGTCACTCAATATTCAGTAGACTAAGATGATATCGCCGATTCAGCCTTCAGGAGCGGCGACTGAAAACCAGTGACTTCACTCATTGCTGGTGGGACAGATTTCGCAGATACTTGACGTCATTTGTAGTCCTGAGTTGCGGTGTACCTAGCACCTCCAGGTCGCGCTTCACCCCAGGTTAGCAAGCTTGGATGGCGCAGTTAACGTGAGGGCACCCGTAAGAATTGTGCATCATCGAGAATATTGATGGGTCAAAACTCCCGAATACCCTCCGCAGCATGGCGACGTGCCGGTTTCCCTTTTCGCATCTGCCTCTGAATGGTTTGAACGGTTAATGTCACTCGAATGAGCACAGCAAAGTCGCGTTCCAGGGAAGGATTTGCCCTCCGGGTGACCCAAGTCAACACACGTGGTCATGCCTATGGTGCGTGACATTTGTCTGCATCGAATGGTAGGGTATGCTTAATTGGCCAGTTCCATATCGCTTTGAGCTCGTGGTGGAGCTTATCGTAGTCGTCGGATTCTCCGATCGCTCGCCATGTCTGGATATCATCAACGAAGAATAGAAAATGGGAAGTAAATACCTTCGTTAGATCATGTATATTAACTAGGAATGGACAAGGTCTAACACCGAGCCTCGGGGCATCCCTCACTTCAACTCAATTATGTCGGCTATTGATTCTCGTGCTCTCACCTCCAACCGACATTCGTGCAGGATATTGCTTATCCAACGCAGTGGTTAGTCACCAATACCTTTGAGATGCATTTTATAGAGAAGAATTCAGTGGTCTAGCAACTAGACGATCAAACGTTGTTGAGAACTCCAGATCGATGATACTGACTTCTGCTCCAACATCCACTGTTTCAGCCCAGCTATTGCATGCAAGTAACAGGCTCGCGGTGCATGAGCGATTTTGTCGGAAACAAGGTTGCATTGGGGCTACTATGCTGGGTTTTCCTATGTACTACATCAGTGCATTCGCGATGCTTGATCCCATAAGTTTGGAAGGCACAGGAAGCAGCGTAACCGGAGGGTAATTGCTTGTGTCGGTGCGGCTACTCCATTTATGAATATAGTGTAGACCCATAGCGTCTATATAAATGTACTTTGGTTCTCCTCTAGACACTGCTGCTAGAAGATAGCCAGTAGTTCCGCCGGATCACTGGCTGCAACCTGAAGGGCCTTCGGTCGAATGTTATCTACTCCAGGAGAACTGTGCACCCGCAGGCTTAACTGCCTCTTTAACAGAGCTTCTGCATTAAACGTGATGCTGGATGAACCTGGCGGTGGGAAATGGAAACAGGGATAATCAACGGGCCCGTTACGTTCTGGAAGGTATATGATTAATGGAGCCTTGAGAGATCGACTGCTTCCGTTGCTTACCGCTTATACCTGTGAGTAGAGACCAGTGTTGGGATTCCGGGTTGCACGTTACAAATGCCATTTTCGTGAATACATAGGCGTTTGCTGTTCATGCAGAATGGCTTCATTAATTCCTACTGATGCGTCACTTTGTCCTCGTGGATCAATATCACGCCAAAGTTATGCTGTGCCAAGTATGTAATCCAGAGTTTGGAATTCGGGGAGTCCCTTTAGCTTTCCACACTAGGTTCTTCAAGGATGCATTTATGTTTCTGCTGCTTAGAATCGAGTTACATTTCCTTTGATTATGGAAGGTAGGATTTCTGTCTCGACGCCTGCGTTACCAGTGTGGGGTATGTGTTTAAGTAGGTCCAGTATGTCTCTTTTACAATCGCGGACAACAAGTTTTATTGCGCGACAGTGTTTACTTTATCATCATCTACTTCAAGATATTCTGCATAGCGTATATAGTTAAAAAGTAAAGCAACATGGTCACGGCGACCCGATGGTGTGCTTGTAACTATTCCTTGAACCATGAGTTATTCGTTGATGAGCACATGATTAAGTATCGACGGCCTGTTAACAGTTCAGACTCCGGTAGGAGAGGTCAGGTAGCCGTACAGAGGGTAGCTGGAAATTAGCTGTTGTAAACAAGCTTTAAACTGCAAGCTATCGGTTGCCGCTATTTGTACGCCGTATACATTAAAGTCGCCAGCGATAAGAATGTGTTTGGCTGATTTATTGAAAGCAACCTGAAGAACGCGGTTTAGTTTTGAGTCCATTTCACATGTGGAGTTTGGCGGAGGGTAAATAACGACTACAATACACGTATCGCTGTTCTGCAATCACAGCCGACAACAAAGCAAATCAGGGGCACGGATTTCTGTGTGGTCAATAAGTTCGCTTCAAATACTAGCCTTGTAATCCAAAATTACACCACCACCCCTTCCAATTCTACCGTTGCGAAGCAATGAGATACCAGGTATATTGACCCTGGAATCAGCTATCTCAAGGTTCAACCAAGTTTCCATATTCAGAATGAGTTATTGTGATTGCGACCCTTGGCGCTCTCTAAGTTCGACCAACTTACTAAGAAGATCTTGGGCCTTGGTAATCAAACACGATAGTGTTTTGGATTTTAGAAAGGTGTTGGTACACGTCAACTTCAGGTTCAGTTTTATGCCGATCACTTTGCGTTCGGCTGTTAATCGATTTTTGTGTGCGTCTTTGGTTCCTAAATTACGGTCGGGCTGTATGGTACCACAGAGCTTTCCAGATCGCATTGTCATTTCGCGCCTCTCTCTGTCCTGTCGGGTGCTTTGAATGACCAATTCGTCTCTCACACAGCATGACAGTTCAGGCAGTTTTTACTGAATTTGCAGGTTCTAACCAATTGTTGACCACACTTGTCCATGCGCCTGCCACCTTTAGCCGAATGTCGGTTGGTAACCTGGAGCGATACTTCAAACAATTATCAAATAGGACTTCTGCAGTGCCTTTGCAGTGTGGTACCACTTGCAATATCTTTGGGCCGTAGCCCGTATGGTTTAATTATGAAGGCATCCTCGTCCACGATTTAGCGATAACCTTGTCCAGAGGAAGTGTTTCGCGTATATAGTATCGTTGCTTTCGTTCATGAGTTTGCACTTCGTAATCAAGCGAATTCGACACTTCCTGAACACCAGGAACAACTATGGTTTTCTTGCTATCCCTATTAGAAGGACCACTATGGTTACACTTTTATTTTGATTGCGCTTACAAGAAAGATCTGTAGCAGGCGTGCCCCGCTTGACGTGCTGCGGAGACGAATACTGTGAGTAGGACGACCTCTGTCTCCTCGACTGATTTCATTTTTACATGAAGAAAGCTGGGTTTACCTTAATGCACTGAAGTTGGGTGGCGTGCTACGTGTTTCAGCATAGTGGGCTTAACCAGAATAGCAATCTTGTCGCAGCTGGATGTTCACTGGTTGCAATCGTCAACAACTTACCATTTTTGCCGGATTAGGACTCTAGACCGTTAAGGCACACGAGATTTGACGCACTGTGTTTCTGTCTAGCGAATGTCGGTTTACGTGTTGTGGCTGGCAACTTGGATTACTTGGCAGGCACTAACTGATGTCGCAAAATTTGCTTCACGTTTCTCGTGCTTAGTACAGAAAGTGAACATACGGGTGTCGCCTCTGGCAATTTTATCGAGGCGACCGCGTGTATATTACCTGACTCTTGGCCACCGGTGTTGTGACCAACTCGTTAGGAGTAGCATTCAGGATGGAGTTAAAAGCAGTCAAGCCAGATGTGCCCTACCGAATGAGCATGATAGTAAGAGTCGGAGTAGGTAGCACATATAACGTTGGACGGGTAGTAAGAGTGACTTGACCCTCAGCCTTAGGGACAGTGTTCGGAGGTGTTTGCTGTCGTAAAAGGACAGTATTTTGGCCTATACTGGCAAAGTCCTAAAACTCGCCGTTTGGTGGACGGTTTTAGTCAGTTTTTCTCACTTTTTCTGAGCAGCATTACACAACTGATCGGCGAAATGGCTCCGCATGTTTGACAAAACTAGAGCGCTTCAGTCGGCTTGAGTTGTCGTTTAGATTGTATTTGACTTACACTACCACAACTGGGGTGGAACGCAAGGGCACACGTTGGATAGGTGACCATTCTTCTGGCTCCTCCTGTATGTTTCGACTCACTACAGTTTCTGCCTAGTGAAAGCATGTTTAGTGACGGCTATTTTTGCACTCGAGCTTTGCAGTTGCCCGGTTACGCCAGCTAATGGGCGAGTGGTTCTCACGTTATTTGTCCCGGTCGCACCGTCAGTGTCGTTTATTGTGGGTATGTCACAGAAAGGACACACGTACACACGGCTTGACTGCATACTGATCAACAAGTGTTCTTGTTTTGTTCGGCCATTCAACAGGACTTTTACTGGGTGAAGGTCAGCGACTAAGTGTCAGCCAGGGGCGAGAGCAATTGAAACCATAACTTCGGTCATAGCTTCTTCAGTACTAGTGCTGTAAGAGTATCTTTAGGACCACCAGGTAGCGCAGCAAAACCTTTATCGGGTGCAGTTTTGTCACAGCAGGAAATTTTAATGAACCACAGAGTGGAGCGTCATCAACGGAGCCGGCCCACACTCCTTCACAGGCAAACACAAGCACACTGTATTTGGGGAATCAAGCGCACACAAGGCGGTGGCTGGACCGTAATCCGCTCCACACTGACTGCATGGAACCACTCTTTGATCCTAACACGGCCACAAGGACCGTGCACCCTGTCCCCTCCAGCAACGACCAACTGTCTCCTGGAGCCAGTATGGACGAGGTAGTGGGTAATAGACAGGTAGGCACACGAACAACTACATGCATACATATACACATGTTACTGGTTAATCTGTAATCCTTCTGTGCAACTACCGATCATACATCTTTGTATTACCATGATCATGCTTTTACAGGCGTAGTTCACATTGCCGAGAACAAACTATTTATTTATAATACAAACCTCTTGTTATGCATTGGAATCGGGATCGTTGTTGAAGCGAGTGCTACAGGTTAGGGGATTGACAGAAAGACTCACAACACAATTACCACTGATGTTGGTTGGTCATCATGTCAGCTAGTGTATCCAATCAAACGTGCTCATCTTCCTTCGGTCCTCAGCCCAATAGGCGGAAGTACCAGCTGACGCCAAGTTCGAAGTGTAGGACTTCATTCCTCTTGATATCATCGTTTGGCCTCCCTTGCTGCAATCCTATCTGGATTTCATCACATTTTTGAGATAGATCTTGAGATAGATCTTGCGGTATCCATATTTCTGTCAGCATTTCGGTGGCTGTTAAATCAGCGCTATTTTCACATTGGATTCACTTTGAACCTACCTCGCTACTTCCAGCAGATAATTGCTAGGTGGCGATGACTTGTATTTAGCCCAACAAATTAAAACGAAAAGTATGTGCTGAATTGCGCACGACTTTCTTTCAGCTTCCCACAGTTTACGCAGATGGTTTTGTTTTGTTTACCCTAATTAAAATGATGTAAGTTTGTTGCTCTGGTAGCGTTAAACGAAGCTATTATTTACGAGTCTGGGTACAACTGGTCTGTCTCACCTTTCAAGTGGAAGTCCATGCGACCGGTCCTATGTTTGGTCCAAGATATTAGGGGCCATGAGTTGTACCCGGCACGACTGACGCACTTACTGCATTCTCCAAATCGTACCTATTATTTCGAGTGCATATAGCTGTCGTGTTTTGACTATGGTTGATTATGGTGCGGAGCAGTACATATCGTAAGGGAACTGCCTGGCCGATATCGCGTTATCTTTGCACGACCGGCTGGTTATTCGGGTGTGGCGTTGACAAGATGTGTGCGACTTAATCCGTTTTCTGCCCACGGGTTTAATGTTTTGCATTTGATCCACATGACAGCGAAGCACCGGGGTTAATAATTATGATAAAAGTGACTATCGCGTCATGATTGATCAAACGAACCGAACTGTCTGTTACCTCGTCAGGTGGATGCGATCTCTTTTCTCATTACTTATTTTTGTACGTCCGTTACTTATGCATTAGCACTCACCAGCCAATATACTGACCGATAAGGCAATTTCTAGCGTGCATCGTAAATTGTTAGCATTCAGCAATTTTCCTGTTCTTTGCTGATTCTTGCAACAACCAGTCGGGTGACCCCAATCCCATGAGGCTACATATACATAGTTTCATGAATAGTTCGATAACATAAAGCTTTTCGGTGATTATGGAAATATGCAGGTTCCCCTCCCGGTCAACTGGGGGAATTAGGTTTGGGATACGAGACAGTCCGGACATACAGTAAACAGCATTATATTATTTGCAGTTATTGTAGGGGGCTACATCCGATGCCAATCACTATGCATCCTTTGCGCGTCCAGACTTAGCCGACTACCCCGGCAGAGCTTTCATTCCTAGTAAATGAAAGCTTTGTGATCTTCATCGCAAACTGAAAGGAAAAAGTGAAATGAGGCTGCTATATCTCGTCTACTTTATGTATGTGAGCTTTGAATGGGTTCCTCCCGCACATCACTGTAAGTCCCTGCTGCTTACGACTGGGATTTCGGAATGCGTATTTATGTATTCCAAAAATTTAGCGGTGAGGACCACGTATTTAGGTAACGGAATTAAATTTACCCCATCTGAGCAACCGATTGCTTGTGACTGTTGGTAGTTACTTGTCGAAGGCATTCCCGCACTGCCTAACATTGCTTTAAAGTGCTTCCAGACTGATCATGACAAAAATTTTCTGCACGGATTTGGGAGAGCATTGTCATGGCCACTTGCCGTTATCCGCTCCAACATTTTCAGATAATAATTGATTCCCTTCATGATAAGTGTTGTGATACTGCAGACACTACCCATGTCACAAATTTCCCCGAAATGCTTGGGCTCCACCTACAAATAGACTGGTAGAGTTTTATTATCTACATCATTCAACGAATTCAATGCTTGCCTGAAACCGCAGTGTGTGCCCACGAGGTAAACATGTCGCGATCATCGATCTGTCGCATCCTTCGAGGATGGATGGTTTGCGGCGTAGTAACAGTATCTTAATCCGGCATTTTACCTATGAAATTATAGACCAACAGCAATCCCTTATTTTCATAGTTACACTTGTTTGCCACTGGTACGCATTAAAATTGCATGGTTTCGTTCCTTCATTCGTCAGTCATAACCCATCTAAACCGAGCTTTTAAGGCGTAGGGACTTTGCGAAATCTCTCAGAATCTACTTAAATGTTTCCGATTGAAGCCGTCAAGTTAAAACAGGTATTATTCATTAGATTTGGTACCCTTTCCAACCTAGTGCATCGGCCTCTACTATACTCATCACCAAACTTCCTACTAAATAAACGTGCCAAAGAAACGAGACCACAACTAAACGTGGTGCGGTGGTCTGTGTAACTTTCGATTGATGGAGCTATACTGGCTGTAGCTCTCGAGCACCTTGATAGCTACTTCTACCAGGTTGGTTAAGCATTAGAGATCAGCCGAACTTGACCACACGGGAATCCAGGTTAGGGGTTATATACGGAATTGCACCCTATTCTGTAAGGCCAGATCGCTCATGTCCCTTTCGCTGCCTTGCGGCGTGGTTCTTATAACTAAATAATGTGCTTATTCTCTACAGTGCAAAGCACGTTTGCATGGCAATACTAACACGAATGGTCGGTATATAGTACAAAAGTGTTACACGATAATCAATTGCAAACTGGGTTTATGTGTGCACGTAGGTACGTGGTGAGCCTATGGTGACTAAAGTGTGCTGAGGCTAATGGAAACTAGAACCTGCCAGATGGTTTACTCACTGCTGCTACTGTTGTGCCATGGGCTCATGCCCTAGACGCCTCCGCTTGGTGAGCGCTTAGACCCAGGACGCCAATCCGCATGAGTCAGTGAACTGACCATGTGCTAGACCAACTCTCTTTCAAGTGTACATTTAGTCGAAGCCTTTGGCTGAGGACCCGCGTCGTTCTTCTGTCAGGTGTGGGCGCCCTGCCAGTACCTTAGTCCATCCTCTTCGGAGGTTAGGAAGTGACCGATGGCCATCTTCCCGTAAAACCTAACCATGTGAGACAACAGGTCTACGGGTTATAAGCTCACAGCTCGATTGGCGTAGAGCACGAGCGCCACGCATTGTCTCTGACGGTGGGAGGGCACCTCCGGCAGCTCAGTCGTTTGCTACTGCCCACCTCAAGCCAGGCAGCCCCTGATCAAATTGGTGCAAACCCGCCAAAACCCACCTGCGTTTGGCCGTGGTCGCAGGTGCGTATCCTACTACGGTCGCAAAACATAAATGAACCGTTCCAGTACTTCACAGACCGCGTGTGACGGATCTCATGCAGATCTCAATCTGTCTCTACAACCACATTTCTGAGCTGGATCTGCTTCCCACTGCCTTGTGGGTCAGGCTTTTGAGCCAAAGGCTCCGGGTGGAGTCCCTCAAGCAAACCTCCGAAGCACAAACGCCACCTCGAGTGCGATTGCCCACCAACGCAATCGTAGGCATGCTCGCAAAGCACTCAGCATCAGGTGCTGGAACGTGCGCACACTACTGGAAGGGAACTCCAGTGAGCGTTCCGAGCGACACACTGCACTGGTCGTGATGGAACTGGCATGCTACAACATTGATATCGCGGCGCTTAGTGAAATTCGGCTCGATGAGCAAGGTAAGTTGCATGAAGCAGGTGTTGGTTACACATTCTACTGCGTGGGCAACGCCATCTCAGCACTGTATTTACATGGGATCGGATTTGCAATATCCGATCGCCTCAATCTCCAGCTGGTGGATGAACAAACAGTCATCTGCTTGTGATTGGTGAATGTTTGTCTACGGCTTGGAAGAGGTAAGTTTGCCACGGTCCGATCATGTGTTATCCTGATGACACGCGTGATCAATTCTACATTCAACTATCCTCCTTGATACGCTGTGCCTGTCTGTCTGTCTCTCACAGACTATTTCTGCTGGGTGATTTCAAAGCGCGCGTTGGGCGTGATACATCCGGTGTGGACGGATGTCATCGGTCTGCATGGCATTGGTTCAGTGAATGCGAACGGTGACAGGCAGCTCTAACTGTGTACCACGCACGGCCTGATGAACACGAATACTCGGTTTGCACTGAGTGCGAGTGATATAGCAACTTGGACGCACCCACTGAGCGGTCACGCTCACCTGCTCGACTGTGTCAGCGTGCGTCAGCGTGACAGGCCTGAAGTGCGCATGACACGTGTACTGTGTGGAGCTGAGTGTGGCACTGACCATAAATTGGTGCAGACCAAATTGTACCTAGATTTTCTTAAATCTATGTATTGCACTCCTTCCGGGAACCGACGTAAATTGAACATCCTCTTCCTCGGTACTGTATCGAAACCTATTGAGCTGGAGAAGGCGATGGCTACATGCCTGTGTGATGTGGACTGCATAGCCACAGTGGGCGACCTGTGGCACCAAATTCGCGATCAGGTGACAGCTGCTGCCGAGGAGACCATCGGGCGCGCAAACTGTAAGCGGTCTGATTGGTTTGATGAGAACAATGTGACAATTGGATCATTGGTGTGTGAGAAGAATGCAGCATTTACTGCACATGTGGCAGATCGCAGTGAGTTGGAGAAGAAGAGAAAGGTTGGGCGAATTTGACGACGACTGAGCCGAGAGCTCTGTCGTATCAAGAATGCGCGGGGGATGGGGAAGACGAAGCAGATGGAATCCTACGCCGTACGCTGCCAACACAAAGATTCGTTGAGTCCTTCAAAGCTGTGTATGGATCACGATTGTAGTAGCTGAGGACGTTGATCGATGGTACCTAGTACGCTACCTGCACATAGACTGCAGAAGTAATGCAGATCTGGCGTTCACCCTATGTCACTTGAAGAACCGTTTAGAGATCGACTGGCCTACATTGAACGGCCTGAAGCAGCACGATGTGAAGCGAGTCTGGCGAACACACCGAAATTGGGTGACGAAACAGACAACACTAGCTTAGCTGCGAAACTACAAGTCTGTCGGGGCCGGCGGGATCCCGCCTGAAGTATTGAAACACGGTGGACCTGCGTCGGTGACTGCCCTGCACAACTTGGTGAAACGCCTAGGGATTGAGGACGAGGTGCCTCCTCAGCTGAAGGATACCATTGTGCTACCAATTACCGTGGCACCAACTTACTAAGTTTTGTGGGCAAGGTGATTGCCCGAATCCTGCTCAACCGCCTCCTCAGTCAGGTTGTGGAACCCAACATGGCGGAAGAACAGTGTGGATTCCGTTCGGGTCGCAGCACTATAGATATAGTATTTGCGGCTCGACAGATACAGGAGAAGTGCAGATAAAGACACCAGCCATTGTACTCGCTTTTTGTTGATTTCACCAAGGCATTTGATACGGTGAATCGCGAGGGATTGGGGCTAGTGTTGGGTAAGTTTAATTGCCCGCTTAATATGTTAAGTTTAATTCAATGTTTGCACAGTGGTATGCGGGCGAGGGTGCAACTGAGTGGAGAGACCTCGGATGACTTTGCGGTTCTCACTGGTTTGAAGCAAGGCTGTGTGTTAGCTCCTGTCCTGTTTAATATCTATCTTCATGCAATTTTGTTCTGTGCTTTTGATGCGGTTTGTGTTACGGTGTTCGTGTGGAGTACCGTCTTGATGATGGGTTGCAGTACATGCGTCGTTTCCGTGCGAGAACCCGCTCTCTTGCTGCTACGATGCTATTCACTCATGTCACTATACCAACTGCACAAACACACGCCACCATTTTACCTACTTCTCCCTTGTACCATTCACACCCATTTTTATCTGACTCCTCTATGGCGATCAACCCCACCTACACTGCTGAACCTGTTCCCGTGACATTTACCAACTCAACCACACAGTACTCAACAGAGAGCTGCCGGTCCCAAAGTCTCGCATCTTCGCTCCTGCAACCCGGAACGCAGTTCAAACTTGCAGCCTTCAACGTACGCACATTACTGCAGAAGGGTCAGCAATCTGGACTTGCACGCACGCTAGAGACCCTTAGAATTGATATCTGCTGCCTGACTGAAACACGACTCTAGGACCCTAACTCGGTCTACCAGTTGGTGTCACCGCTCCACCCACGCACCCGGTTCCATCTCCGCCTCTCTGGTGACGCCGAGTCTGTCGCATCGGAGCAAGCTGGTGTTGGAATCGCCCTTAGTGCTAGAGCCGAGACTGCTTTGCTTGATTGGATTTCGATCAATAGCCGTCTTTGTGCGATGATGCTCTATGGCTCTTATAAAGTTAGCAGACGTCGAGTCGAAAAGCGTGCTCTCTTCGTGATCTCTGCCTACGCGCCCACTGACTGTAGCTCGGACACCATCAAAGAGCAGTTCTACCAGAACCTTCATGAGCTGCTCCTAAGGGCTCCTAAAAGAGACATCATTGTTTTGACAGGTGATTTAAAAGCGCGAATCGTTCTTCTGCTGCCATGTGAGCGCCACCTCGGGGGACCGTATGGATATGATGATATTCGCCCAGACAATGGAGAGAGACTGCTCAGTCTGTGTGCTGATCATCAACTATGCCTCTCCAGCACCAGCTTTCGTCATCCTGGACACCAGTACGCCACTTGGTGCCCCCATCATCAACCCAGCGCTGGTCACAGATTGACCACATAGCTATAAGTCGCAGGCGGTGCGGCAGCGTACGCGACGGTCGATCATTATGGTCAACATGTGTCGATACTGATGATGCACTGGTGTGTGCGACCGTTTGCATGCGTTTCAGTGGTTAGACTAGGTCAAAACACATCCGACTGAATACCTACAAGTTGGAGGACCCAATGGTGAAGAAAGAGTATCAACAAAGGCTTCGTGCAAATCTCGCTCTCTCTCACACTCTGGAAGTTGAGCAACACTGGTCAAGTCTGCAACAAGCCTTGCTGTCGGCCGGTTTGTTCAGCTGTGGCCTCGCTCGCTCCACTCCCAAAAGTTGAATCTCGGGAAGATCCTCGGAACTGCTGGATCGCCGACGGGCGGTGCCTGCTGGCTCAGAGTACAACGAACACCGCCGGTCTATTACACAACAGCTGAAAGCAAGCCTTCGCTCTGATCGTGAATCCAGGTGGTCAAAACAAGCTGATGAGATGGAAGCCGCTACATCAGCTGGCAACTTCCGCCGACTATCTTACATCATCAGGGCCACTGGTTGCAATTTTCACGCTATCAGCCAAACGATTTGCGAATCAGACGGCACGAAGATCACCAACCTTCACATGCCATTGTGTCGCTGAACAGAGCACTTCGCTCTTTAATTCAACCACCCAACACAGCCCGCTGTGACATCTCCAGCCCCAATGTATGATGCTTGGCCTGTAAACCACAGCCCCCCAAATGAAGCAGAGATTCGCAAAACAATCCAATCTTTGAGACGCCACAAGGCTCCGGGTCTCGACAACCTATCACCGGCTCTAGTAAGAGATGGCGGGAGTGTACTTGTCAGCGAAATCCTGTCGCTGTTCACGAAATTTTGGACTGAGGAGAAGGTTCCGAACGCACGTGGAGAATCGGACATTGTTCCGATTCACAAGAAGGGCTCCCTCGTCGATTGCTGCAACTACGGTGGAATCTGGTTAATCTCTGCCACATCCAAAAGCTTCATGTCGGTCCTACTTAGCATGCTTTCAACGACTAGAGAGGAGTTTTCCCGAGAAGAACTGGCCGGATTTCATCCAGGCCGCGGCTGCATCGAGTAAATCTTCACTCTACGGCAAGTTCTTGAACTTCGTCACATTCAGTGGCGGCCAACAATTGTAGTGGTTTTGGACATTCGAGCGGCATTTGGTTTAGTAGATAGATCTGCGTTGTGGAACTATTTACTGAAGAAAGGTGTGCCCGAAAGGTTTGTAACTATCTTGAAAAAACTTTACATTCATACGTTGGACAAACTCAGGGCTTACAGCATGCACTCTTCTTCATTTGCTGTGACCAGCGGTGTTCGCCAAGGTTGCCCTATTTCACCTTGCCTCTTCAATTTCGCCATCGAATATGTTCTCCAAAGCGCACTGGAAGGTGTCCAGGACTGCGGCGTTGAGCTCCTCCCTGGAGACAGAGTCACGGACTTGGACTAAGCCGATGATATCGCCTTGCTGGGGGACGACCCACAATCCGTCCAGAGCGCTTGGCGATGGAGGCGTCTAAGTACGGTTTATGCTTCACTCCGTGAAAATGTAAAACGCTGCTCCAGGACTGGCAGGTGCCTGAACCTGCGCTCACCATTGCTGGACATGTTCTGGAGCAAGTCCCTTGCTTTACTTATCTAGAGAGTTGCATCACGACTGGTGGCAGTGTTGGAGATGAAGTCTCACAACGAATTGCAAAGGCCCGCCTTGCATTCATCAAAGTGAGACACCTTGGCGTCGTCGTGATGTCAGTCTCAAGCTCAAGGGCAGGGAGTAAAATGCTTCCGTCCGTGCAGTACCCTTGTACGGCTGCGAGACGGCCTATTCGCTCGGAAGATGTGAAGCGGCTGTCAGTCTTCGACAATCGCAGTCTACGAAGGCTTGCTCGGGTGTGGTGGCAACACCACTTAAGCAACGCAGAGGTGCGATACCGCGTGCTTGGGGCGAATAGTGCCAGTCTTCCGGAGGTTATTCTCCTACATCGCATGCGTTGGCTCGGGCACGTTCTGCGCATGCCAGCCCATCGACTTCCACGTCGAGCGCTATTTGCACTCCCGGGGAGCGATAGGAAAAAGTGCCGCGGTGGACAGCCGATGAAGTGGAGAAGGAGCATGAATAAGGCAACCTCAAGTTTGGCGGCAGTCGGACCAGTCTGTCTTCCAGGTTGGGGACCACGAGATGCTGAATCGCAGTGGTTGGAAACATTAGACGTCATGGCCCGCAACAGACATCAGTGGCGTCAATATTGTTCTGCCATTTTATCATCCCTTTGATGCACACAAAAACGCACAAAACAAAACAAAAAATACAAAATGGCGTGTGCAAAACCAAAAAACTCGTTTCCCATATTTTTAAATCGCAGTTCGTGTTCCCATCTTCTTCCCTTTTTTCATCTGCTATGGTTCTGATGGCACAATGTCTGCTAACAGACCGTGCATAAGTATAAATATGTATAATATATGTACTATGAACCATCTCCCGCTTTTGCTGCCTTAGGAGTGTGATATCGACTGACTAGCAGTTACACAGTGAGCTGCGTATCCTTGTCTCGAAGGCAGCCGTGGCATTCGGGAAGCTTGAGGACTGCGTGTAGAGCCACCATCAGCTTACAGTTGTCACAAAGCTGTTGGTGTGCAAATTCATGGTGCTGTCCGTTCTTCTATACGGAAGCGGAACATGGACGATGTACCAGTGGAATGTGCGGTATCTCGAGCGGTTCCATCACCAATGTTTGCAACGGATTCTGCGCAGCAGTTGGTGCGACAGAGTTGCGGACACGGAAGCGTTTCGCCGAAGTAGAATGTATGCAGTGGACTGCATACCGTTGCAGAGACACCTGAGGTGGTTTGGTCATGTGAGGCGTATGGATTCGACGCGGATACCGAAACAAGTATTATATGGTCAGCTGAGTATTGGGAAGCGGCATGTGGGGAAACCACAGCTTCATCACCAGGACATGATAAAAGTGAGCAAATCACGTTCTAATCTTGATTGCAGGTCATGGGAATCGAAAGCGGTTGATCGGCGTACATGGCGCGATCTGATCATGACGGCAGTTGCCGAGGTGCAGGAGAAAGCCCTCGTGCATGCAGAGAAGAAGCGGCAATTGCGGAAGCGACAGGCTCTTATGTACTCCATCGACAGCGAGCACGTGGTGCTGCAGCACATTCAGTCCCGATTGTCTGACTCAGGCAGGCCTATTGAGCCATGAGCGGGGCCAACCAGGGCTAACACCGAAACGACGGCGGGTCCTACAGAGATCTTAGGCAGAACCGGCGCAGCTTTTGTAGGTACTCTGCATTCGATTTACTAAGCGCATGCTTGCATGTTATGTCTCTTTATTTCAGCTTGCGGGTGTGCTATATTGTTGTAATAACTTTTTAGCTCATAGTAATATCTACCTTTACTATCTTATATAAACTTGCATACGCCGCTAATGCTAACTGTAGTGAACTTCAACAACGTTTTCGCGGTTGTGTCAGTTTATTCACCTATACTTTCTGACGTCTTCAACCGTACATATTTTGCTACTAATTTATTTCTTACGCTCAATTATTGAATATTTATGTCCCCGTTTCTGTAAGTATTATTCGCTTTATTTTATTTGACATCGCCGCTTCAGTTGATTGGCTGTTGTTTTACATCCCCGGTGTAGCTGCGCTTTATGGGCATGTTGACAAGGTGCCTACCTTTCTATTACCCACTACCTCGTCCATACTGGCTCCAGGAGACAGTTGGTCGTTGCTGGAGGGGACAGGGTGCACGGTTCTTGTGGCCGTGCAAGGCTCAAAGAGCGGTTCCATGCACTCAGTGTGGAGCGGACTACGGTCCAGCCACCGCCTTGTGTGCGCTTGATTCCCCAAATACAGTGTGCTTGTGTTTGCCTGTGAAGGAGTGTGGGCCGGCTCCGTTGATGAAACGTGGCTCCCATCCACATGCCTCCCGCTCTTATTCCTTCGGGTTTACACTGGATATGGGGTGTGTGGATGGAGCTGTGGGTGGTGCAGCGCAAGCCATCCATGGTCCTTTTGTAGGCGCAAGCATCATGTGGCTGGCCACAGTGACAGGCAAATCCAAAACCGGAAGCCATCAACCATTATATATATATATATATCGAGAGATTGAGAGAGAGAGAGTGGAAGCTGGAATAAATGATATTTCTTAGTTTCGTGTCAAATCCGATACGTCGCAGATTTGTTTAACAGATATATGTAGTTTTTCATATGGTTCACACTTACAAGACGAAAACCCACCGCGTCCTGTAACACTGTCGCCTAACACTTCTTTGGAACGGGATAAACCTGCATCTTTCAGCTGGCACCTCGTGGAGGTTGTTCAGCAAAACTGCGAGACCCATCGTACGTATTCAAAGAATACAAATGGTAAACATTTTTTCAGAACATTTTCCTTTTTCATATACTTGGAAAAGTTCGACGAGCCTCGAATATCCAATTTTAATTGACCAGCACAAGTTTGCATAGGATGCTGAAACACATTTTGCAACAACGAGATATATTGCGTTTAAAAATCATCATGCACATCTTTAGCCGTACCTGCTTAAACTGGGTTAAAATGAATGTTTACTGTGCCTTCTGACAGCTCCTTTTTGAAACCATTAGCCTGGTGATATTTTCTTCTGCTTTGGATATTCGGGGTCCTTATAAGTTACTCTTGGTTACCTCTCCGGTCGGATGTATGCTACATTAAATACAACCTGAAAACAAGAGTTAAGGCTAGAACTTATGAATATCACACCATGTAATTTCGCAGAGGCAGTACACTACATTAGCATCCATCCAGATAGACGTCTGTTGGTGTTCCAAAGACATTACACTATTCAAATGATAAGGCCATACAAATGAAATCATGGGTCAAATAACTTTAGGATGTTGGGTGACAGTCAAACAGGTTTCTGCTTTTGAAAAAATTTGCTGTCCACTTCCCTTAGCGAGTTCCCTCAAACGAAACTTTAGTGAGGCAAATAGAATTCCACTTTAAAAAGACTTGAAAAATAGCCTTTCCTTCTAGCACTTATGAATGATATTACAGTCCAACCTTCTATGGATACCACCTGTCTCTGGCGGCCGGCCAAAAACATTCCCAACTTTTTCTTTTATGTGTAATGTCCCTATTCATGATCCTCTCCATGGCGACCACCTATCCAACGAGACCATTTTGTCGGTCACTTGAGTGGTGTCCTTGGACTGGTGTGACTGTACTTGGTTGTTGATTTAAGTATGGATGTAAATGAGCGCAGCGGGTTTTAATTTTATCACAGGTGTTACACCAAAACGGATCGGCCTCGGTATCTCTCATTTTGGTTTTCAAATTCCAGCAGAATAGCAATGCCTGCAGCTTGCCAGCACTTCTAGAATCTCACACATGTATATTGAGAATCAGGTAATGCTACCCGATCAGGCACGTCCGGGAATCTCATCCATTCAAGTTAACGGACGTTTAGTTCCATTGTTGACGTTCGAGGAAAGTGCAGTGATGAATTAACCATGTAAACCAGTGGTGTCAAGATGTTGTACTGGGCTTTATAGAATTACGTGGCACTAACTTGCTATGAACATGTCACAAATCTTCCCACAGTGTCAACAGGGCTACATGCCAATGTATCGGGTGGGTCCACACTTTGTCCTGATGAAGATTGACTAAGCGTGTGGAGTATAGGTCGGTTATCTAATTGCATACATCTTACATCGAGAGGGTAGTCCACAATATGAATCACCCTATTCAACGTGAATCTCGAGGTTGGTCCCTCTGGTTTCCACTTCCTGAGTACAAAAAGGTAAAAAGTGCTGGCTCCTCCAGTTCACTGTGTCTGTTGCAAGAAGCCTGATCACACCACTGCTTTGTATTCAAAGGTAATTATCAGTCAGCCTCACGCTGCATTGAATGTAGGGTCAAGACATCCGTTTTACTACCGTTTTTCTGTAAATATGTTTAAAACCTCAAACGATTGTGTATAGTGAACAGTTCCCTTTATCGGTGCTGACAAGACGAGACGGAATGCATGCATCTAGCGAACTTGGTCTTCTTACTCTGCTCCACATGAAAAGCATTTATTCATCACTCACATTACAATATTCCATTTAGGTAATAAATAGTAACATACCGGTTAGGTAACTGATGGACACTTATATTCGGCGTATCCTCCTACCACTTAGCAAATGGAACACCATGCTGGATTTTAGAACAGCCAGTCTAAAAGCCAGTTTGTATAAATTCATCGTTCGTTTGGGATCATCTGATGTGATGGATGACAGCTTGTTAATTCAGTTGAAGTCAAGTGTCAGCGAGTTAGCAGATGATCGATAGTCGAGCTAAGCGGCGTTTCTTTGACTGACTTTGCCGTTGGAATATAAAAGGCAAATAAGGCACATGTTGAAACCTCGTGCTACTAAATGATCTTTTTGTTATTATTACCATGATATCCTTATAAACCCAGCAATAATTAACCTTCGTTTTCATGTTGACTTTTGAAATCTATGCATAATAATTTGGTTCATATATCACAAACTTTTTGGAATTAAAATGCTTTATTTTATTTTTCCACTACGGTTGATGAGGAGAACTCCCCAATACACGTTAAAGAGCTAGGTAATTTTCATCCACCAACGTTCAGCTCCAGGTTCCCTCAACTGATGCACATGTCTTGACTATACCTGCACTCTGAATCGATTCTTCTGATTTGGAACTCCGTCTAATTCGCGCAGCTGCTGAGTGTCGCTCCAAATGGTTTAGTTTGAACAAGTAACAGACTTCTTTTGTGTTAAATGTGTGGCTGCACACTGCGTCTATAGATGTACGCCCTTCCCGATTACGGATTGCGCAGAAAGGAAACAACCGACAAGAAAATTACATTGCTTGTTATCTCAATCACCATTTTCGTAGAGAGAAACAAATTTTACTCGTGGTAACCACATTTCCCATGAAGGAATGCATGCAAGTAAAGAACTTATGCTGAACAAGACACCGAAAGCCTATTTGGTTTGGTTAGATTATACGTCGCAATGAGACTAGACCTTAATGTAGTGCGTACCTCGTCGACCCATTGAGCTATATGGATGGTATCCTCGGGTTGCTTGAGAGTTGCCCAAACCAAGTTGGTCAATGGTTAGAGGTCAGAAAATCTCAATCTCCAGTCTTCCATGTTGGGGGTTACAAAAGGGGTGACGTCTATTTCCATAAAACTAAATCATCGTCAACTCCACGCTGCCCTGCGGACAGGCTTTTGAGCCGAATAGTCCTCTTGTCTAGATCTGGATATCTTAGCAGTATCTAGGCGTACATCCGTATCTGGATCCGCCTGTCAGTGGCGACAGCCACAGGAGTTCTGAGCCTACAGAGGGACCATGGGTGGCTGGCGCTGCACCACTCACAGTTCCACCGACGCACCACATATCCGGTGTAAACCCAAAGGAATAAGACCGGGAGGCATGTGAATGGGGGCCACGTCTCATCAACGAAGCCGGCCCGCACACCTTTAACAAGCAGAACAGTAGCATTCCGGCCTAATTGGGAATTCATGCACACCAGACGTACACAAGGTGGTGACTGGCCCGTAGCCCGTTGCACACAGGTTGCATGGAAGCATCCTTTGAGCCTAGCACCGTCACGAGGACGGTGCACTCCGTCCCCACCAGCAACGATCAACTGCCGCCTGGAGCCAGCAATCGAGGTGGAGGGCATTAAACAGGTAGGTGGTACCTTGGCAGCATTCACATCAGGCACATCCACAACGGGGAACTCAAACAACATCTACTTCTGAAATGCAATAATGCTCATCACGCAGGCAGACGTACCACATACGCCGCCTTATTGTCCTAGATTAATCAATCGAAAGTGAGCGTACGCATCGTGATTTTATTCCGCGGGCAATAGTGCCTTCTCCTGCACCTGGGCAACCGCTTTTGAGCAGTACACAGAGTTCACATCGATTAAATTTGTCTTGGATTCGCAACACCTGAAATTAACTTCAGTTTGTCATAAACTCACCTTGTTGATGTCCTGATAATGTTATTTCCCGTTTGCCCCAACGCCGCTTCCCTGCACTAAGTTGGCTGTACAAAAGCGGGTATTAGTATCCTCGTGGAATTCATTCAGTATACATATATACTTAGATTGGCGTCATCCGTTTCCAACGGTTGTTCGAATACAACATCCGCATATTCGTTTGTCCAAACTTAAGTATAAACTGCCACAAACTGGATAGAGACATCTTAGACCTCATGAACCATAGTACTGACAACGTGTATGGGTATCGTTTGGAGATAAGGCTAATAACCACATTCACAGGCATGAGAATAAGTACCTATTACGAATTGTTGGTGTTTTCTTTAACATTAGACGTGACAACTTTAAATTTTGGACATCCATATTTGAACGAAACCGATATAGGAATATTGACGCAATTGCCATTGGTATGCTTATCAGGTAGATGACTAATAAACAATTGTCACAGTATAATAGTGTGTATTTAGGTTTTGCCTCCTATATGCACAGTCTGGTTTGCGTAGCTGATGAGGGAGATCGCACAGCGTGCGAATGCGATGGGATGTTCACTTTAGGCTCTCCGTGTCGCCGACCGGTCCGATAATCTGCTGCCCTATGTACGATTTTGGCGCAACCTTAAGCAATGAGAGGTGTCAATACCACATATTCGTCGCTTATGGCCATTTTGGAGCCACAACTTCCGTCATTCTAAATAAACTAACTCCTGCTGCTCACTGCCAAACATGCGGCATTCTAAACAGTATTCACACTGTTTTGCAAACCTTCGAGAAGTAGCATGGCTGTCATCCAAGTACCCAACCCTTTGTACATTCTCTCTGTACCCTGCTGTGGCCATAGGCTATTTGAAAACGAACTGCATCGTACGTCTCGTGTGCAGGCATTCGGTGCTCCTAAAACGATTGTCGCTATGCGCCGATACATTTCCGATGTAATATAGTAGGACACTGACGTATCATTACCATATGACACTGCTTTTATTAGTCTATCCGGAAGATTGGTCATGTCCAATTCAACTTCTGGTAAGCATCTCTGCGTTTCCGTCTACCATCTGCTTGGTAGTTGAGGTCATATGCCACGGTAAATTCGGTATGGCTGATGAACAACGGGAAATAAAGCAATGCTCACTGTCATCACTAACCTGTGGAGCGTAACATGAACTGTCTACATCATGGTAATCGCTAGTTGGTTAATTGCCGGAATTGTTCACCTGCGACGGAATTTGCCGAGTAATTTCTCTTCGGATCTACGATCCATCGTGGTCACACGAGGGAAAATCGTTGAGCATTGTGCTCCAGATGTCAATGTTTACACTTTTCGCGTGTTGTAAGCGGCCGAGCACTGGTAACCTTTGAATTCATACGTATCTACCGAACTGGAAACATACTCAATATTTTACCACCCTAGCATTGATCGGTATCAACAACACAGTTCACTCGGAAACTCCGCGCGCACGTTCAATACGAATGAGCTCACAGATGGACTGAATCATTATTCGGCAATGCACCGGCTCTCTAAGCATTGTGCTAGTTAGCATTGGACAGCTGGACTAGGATTATGTAATCTACAAAAAGATTTCAAGGAGCAGAATGTAAGCAGCATAGTCTGGTGAGCAACACGTTACATAGCTTACATAGTAATACGTAGAGGAAGATGCCGTAGCTCGCCGTGTCGGTATGTCAAGGTATCAGAGATAAGGTAGCAACGGTATCACGGATCATGATGAGTACAACAGTGTAGTGGACAACATGTGAAATAACCGCGAAGTACAACCAAGTTAGGTAAGACAAAAAAGATAGGTTAAATGTGGCACATCCATTCCAGGTAGGTGCTTGGGTATTCTAGAAAAAGTAACCATTGAATTGGTGCATAATAGAATCACTGAAGCCATTTATGCACTGCAGTGGATAACCATTAGTTTGTAACATGTCAAATAGCTGTTCTTTCTATGCTTTTAGTGTGTCTGTGGTGCAATTAGTAGGAACTCAATGGAACAAGATTTGAACTAAAGAGTCCTTGTGGTGGATTGGCTAGAAACTCTTATAATGTAAGCAATGATCCGTCCAGGTTGCCTTCCGGTAGACTGACCTATTGATTGAGCCATCTGGTCGTCGTGTGAGCAGTATGCCTTAGTATGGGAGACAACTGTCGTGCTCAGTTGCACATGTCACCGTAAGATTCTGTTGCACGTCATTGAGCGCTTCCATCCTTCATGTTATTTAACCGTTTCCAAGTGCCGCATATTACGTGGCAATCTGTCGTACTGTTCAGGTCACTGCCAGTCGGACACTACATGCGGAACATACTGTGATCGTGAGGGCACCCGGAGGTGTGATGTTATCGAATACAAACAATTCTGCGTATGCAGAGTAAGTTTATTCACATTCATATTACGTTGTCAATACATGGCCGGAAATTCAAATGGTCTTGTGTGTACCAGGAGAATTTGTCAGAGATGATGCGCTAGAATACATGGTATAATTAATCGTAAGACCACACAGTGGAGGGTAAAGAGGAGGCTCTCTCTGAACTCAAAGAAAAACGGCGCCTTGTTTTATGCATACCTGTCATTTATTAAGTTGTCTCGAAATCAAAGGAATTTTTGGCACACTTTTTCAATCAATATTTATTTCAAACCATCAATACTATTTAATCAATGTAACATCCATTCTTATCGACGACGTACGGCCAACCCTCAGGCAAGGTGTCGATACCTCTCTCATAGAACGAGCTGGACTGGCTCTCAATGTATTGGACAAGGTATGTTTAAGTATGGTTGCGGTCATGGAATTGTCCTTGACGTGATTTTTCAGCGAGCGGAAAAAGTGGTAATCAGTAGGAGCAAAGTCAGGGCTATATGCTGAATGCATAAGAGTTCTGATACCGAGCTGTCGAATTTGGACACGCGTCATCTTTGCCACATGAGAACATGCGTTCTCATGCAAGAGAATGATTCCCGTCGCTTTTGGACGCTTTTTCGGTGTTCGTCGACCATCTTTAGCAGTTGTTGACAGCAGACACCGGAACTGACATTGGAGTTGTCAGGTAGCAATTCCCGATAGATGACGTCGCGGCGATCCCACCAGACCGACAGCAGCACATTTTGCAGTGCAGTTCGCCTTTCGGGACTTGTACTGGAGTTTCATCTGCTGCGATCCCCTGACACTTCTTGCTCTGGTTGCCGAAGAGCACTCACTTCTCGTATTCAATAACGATATCGTTCAGCCATAGATTATTGAGTCCTCAGGTGAGCAATGAAAGCGCAATGGCATAACGGTTCAGAAGCTGCTCATCAGTCAGTTCGTGAGGTACAAGTTGTCCGAGATTTGGCAGCATTCCGGATTGGCGCTGATGATGAACGGTGGCTTTTGGAAGGCCAAGGTGTGACGTGAATTCCCGCGCACTTTGACTAGAATCCTCCCATACAGCGTCCTGGATGTTGCTGTCAATGTCCACCTACTTATGTCCTTGATCTCCGGTGTTGAACAAATCGTAGTTGCCTACTTTGAATCATCCAAACCAAAAGCCCACTATACCGTAACTCGGAGCATTTGTGCCTAGTATACCACGCATGATTCGATAAGCCTCTATTGCTTTGCGCCCTTGTAGGCACTTGTACAATACGCTTCCCCGAACAGCATGTCGACTATTAGCCAATACCGCAGCCGTTGTTAACATGTAATATGAATGGACAGTGTTAGATTATTGCTCTAGTGTGAAAGCTTCCAGAAGCTTTCAGAAAATTCTGGAATGGAAAAAATTCGATTGATTTCGGAACTATCTAATAATTGCTGTGACAATAACAAGCCATGGGCAACTGTGATGCCGAAACAATTTTCCACAGTTGAAGAGCACAGATACACAACGTGGATTGGAAATCTGAGTATGAAGCTAGCATATGTTAGATTCTTCTATGCAGTTGGACAGACATCCTCCCTTTTCTTGTTGCGCGTCAGAGTCTAGTCATGGTTAACTTGGTCTTTTGAATTTCTGTAGTCAAGAAAGTAAACGACTGCGTTCGCTTTGGTCTTCCAGCGATTATGTACCTAACCGCATCGAGCATGCCATTGTTTCCAAACTAGCCACTTCATTCATTCATCGTTCAATCGGAAATACTTCAAAATCACCGAAGTGATTGTCGTAGGCCGAGGGCTGTTTACACGTTTCCTCAGCACAAGGTCATAATTTCTCCAACCATCAGCGTTAATGTGTTGTTGTATGGATCATTCAGTTAAAGCTTGGGTATAAAAATTAACGCAATCTTAGTCGAACCTACAACCTGAGGGTGTGTGATGAAAGTTTAGTTTATTGCAATGTAACTCTCGGCTCTATCACAATTTGATTTGATCAGTAAAATGTGATGACGGTGTGCATATCACAATTGAGTATATGAATTTATTTTTGCAATGAAGCTGCAATTACCTTTTTATTCGTAGTATTCCATAAAGAAAGAAGCATTGTGCTCAAGGAACTGGCATAACCGATTCAGCATTCCAAATATCGTGCTGACTTCAAGCAATGAGCGTTTCAAATAACCGCGGGGGAACTGAAGCGCATAGTTTGTTTGGATAAAGACAAGAATAAATTTTCTAAACGGGTTCTCAAGATTTAAATTTGATTCGCCCGAACCCGCTGGTCTAGTGTTAAAAGTAAGGGGAACTTGTACACACAGCAGAGCTTTTATAACCGACGATATTTAAGGAAAAATCTTCAGATAGTGGATAATTTGTTCACGTCATATAAAACAATCTAGATCGCCATTCTCGTCAATTCGAGAAATTACTGTTCTTATTTGGATCTGAAGTCAGGGCATAGGGTTGCTTCTTTATTACATACCCGACTTCAACGGATAATAGAATGTTCTGCTGTTTTTGTGAATCAAAACATAAACCGGTACATTTCCGCTAGAACTAGTCAACTGAAAGAAGACGGCCGGAAAATTTCTGCAGAGCCGTCCCAGCCGGGCCCCAACATATTCTCAAGGAAAATCGCGAGATGAGAGGGCTGTTTTGTTCTCCGAGCTGGGAGTTTCGGTTGCAGACGTTTCGTTGTTAACTTGTGCAACAGAGCGAGAGTTAATGGATACGGCATGTCGTCGAGATGGAGCGAGCGGCACATTGAGGGAGCTTCCACAGATCTTTCTTTCTGTTCTCGTATTCGATTTACCGGTGGCAAGAAAACGACTGTAAACTGAGTGTTATGTGAAATCATAAGTGAACCAATTTACAACCGCCAAAGTTGGTTTGAACTTTGGGCAGAGCACGTCGAGCTGTCGTTCAAGTGGCTCCCATTGCCATCGAGCTGCCATTCTTGTATCCACGGTGCTCCCTAGTTTGTAAGCAAATCTTCGCCATGTAAGGTCGAAGTTGGATATGAGCTTTGTCTTCTGAAACATCAAAAATGTCCCAGTCCTGACGAATTGTCTTCGGTTTTTCTCAAGAATGAAAGATCGTCTTTCCTACCTGAATTGACTGTCCTACTTCAAGAGGGTTGGACAGCAGAAATCATCCCATCTGAATGAGGCGTAGCGGACATTTTGCCCATCATTCAAAGTGGTGGCTGAACGAATTGATAAAAATTTCAAGAAATCCGTCTTCTCTGCGTTGCGTCCAAAGTGCTGTCCTCCCAGCTTTTACAAAGACTAAGCCGAGAACCCAAACATAACATACGTGACGGAAGGGTTGGATCAACCTGGATCCGAGCTGTCTTGTTTGCATTTTACAATCCACTAAAGGCTTGAGCACTGTCGAGCTTTCAACCGACCTACCATTGTTTGCATCCGGGAAATACGTGCTGCATTTTACTCAATCGACAGCGCTTCACTCAGCTGTTTGATGAGAAGAGGAGTCCCAAGCAATCTAATAACATGCTTCAAGCCACTTACTCCGGGACCTCTGGCCGAGTGCAGATGTACGGCGGACTTTCGGCACCTTTAATATAAAACTAGCATGAGACAAGGTTACCCAAATCACTCTTCTACTTTAACTTCTCTATGGATAACATATTATAGAGTGCTATGGAAAATTGCAGGTCTGGGGTCATTAAGTTGGGCTCGGGCTTCATGGAGGTCAGGGCTGCATCGATCACCACTTCACTTTAGGTCAATTGTTGGAGCACCGTCACATATATACTGGCGGGCCAACGTTGTCGTGTACTTAAACATCAAATTTGCCCTCCATTCGTACTATAAGTGTCTTTTGGGACTGTTTGACAACGAAAAGGTGTGCCAGGGAAATAGGTAAATATTATCCGTGCGCTTAACCAGCCAAACTCGGGTGGAGTAAAAACTAAGCCAAGCTGTTGCTTCGGTGCGGAAACATTAGCGATGTAAGACACTGATGGTTGCTACCACCTTTTACATGTAATTTCACCAATCACAAGGTCAGGAAAATCTCTTCCACTGGACACGACTTAGGTGTTTGACTGCTCCCAGATGAGAGACATCATCGTGGTCTGTGGAAGCTCACAAACGTGTCACGCAACACTAGCCAAATTACCCTTGACTGCCAGTCGATTCAGACTATGCTTTGCACCATGGAACTGTCACAACGAGACTGGATCTTAAAGTGGTGCGACGGTTTGCGTACCTCCCTGTCCCACTGAGCTAAACAGTGTGGTGCTTCCGGGACCCTTGAGAGCTACTACTACCAGGTTAGTCAACGGATAGAGGTCAGACAAAACAAGTCTCCTGGTCCGCAACGTTTGAGGTTTAAAATAGGACGGTGACAATTTCTGCAAATTTAAATCATTGCTACCTCCCCGCTGCCTTGCGGATAGGAATTTGAGCCAAAGACTTTGGTTGAGGACCCAAAACTTCATCATGTCTAGGCCTGGGCGCACTAGTAGTATTTGAGCCTACATACAAAAATGACATTTTTTTAAAAAATAAAATTCATTCAGCATCGACAGTCCCACAGATTAGCAAGGGTCGCCTTACTGCTGCATATAGCAAGGGCGGATAAGCGAACACATGCTACTGTTGGCGCCTCCCTTCTTTCTTTTCCATATTTCCCAAATTCCCATCCCAAAGCCCATTACTAACCTTCCTTCTATAATTCCCAGCTTAATTGATAGCAAGCGAAGTGCCACTAGAATAGAACCATCTGCAGCTACCTTCCCACAACACCCATCGGACGCCGATAGGCAAAATTCCCTTATAAGGCCACGCTGTCCAGTTTCCATGGCGGCGTTCAACGTTAGCACTCTAAGACAAATAGATCAACTGGGTATTAATGTGTGTTGTGTGTCCGAAACTAGGATCAATGGCCCTAATGGTGTTGTTGTATTTACTGTACCCGATTTATCCTCTCGTTTGTTCTTGAACGCATCCGGAGACGCCAATGCATCACACACAGGTCAAACTGATGTAGGTATCGTTCTAAGCTTCTAACCTCACCCATTGATGACTGATTGGATTCCGGTGAACAACCGTTTAGGTGAAGCCCGTTTGACGACAGCAGCTAAGGTTGATTCACAAACAAGACGCTGTTTGTTTGTGGCTTCCGCTTATGCTCCCACCGACTGCAGTTCTAATGCTGTCAAGGACACATACTATCACGAACTGAACGCGCTACTACGCAGTGCTACCAGCTATAGGAATGCACAAGTAGGTCTCCTGGGCTTTCCAGAAGCTCAGCTAGGTGGTAAGTATGGGCTTTACTCCGAACGGATTGAAAATAGCGAGCGTCTGTTGCAAATGTGTGCAGGGCATTAGTAGTTGCTTAGTAGCACCGCTTTCAGACACAGTGGACGCCGAATTACCACTCGGCATCCTTCTGTAGCTTGCCAGCGATGGACCCTAATTGGCCAAATTGCCAAAAGTTACGGGTGGGGTGTTTCTATCCTAGACTGCTACTCCTACTGTAATACCTGCGTCGACTCTGATCATGCTTCAGTGCGCTGTCGTTTCTCCACGGGCTTGACCGTGAGGCGCACAAAGAATCTCCTCTCATTGGCAACTGAGAAATTGTCTCAACCCTCGATCAGGCAAGCCTATCAAGACGTACTGGGTACCGAACTTTCGCTGTCTTGTCCTAATGACACTGAGATGCAATGGAATAGAATCTCGGTTGCCATACACGACGCAGGAGCAACTGCTTGTGGCACTATCAATCATAATCGCACCAGTCACTGGATATCCGAGAGGTCGGTGAACCTGTTGGAATCAAGAAGGTAACTCCCGACTGGCTCTGAGCACACTGTGACCAGACGGACTATTAGGCGTGAAATAAAGCACAGCATGCGTATTGACAAGGAAGCCTGGTGGACGAATAGGGCTTAAGAAATGTAGAAGGCAGAGGCAGTGTGAAACAATCGTAGGCTCTTCCAATTGATCCGCACCACTGGTCCCAATAAAGCAGGCGTCAGTGAGACAGCCAGAGACAGCGAGTGTGCTCTGATGCACAATAAGGCTTTTTGGGCGGAACACTTCCAAGCTCAGTTCAGCTGGCCCCCTGCTCCCGGACCTCTTCCAACCCAGGTGATGCAGGAGGAGCCATGGACGGTTAGTTTAGACCATCAGTCGGAGACGGAGGTCCGAAGCACGATCACGGCCCTCAATCGTTCTCGTGCCGCTTCCCGGAGTACCTCCTACCTGCACTATTTAAGGATGGAGGTGCAGTTCTCTGCAATGCACTGACCTTCCTTCTCGAACGTGTCTGGAAGGAATAGAGTGTCTCTGCTAACTGCGGCGAGACGATTATATTGACCCTATACCGCAAATGCAGTCGCAGAGACTATTCTAACGACAGGTATATAAGCCTAACCCCATTTGTGACAAAATTACTATCCTCTATTCTCGTTCGTCGCTTCGCTGTAGAACGGGATTTTCGGATTAGAGAAGAGCAGGCAGCTTCTGGCCCAGAATGTGACTGTATAGACCATATATTCACACTGCGACAAGTGATAGAACACCGCCGCACATACCACAGACCAAAAATCGCTGTGTTCCTCGATTTCAAGAGTGCGTTCGTCTCAGTCGATCGAGCCATTCTGTTCCCATGAAATAGGTGAACATTTTACGTGCTCTGTACTCGAACTGTGCATGCCCTTTCAAGGTCTACGGTGACCTGTCGGATAGCTTTCCGACCAAAAGGGCCGTTCTTCAGGGTTGTCCGTTTTACTCATTTTTTCAATTTCGTCGCGGACCATGCCATGGAGTGTTCGCTTTCGGAGTCTCACGATGTAGACCTGGTTGTGATGCCCAATGTAAGGCTTGTATTTTTGTTTTTGTGGACGACATCGTCTTGCTTTTTGACGGGTTTGTAAATTCACAATCAACCCTGAATAACCTGTCTAGAGTGATCCCATTTTTGGTATGCGCTTCGTACCTTCAAACTGCAATGTGTTGTTGCAGTATCACCAGGCGCTTTATGACCCCTTGACTCTTGCTCACAATGAACTCGAGTTGGTTGATCGATTCGCAGGTATATGGTCACTGACCACTCACTTCTGTAACTAGGTGTGCGTACATAACGGAGAGCGGATGAACAACCATGCTGGCCACTGGCTTCTCTGTGCACTGCTACCGAGCAAAAAGAACGCGAAGGAGCCACCAGGATGTCAACGGTGTTCGCTAATGTTCCGGGTGGGGTCCCTTAAGTCAATCCTCTCTCTTGGCCTGGGCGATCCGGAAGATCTCTGTCCACACAACACATTAACGTTCCAAACTTTCCAAATGCTTTCACTGACTCCCAGTTTTCCCCTTTTTGTTGTTGTTAACTATGTGTTGTGGCACTGCCAATTGTACATTGGTCAACTGTTGAATAATAATAATACTTAACTTGGCAGCTGCAACAGCAACAATAGGCGCATAGAATCTGAAGTTAATTCACGCATTCACAGGTCAGAACTGCCTGCTTGACTCTTCGGTATTTTTGACGACAGAAGGGAGTTTCCTCCGTCTGAAATACCGTGTATATAAGGTCCCAGTGGGGGCTGTCCTGCTCTATGGTAGTGAAAGTTGGCCCCTTTGTTCTGAAGATCTCAGTTTCCTTCGTCTTTGATCCTCGTTGTCTGCGAAGCATTGCTTGTGTCGAATGGCAACAGCGTGCCAGCATAGGCGAGTACTAGGTAGTGATAATCATTTTAGCTCCCTAGAACAACAGATAGCACTGAATAGATTGTGTTGGCTTAGACACGTGCTACGTATGCCTGGCCCCCGCGTACCTAAGGGGTAATTGTTTTGTCTGCCAGGTGTAGGGTGACGCAAGGCTCGAGAGTGACAGAAGTTGACTTGGCAGCGGGAAATGAAGTCACTGACGACCAAACTGGGTGCCGTTGGTCCCGCTCGCCTTCCCTGCTGGAGTCCACGTGACTTGCCTTGTGCTAGGTCCAAGAATTAACAGGACATTGCTCGCAGTCAGCACCAGTGGCGCGTCTGCTGTCGTCTCCCAGTCGGATTGCTTGTTTAAAGAGCGTCTGGTGCTGAGTGATCCGCGGGATAAGGATTGATTACGACGCGTGGCAATGAAAACCGCTAGGAAGCTGTCTCGCCGATTCCGCCTTATATTTGCACAATAGCCAGCTGTTTGTGACGGTGTGTTTGCTGCACAAGGTGTAATTGCCTTGTTGTTGAATGTTTGCTCAGGGCATTATGGTTTTCCAGAATGTCCCCCTTCACTCCCAGTGATTTTTCTTTATCTTTTATGTCTTCAGTTTGGTACGGCAACGAAGCATCAGTTCAAATAGCTGTTGTGCTGCTGTTGTTGTTTAATGATGTTGATTGCATATTGGAAATGCAATGTCATTCTCCAAGATAGGCAGGGACCGCCTCCTGTGCTGACCCTTGGTGAGGATCAGCTAGAGGTCGTTCAAAAATTCAACCATCTCAGCAGTTGTGCCATCGCGTCTGGAATCTAGAATGAAGTCACAAAACATATAGAGAATACTCCAGATACTTCTATTAACCATCGTTACCTATGGTGTTGGCACTACATCAATTTCTCCCGGAGGGGTAAATTTACAACGCTTCCGTAGTTTTGACCTTACTTTACGGTTGTAAGACCTAGCCTATTATATCGACAAATGTAAATAGGCTGTTTACGTTCGACCACCGGTACGTCCGCACTCGGGCTCCTATCTGGTGGAACACCCTGTGAGCAATGTACTTGTTCAACGCCTTGTCTATGGCACAGGAAGAGGAAAGGCACTGCTGCGCACCGTTATTTCACGAACCAGGCTCCGATGGTTGGGCCTCGAGTTGCGTATGAAAGCCCATCGACTTCCGCGTTGTGCGTTGTTTGTGCGCCGGGGGTGTGGATGGAAAATGTGGACAGGATGACCAACGATGACTTGGTCAAGAAGAATGAATGTCTTTAGCTCGAAGGTGGTCTCGGTTCGAGCCTCTCGGCTCCTTGATTGGGTCCGACAGAGAAGGAACACGTTTGGCTGGATACACTTGTTGCTATGGCCTAAAGCCGATCTCAGTAGCTTTTGTGTTGTGAATTGCTCTGTATTTTTCACTCCCACCACGACGTATTTCGGAAACACATTATAACTCCTTGCGGCAAATGTCCGACAGTTATCTCCGGTAGCTCCGCTAGCGTGCCTTACTTGTGTCTTCTTGTACTTTCCCATGCATTATGGTTCAATAGCTGAGGATTTTCTCACCTTTAGCTAACGTATATAATAATTGTTATAATAGGTGAGAGGCTTCCGTGACCTGGAGTATGCTGATAATATTGCTGTTACCCATGACTTATATCAGGCTACACAGTACATCCCACACAGGTTAGAGATATCTGTATCACTGTTTGGAATCATCTTTACCACTTTCGAATGTAAGGTTTTTCTCTAGGACTGGTTTGGTCCTGCACTTAACCTCCCCCACTCCGGCTCTTGTTTGAAAGTAGTCGACAAGTTCGTTAACCCAACAAGTTTCATTACTGTGAGCGAATTTACAGCTGAGATCAATTTGCGCATCTCCAAAGCTAGGGTGGCCTGTCGCAAGACCTCTCTGGTGTTGGCGTGATCTCAGTCTCCTACTAAAAGTTCGTGTCTATAGCTCTACTGCACAGACAAGGTTCCTGTATGGATGACAGACCAGATCCGTTCAAGCGAGAGATGTTTAGAGACTGCCGCTTTTTAATCACTGCTGCCTCCAGGGCATAGCCAATATACGCCACTAACATCAGATTGGCAATGACGACCTCCGACGTCGGATTTTTAAATCAGTCAGACCCAGTAGACCACCAAGCTGCATGTCCTTGCGTGTCCTGTCCTTGCTGTGTGCTGTCCTGACGTGTGCTCCGGTGTTTCGGGCACGTTCTCTTCTTGCTTGCTCAACGTTTGTCGCCCCTCCCGCGTATTGCTTGCATACGCCGGCGTCAACTGCAAGTGACGGTAAACTGGTCAACATACATGGAAATAAGTTGGTGTTGCTCCTCCCAACACTGGCACCCCAAATTTGAATTCGTTTCCACTGTACCAAGCGTTGCTCGCGGATGTCGGTGGTATAGTGTTAATGGCGCCAGCCGTGTACCACTGGGTTCTGAGTTCTACCCCAGCTCAGGTTATCTCCACCTGATGAGTCCAAACATTGAGGAAATCGCGGTCGTGGGGTGCCAGTGTTGAGAGGAGCAACACTAAAATATTTCCATTTCAATTAAGCTCCTTGCGATCGGAATGACGGAGGTTTACCTCAAAATGAACGGTGGTCGCAATAGAGGTTGCGTGTCCCAACCAAACCACACAGCGGGTTCCTCATGTCCAATTTTGAAGTTGGTCAACATACAATTAAAGTCCGAGGTGTCCAGACGCGAACGCTACAGCTGGCCACGGTGTGGCTTTGCACACTTCCGAATTGGGGTCCCAAGGACAGGGAGCACACTTTGTTGGAAACTCTATGGGATGTCTCCGAATCGTATCCAATGGTGAACGTGTTGCCAGACATTCTTCCGCTGGTTGCGTTTACTGCTCTTTTTCGATGCGTTTACTCATGTGTTATGACACGTTGCCAACTATATTCTCTCTCTCTCTCTCTCTCTCTCTCTCTCTCTCTATATATATATATATATATATATATATATATATATATATATATATATATATATATATATATATATATATATATATTCAGTTAGGGAAGGAACAAAACCGTGGACGTTTGCACGATTTCAAGCCATTTGCGAATAGGAATACAGGATTTTCACACTAAAGGTAGCAGAGTCCATGATACTATCTTATCGGTAAGTCATGAGGGAGTTAGCGCCAATGAGATTATCATATCCTGCAAAACGAAGGATGGTCAACAAGTGTACTAGCTAATAGTTTTAAATCCACAAAAGATGTGTTGCGTTTGGTTGAAACATTATGGTTATCAAGTACAAGCGGTGTGTATTTGCACAGCTTTTATGACATACAACCCAAGTTAGATGAGTAAACAACTTTATATATTTACCGGGCGACTGTAAATAACCGTAATTGGAAGCGATACTGTAAGGAGGCGAAAAATAATGATTACTCAGAAAATGGAAGATCAACTGAAGTGGGAGCTGGCGGGAACTTAAACAGTTGCCACAAGTGAGACCAGACGGATCAACGCAGTTCTGAATGAACTAGAAGAGAGCGGGTCGCAAGATGCGACCGTTAGTGGATCAGTGGCACGAAGAACCGGGAATGTATTCATTGCAAGCACAATTAATCAGGCAAAGGCACGTTATTAGTGCCTCTAAGACCGACTCCAAGCACGGGTTATCCATGGAAGTGAGCTTAGTCCATTACTCACCCGGCTTTCTTTCAAAGGCATCTGTTTGGCAATTAAACGTGGCATGTAAAACTCATTTGACGGTGATATATGCACGTCTAGAAGTTACAGCGAGCGTGCCTTCCGGACATACTACTCACTCAGCAAGAGCTTCATTCCCTTGAGACATGACAGGACACGTGGATAATGAAGTTGTCAGTACAAAAAGCAAGTATCATGTGCAGCCGTTGTTTGATACAAAAAGAATTTATCACACGCAACAACGAATGCCTCTGTGTACAACTGTCTGCCTGCGCTCTCGGAATCCGAAATTCCTGTACTTTTAAATTATCTGAGAAGGTTGAATACCAGAGCGCACCGGGCTAGAAGAGCTGTGGCTAACATCCCCCACAAGGTTTATACCATCTCAATTGGAGCTTAACTATTTACTGTGCTCACCCTTCCTATTCTGTAGTATTGCAGCATACTTTGTGGCAGCATGAGGATATTTGCCAGAAAAACTATAGAATACCTACAGCCGCCGATTACCAAACGCCATTCGGCAAAATCTTTACCTGAACTATCAGAAGCGATGACAGCAACTGTATCTCGGCTCGCTTTAACCACAAAGACAAAGACGCAAGTTGATACTGCCGCACCATCTGATTCGTGGCAATGCCTATTACAACTTACCTACACCAATACCGCAGCACAATTCTAGTTGGGACCTTCGTAACAAAGAATTTACCCTGCTTGTACCACGATACATGGTAAATGTTCGGTCCAAATTCCTTATAATCGGATTTGATGCTCGGTTGAATCGGCTCCGAATCACAATCAGGTACTGGGGAGACTGTGCAATCACTACGCGCTAAGCTGGGAAGCTAACTCGGTCTGGACACTTAATGGGGGAGATTATCTGACGATTTACTTAATGGAGACCCAGATAACGTCTAACCGTTGAGATATCACACCTTTAAACCATGTAAGTAACCCTCAGTTTCTTCAAGACCTGCGGAGTGCAACAGTGCCTTTCATCTTAGCGTACAACACAAACACGTGAGATATGTAGGTTGCCAGAAACACAGACAAACGTAAGAGCACATCTTCCTGTTGTCAGATACGAGCTCAGCGCCGTCCTGGTCGTATTTTGCTCGTGACCTCGTCAGGCCAGTTTATTTCGTTCTCTACATTAGTAAAGTCGTTTTATCCCATAAATATTTGTGCAATGCACTCACACTGGTGACTGGGAGTTACTTCATCATAAATACGTGTACTGTTAGTGTATTTTCCGTGATTCGACCTTACACTGATTTAGTCGTATCGATCAATACCCAATTTATATATAGCAAAGCAGACACCTTGTGGTATGTTATTATTATTATTATTATTATTCAAACCCTTAAATATTATACAACTGACAGTGCCACAACACATAGTTAACAAATACAACAACAACAACGACAAAAGAGGGAAACAGGTGGACAGTAGAAAGGTTTGTAAGGTTTACAAGGCTAATGCGTTGTGCGGGCAGGGATCTTCCCGGTTGCCCGGGCCGAGGAAGTGGGTTGACTTAAGGGACCTCACCCCGAGCATTTGGTCATAAAGACCAGATCCGAAAGGCAGCGGGACGATTAACGGAGATCGTTGACATCTGGGTAGCTTATTCGCCTTCTTTTTATTCAGTAGCAGTCCACGGAGAAGCCGGCGACCAACAAGGTTGTTCTTCCGCCCTCCATTACGTTCTCAATTCTGGTTACAGAAGTGAGTGGTCAGTGACCATATGGCCGGTCACGTTGGCTTTGACACAACGTCGTACGCGGTCTTGTGGTATTTGATAGAGAACCAGGTGACCAGCCCAGATCTCCTCACGCCCTGAGACGCTGCGGCTGACTGTCTGCGACTGCTTATTCATCTCGCCTGCAGGGCAAACAAGACTTATTCGCAGCTATCGCCACAGGAAAGGTATTCCCTGATCTGCAACCTGGGGAGGCGCCCGATAGCGTACAGATCCGTTCCTGGACAACTTGTGGTAGTTACTCCGACGTCCTTGGACATCGCACAAATGCGATTACGTGCAGTTTACGTAGCGTAAAGTTTCATATTTCGTGTATTGGTATGTCTGTGGACCGATTTCGCGTAATTCAAGGTATTCAGCAGGACTTTTTGAAGACCATTTGTAAGTAATGCCTCTCTAAGCTTGAGCAGTATGGAGCCGAAAAGCTTGAGAGGCAGATCAGCTGAACGGTGTGCTGAAACATGCAGCTCGATTTGTCCTGCACCACGATCACAGAAACCTAGTACGGCACGGAATCCATCCCTGGTGTAAAGTGCTAGCGCTTCGGCAAGCTCGACTTCAACGTCTACGCATGCTTTAGTTGACACTAAAACTCTACTTTGCAGTAATACAACTGATGATAAGGAATGGCAGAAGCAAATACCAAAGAAATCAACAAAATGTCCAGCGACCTGAGGCGCTGCATCCTCATGGTCTTTCATGCACCTGAATCCTGTGATTCCCATCCTCAGGTGCACTATGAACATGTCGTCGAGTTTTTGAAAAGTCTGATTCATTGACTGCTCGACGTGGATGATGGCGGGCTGAAAGTGAACCTGATCGCTCGTCTCGGAAGCATAACCTATGATAAAAGTCGACATATGAGGGTGACTCTTATTGAAGAGGCAGGTCCTAAGTTAATACTTTCCCGTCTCAATCGGCTGAAAGTTCCACAGATCCACTTGCTCGCTGACCTAGACCCAACAGACAGGGAAACTCAAGTCTGCGATGATTGAACTAAAGCGGCGAGCGGACGATGGGGAAACAAATCTCCATATTTCAAATTCTCGGGTAGTTACCCGGATTCCTCCGCGAATCTGGAGCAACAGGTTTCCGGTGCTTCCGGCGGGCACAGCTATTCTTACCGCAGCCTGCGCGTAGCCTATAATAACTTCTGCACTCTGATGAACAAACGCAATGAGCTGTGCTACTTTGTAACCTCTTAGCGGCCAGACGTATTAGGCCTTGCTGAGACATGGTTAAACTCCGAGGTAACCACCCAAGAAGTGGAAATCACCGGATATTCATGCTTCCGCTGTGATTGACCATCAAATGATCGCGGTGGCGTTCTACATTACATAAATTCTTCCTTGTGTGGGAGACTAGTGAGCGCCTACCAAAGCGCTGATGGTCTATGTGAGCAGTTATGGTGTTCGATTCACCTCAGACGCTGAGAGATGCTCGTGAGCGGGGTATATGACAGTCCACGGAGCCGCTGCTTGGACTGGTTGTTGCATGTCAGCAACCATATGAGTTGCCAGGTGCTCCTACTCATGGGCGATTTCAACTTACCCCGAATACAGTGGCCTGAGGCTGAACTACTCCCCAGCCATTGTGAAGCCGAGGGGAAGTTTGCGGAGTTGATATTTAAAAGTGGGGCCACACAGCACATTAACCAACTGACGCGCATAACTACGCACACGACTCCATCATGCTTAGACCTGCTTTTGATCGGCTGTGAGCAAGGTGTGCATAACATTCAAGTCTTGGAGTCAGTGGGAGCGAGTGACCACTAGATGATCATAGCCAGCATGGAACTGCCGCTGCCGTATTCTCCCCCGCTGGAGCCAGTCTTCAACTATTGGAAGGCGGACTTTAATGGCCTCATTCGAGCAGCGAGCCAGACGGACTGGTCTTTACCACAGGATTCATCTATTGAAACCTGTTGGACTATCATTAAAGAGGGAGTAAAATCGTTGTGCACCGATTTTTACTCCTCAACGATCGGGAAGTTAGGCCAATCAAACCACATTGGTTCGACAAAGAGTACAACAAACTGGCCCGACGACGACGCAGACTATGGAACAAGTGCGTGTTATCTGGCTCTGATGAGGACTACAATGTGTATAAGGTACAGCGAAATCGCTACAACGACGCGAAAACAAGAAAACGCAGAAGATTCGAAGAGGAGCTTGCAGCCACCGCAAAAACTGCTCCCAAGAGGATCTTTGCATACGTGAAGCGGCGCCTGAGGCCTGTAGCCAATGTCCCAGTGTTTGAAGGCTCCGATGGACAGCCGCTAACCTCGAGTGCAGATCGTGCGTCCGCATTGGCGACGCACTTCGCCTCCGTATTTGCAAGTGACCAGGGGTCTGTAACGGGTTCGACGAGTACCGCTCCAGCCGAACTTAACAGCCTGGACCGCAATATTGAGGATGTGCGCAAGCGTCTAGCAAATCTTGACGGGACAAAACCTGCTGCGCCTGATGGTATACACCCGCTGATCCTCAAGTCCCTATCGGCCATCATCGCGCCTTCTGTAACTGGTCACTATCCACTGGACTGTTACCAGACGACTGGAAATGCTCAGTCGTAAAGCCAATACCGAAAGGTGGTAACCCAAGGAAAGTGGATAACTACCGGCCGATCTGCCTGACTACTGTTTTGGCGAAAACACTCGAGAAGATCGTGAAGAAGAACCTTCTGCAGCTTCTCGAGTCGAAAAACCTGTTGACCTCCGCACAGCATGGTTTCATGAAAGGTCGCTCGTGCATCACCAACCTACTGTTGACAAGGCACGAGTGGTTACAAGCGATGAACCAAGGCCATTCAGTCGATGTCATTTACATTGACTTCAGTAAGGCTTTTGACAAGGTTAACCATGCAGTGCTCCTTGACAGGCTGAGGATGTACGGTGTTGGTGGTTCACTACACAAACGGATCAGAAATTTCCTTGTGGATCGGAAGTGGAGAGTCCAGGTGGACAACCATCTAACGGACTGGTATTCATCGAGCAGCTGCGTGCCCCAAGGCACTGTACAGGGGCCAATATTGTTTCTGATCCAAGTAAACGATGTGCCTAAGCTACTCCAATCACCTTGTGCGTTGTTCGCAGATGACTTGAAGGTATGGAGAGTAATCTGCACACTCAATGATTGTGATTTACTTCAGCAGGATCTCGACAGCCTCTCAACATGGTCTACAGAGGTTAACCTTCCGATCAACCCTGCTAAGTCGCAATTTATGAGGTTGGGTAAATGCGAGCACAGCCGAACGTACACAGTGGCTGATCAACCGCTGCATCCCGCGTCTTTCGTGCGCGACCTCGGTGTGCTCTCACGCTGCGACCTAAAGTCCATTGACAACACGAATAGGCTGTACCAAAACAGCCTTCGGATGCTTTGGGCGCTCAGGCGCACCTTCAGCACTTGGTCCGAAGAGATTGCCACTCGCCTCTTCGTCTCGATAATGCGACTAATGCTAGAGTACGGCTCTCCAGCATATTGTCCCATCACGCTGGGCGAGGTAGAAAAGCTTGAGCGGGTGCAGCATATAGCCACGAGGCTGATTCCCAACGTACGACGGATGCCATATGAAGACCGATGTAAGAAACTAGGGCTGTACACCCTAGCATATCGTCGGCTGAGGGTTGACCTAATCATGACGCACCGGATATTACATCTGAGCGATTACCCCATGTTGAGACAACTGCTTCATCTGCACACACAAAGCGGCACGCGAGGACACCGGTACAAACTTATCGTACCGCAGTTGAAGCGGGTCGCTCACCAACTCTGTTTCGAACGTAGAGTGGTGAATACCTGGAACAACCTGCCGCAACCGGTAATAGAGGCGAATTCAGTGGCCGAATTTAAAAAGCTTCTAGACAAACATTTCGCAGAGGCAAAATATAAAGAGCGGAATGATAATTAATAGGTTGATGTCCAGGAGCGAAAATTGATGCAGCTACACAGAATATGCTCTCCTCGCTGCTACTAATCAATATCAGTATCAGTATCACAACGTCGCGCGGTGGCTGGCCAAACTATTAGATCCGGTGCGTAAACTCCGCGCTACGTATTGCCTGAAAGACTCCTTGTAACTGACTGAGACGCTGGAACAATTGTCACTGAGTGCAGAGCTTATGTAATTTATAAATGTGCACTCCCTATTCATCAACGTTCCTTTACGTGAGACGATTGATTTTATTCTGAGTGAGAATATGTCTGTTGGCCTGCCAGTGGAGTATTTAAAATATATGATTCTATTGTGCACCGAGAACATACGGTTTGAATATGAGGGGACCGCATACAAACAGGTCGACGGGGTCGCTATGGGCAGCCCTCTGGGACCAGTTTTAGCCGACATCTTCCTCGGCCTGATAGAAAGACAAGTTGATGCCAGCATTGGTGAGGCGACGTTGTACAGGCGATACGTGGATGATAGTTTAGTTTTCAACAGCGGAGAACATTTTACCCAGCTGCTGACCAAACTGAATTCAATTCACCCTACTCTGTTGGTATTCTATGAAGTGGAACAACACAGTTGCCTGGCGTTTTTGGATATACTTAGGAAACGGGCTGAAGGTAGGTTGCAGCGCACTGTTTACCGCAAATCGATTTGAACTGGACAGTACCTTTATTTTTCAAGCTTCGCCCCGATCGCATCCAAACGCGACTTAGTGAAAACCCTCTTTTACCGGGCTAGATGCATTTGCAGTCCCGAAACGTTACAAGCCGAAGAAGAATTTCCACGCATGATCTTAATTTCTAATGGATGTCCTGAGAAGTTTATTCAAGTACACAGCAGACCTCCCAGCGTGAAAACACCGGTGTTGATGGCTGAGAAAATGGATGTTTATTTGTTCTTTGCCGTTCAAGTGGGACCATGTGGCAAATGATATCGGACGCAAGCTCCGGTCCGCCCTAACGCGAACTACACGACAGCCCAGTTACGACTCAGGCATACCACGCGAGGAGTTGTTCTTCATTACCATCAGAGCATCTCGTCAGTTAGTTCGGCCTCTCACGTTGTTCATCAGTTCACCTGCGTTTGCGGTGCCATTTACATAGACAGAACAGACCGTCAGTTAGCTCAAAGGGTAGCTGAACATTTACTAAAGTGGTTGGGACAAGTGATTACGCAGCAACGTGGGACCAATCTGAGAATTAATCGGAGCCCAGCATCGTCAATCACCAAGCACCTCATGACAACCCGTCATCACGTGAACCCCGAGACAGCGTTTAAAGTGTTAGTACGTTACAAAATCCCGATAATGCTGGCAATTAGTGAGGCGTTGTTAGTTAAGGCCTATCAACCTGCGCTATGTGCACAGAAACTCTTGAAGCGATCAGTTCGGTTTCCATGGTTTTGACTGTGACATTTTGATTGGTGGTGCTTATTTTTTCCATGTATATAATCCTTTGTGTGTTTCTGCTCGTATTGTGTTTGCGACTGAAGAGAACAATCGAATTGTTGACGTATCGCAATCTCTGACTTCTCTCTTCCTTAACGAAAAGGCTCAGATGGACTGCCCGTAACCTCGAGCCCCGATCGTGCATCAACATTGGCTGCGAATCTCGCTCCCGTATTTGCGAGTGACCAGATTAACGAGTTCGACAAGTATCACTTTCGCTGAACTAGACAGCCTGGATTTGCGGCGTTGTAGATTTACCTTAACTTCTGGCAAGACTTGACAGAAGAAGCCTGCCGGGCCAGATGAAATCCACTCACTAATCCTCAAGTCCCAGTCAGCCATCATCTTGCACGCTGTAACTGATCTGTTCAAAAGGTCGCTGTCCACTGGACTATTACCCGGCGACTGAAAATGCTCAGCCGTAAAGCCAATACCGAAAGTTGGTAACCCAAGCAAAGTGGATACCTACCGGCCGATCTGCCTGACCGCTGTTTTGGCAAGACGCTTGAGAAGATCGTTAAGAGGAGTCTTTTGCAGCTTATCCAGTCGAAAAACCTCTTGGCACTCGCACAGCGTTGTTTCGTGAGGTCGCTCGTGCATCTCCAACCTACTGTTGACGAAGCACGAATGATTACAAGTGCTGAACCAAGGCAAGTCGGTCGTTATTTACATTGACTTCAGTAAGGCTTTTTACAAGGTGAATCATGCAGTGCTCCTCGACAGGCTGAGGGTGTGCATGCTGGCGGCTCTCTACATCGATGGATCAAGAATTTCCTTGTTGATCGAAAGTGGCAGGTCCAGGTCGACAACCATTTGAACGAATGGTATCCATGGAGCAGTGGCGTGTTCCATGGCACTGTACTGGGGCCGAGTTTGTTTTTGATCCATGTAAATGATGTGTCACAGCCACTCCGTTCAGCTTGTGCGTTGTTCGCAGATGACTTGAAGGTGTGGAGAATAATCCTCGCACCCAATGACTGTGACCTGCTTCAGCAGGAACTGGAGTGCCTAAAAAAAGTGGTCTGCAGAGGTCAACATTCCGATCAACCCCATCAAGTCGCAATTCATGAGGCTGGGTAAGTGTGAGCACAGTTGCACCTACATTGTGGCGGGTCAATCATTGCATCCCAATCCTTTCGTGCGAATCCTCGGTGTACACTCAAGCTGCGACCTAAAGTCCATGGACAACAAGAATAGGTTCAGATAAGTTTGGAAACCATCGGTTGGTACAGTAGTTTGGTAACGTTCCCATCTTGACACAAGGGCTTCGTCAGAGCAGGTAAAGCCGTGGGCAATTCAATGGGATTTTATAGCGAACAGGGGCGATAACCGCGTTACCCGATACTTGAGCCAAGGTGTCATTGCGGCAACAGTTCGTGATGTCACCTCAAATGGTTTAATCAGAGTGGCAATACTCCAGGTGTTCCTTTGTGTTTCATGGCACTGACGGATAAGCCTATAGTGTTGACAATGGGAGTCAACTCGCACTTTTCATTCTGACCCACGCGCCGGCGCTCGTCAGGCTGGCCGAGCTAAGATCGCTCGCCACACATTAGAGAGTTCAAACCCCTCCATTCTATTCACGCAGTCGTCAGATTTGGCAATTTTCACCGCATCGACGATCAACCGCCTAGGAGTTGTCCTATACACTATGTTTTCCAAGTCTATCTGGTGACCCGTGTCTAATACATGTACAGTCATGGCCGAGTCTCTTACTATTGCCTGGTATTCCAACTCGTTTCTTGGTAGTCTTGAAATGCGCCTACTGTGCTCTGAGATTCGCGTGCGTAATTCTGTCGTTGGTTGGCCTATGTACACATGTGCACAGTCCTTACATATAATTTTATAAACACAGTTAATCGCCCTATCCTTGGGAAGGAGGTCCTTCAAGTGTACCAGTGCCAAAAGTAAAGTTCGATCTCGCTGAAAGATCATCCTTATATTTTCCTTGGTTAGTACCCTCCGAATTGCCTCCAAGGTGTCTTCCTTGTACGGAATTTCTACCGTCCCTCTACACTCAGTTGTGGGGCTTGACTGCCTGTTTAGCACTTTATGCACTTGGTGTTTGACTAGCCACCGTGTGTAACCATTTTCGAATAATTGGATCATTGCCACTTTCGGCACAGCCTTTTTGTCTTCCTCTATCGTGCACAAGGTTTGTGCCCTGTAGAACAGCGCTGAGGCTATCCCAGTGTAAACCTGTTTAGGATGATCCGAAGTGCAGTGGAGTGCGTCGTCAGTATCCGTTGGCTTGCGATTTATTGTCGTCCTTAAATTTTTCCCGTTCCTATGAACCAAGCAGTCGAAAAATGGTATTGTACCGCTACAAGATTCCAACTCAAAAGTAAACTGTATCTTCTCATCAACGGTGTTTAAGTGGTCAAACAACTCGTCCTTCTTATCCCGTTTAACGAGGACAAAGTTGTCGTCTACGTAATGCCACCAAACTTTTGGCGAGTTAATGGTGTTTGTTAACGCCCTGTTCTCGAAGTCTTCCATATATATGTGCGCCAGTACAGGGGATATTGGCGATCCCATGGCAGTGCAATGAATACCTTCTTCTTTGAAGCTTCAGTTCGATTTTCCTGCGGCCTGGTTTTCTCCCCCTACCTTACAAAGAACATGCTAGGGTACCCATTTTCACTTAGGGTGGATGTGGTACCCTGTAACTTCCTCACTCGTTTCCTCTGATCATATACAACCGGCTCTTACGAAAGCTGCAAGAACCAGAAAGCGCTTGTAGCTCATGGGGCAGTATCTGTCGAAGTTTAATTATTGCCCCGTCCAGCTCGGTTTATAATAAATTGATCTCACGAGCGAGCCATCTGATCTTCTTACCAAGGCTACATCCAAGAAGTGGAACTTTCCTGCCTTACAACGGAGAAGAAAATGGCAGACGGCTCTGCTGTAGCTTACCTCACGCCATAAAAAGGTCTTACTATACAGCTGAGTTTGTGTTGCTCCACAGAACCAAAAAGCTACTACACTAATCCAATTTGGACAAACCTCACTCTACTGTCACCACCTCATGTGTTTACCAGTGTAACTGTAGTTGCGGTAGCATGTAATTTGGCCGGACAGAGAGGAGAATGTCCATTCGGATTTCAGAACACGTCTCGCGGAACCATGCTGTCTGCGGTGCAACATTAACCACCAGCTCCGTTGCCCAGCACTTATTCGACTGTTCGATGTGTCAGAATCTCCACGAAGCATTCAAGGTGAACAAAAGACAGAGCGACCCCAAGTTGTTGCGTTTTGCTGAGGCTTCTGCCATCCGACGTTTGAAGCCTAACCTATGCAAACAACTTGCGTTTGTGGCCAACCTTGCTTTGCCTTGGTGAGGCAAGGCACGCTAACCAACGCCACTAACCATCGATTTCTGGTATTGACCTATTACTCTCAAGAGTGTGAAATTTTCACTCATTGTATGTAAGCAGCGGAAGAGAATACACGAAATATACCGAATTCAGCATATTCTGCAGAAATGTTCGTTGTTGTTGCTCCGTTAAAATCTACATTCCGTTTCATTCGAAACCCTAGCTGACCTGTCAGTAGGACCAGTAGCATTAGGATGCACAGATATTAAACGCTGGAACTTACGCATTTGTCTTTTCTTTGAATCCCCCTTGTTTCAATTTGACCTCCGAAGCCTTATTGAAAATTCGGTTATAGTCGAGAGGCGTTATGACGGTCTTTAGATCCACGCCCAGCCGACTCGCGTCGATGCGGATCACGCTTAAACGCTTGGTCACTAGGTACATTCGCTTTTCAGGAAGCCCTTGGAAGCATTAAATGCAATCCTTGTGGAGATGTACGTACTGTTCGGAGGTGTCACTGTGAGACACTTGGGGATCAGGTTAGTCTTAAGACATTTCATGTTTCCAAACCTCTCTGAACTCCTGACTATTCGGTCGGTTCCAATTATCTTCCAAGAATTCGAAACACGAATAGGCTTTTCCAAAACAGCCTTCGTATGCTTTGGGCGCTCAAAAGCAGCTTCAGAATTTGATCTGAAAAGATTAATACTCACCTCTTCGTCTCATTAATACGACCAATGCCAGAGTATGACTCTCCCGCGTCTTGTCCTATCACCCGGGGCGAGGTAGAAAAGATTGAGCGAGTGCAGCATGTGGCCACCAGACTGATTCCAAATTTACGAGGTGTGCAGTACGAAGACCGGTGTAAGAAACTAGGGCTTTGCACCCTAACTTGTCGTCGACTGCGGGTTGACTTCATCATGACGCACCAGACATTACATCTGGGTGATTACCCTATGCTGAAGCCGCTGCTTTATCTGCGCACACCAAGCAGCACACGAGGACACGGGTATAAGCTTGTCGTACCGGATTTGAAGCGGATCGCTCACCAACTCTGTTTTAAACGGAGAGTGGTGAATACCTGGAACAACCTGCAGCAGAACGTAGTTGAGCGAAAGCCGGTGTCGGAATTTAAGAAATTCCTAGACAAACACTGTGCCGATATAAAATATATTGAGCGCACCACAACATAACGGGTCATTGTCCCTGAGTGACATTAGATGCAGAGATATCTCTTCTTACTGCCTCCAACCAGCAATCAGCAATAACATGCTGGGAAATATGCGCAGTAACCTTATTGACCATTTGAAGCATAATAGTCCTATGCAGCTAATACAAGCAGTGGTCTTATGTACTCTCTAACACTTTCCATGATGCTAAATTTAGTAACTTCGTAGAAATCAATATTCACATACCTATAATGCGTAGCATATTTTTCCTGAGGGCAATGGGCTTTTCACGTTAGTGAAGTTTTACTGGGTACTTATGCTTTCGGTATTATACATAAATTGCTCACTAAATGTCACACAACCCAAGTGCATTGGAGGGAAACATCACTTTGAATTCTCATGCGTGTTAACCTACATGACAATAAATAGTCTATCATTGTATACTAGAATTTGCGTTTTTCTATAACTTATTGTAGTGTTAAATGATAATTTCATGTCTATTCTTGCGTGTTCAGCCTACGCATATGGGACCGACGTGCAGCAAAATTAGAGATCCGTGCCTAGAGATGTCCAGCCCTTCAGAAGTACCGGGCAACACTTCATGCAATGCCCCGAATGGAGGTGTATGTATCGGAGTGCCAGGAACAAACACCTACCGCTGTGTGTAAGTGTATATGGATGCAGTAAAGAATAAACCAGAACTCGCAGCTGTAGAATGACACAGCGACTGAAGTATATAGAATAATATTCCGCTAGATTGCTTGTTAATTAATCAGCCTAAATCTGTGCGGCTTCTCCGTGCAAATCAATCCGTGCAGTGAAAACGATGGGCGCAATACAAACGCGGAGTGGCGCCAATCGAATTCTGACATTAGCGTAAATATTTCGCAATTTGTTATCTACTTAGACATTTCCTATTTTAGTGCCAATATATGCAAAGATGCACACCCGGTTATAAATTTGGAAGGTGGTTGACTGTGGTATCGGCATATGCACTAATATTCATAATATTTAAGGCTCTAGAATACGAGCAATTTGTAATATGATGACGGCGTTAACGTGATCAACCTGAGCACTACAAGAACAGTCCAATTGGGACAACTACTTTGATATATGCGAACACTATCTGTAGGTCAAGTGAAGTCAAAACTGACTATATGAACCCGACTGGGAATATTTTCAGCCTTTTGCACTATTATGCTATGATAATAATCATTTGCATACCCGTGGGGTTTTTGTGGAAGATAACTAGAAGAGGTATCCTAGGGATCATTACGAATCTAAATGCATCCGGAGCAATCCAACATTAATTCTAGCTTTGTTTCGTAAGTAAACTACTGAAGCAGCAGAGCAGGAACATGTCGATCAACTCGTAGTTTATTGGTACATGGGGTTAGTGGATCTGAGTTATTAGAAATTCTGTAACTAGCAAAACCTATTTGGTTAGGACAACCTGAAGCGACCTTAGCTGCGATGCACTGGCTACCATATATACTCGATCTGTCAAGGCTACACTGCTGGCACCTAACGCCGTTTCCCAAGCAGATGTCTTAAGCACATTTGTATGCCTTCGACCGTGTGATGAACCCATTTCTAAATACATAAAACACTCCGAATTTTTAGCGCTCTAACATGAACATACTTGTTAGTGGTAGGGTCGGTTTCTAATAAAAGAGCGTACCAATTTCCAGCCTGGCGCTAATGATTTGGCTTCCGTCTGTGCGTACGTGAATGCCGGGATAGATATATCTTTACGCGGGACCTGTTTCAGCGCTGGTGACTCACCAGTCTACTTTGGAATTGTTGAGACCGGACTAACTCAGTCCTTTAGATTGTCAGCTTTAATAAGTGAACTCAATTCACCAATTTGCTCAGTTCAGTAGTGAACCTATCACAAGGCGAAAGGAAGTCTCGTAGCAGACAGAATAATCGGTCGTTTCAGGAGTCGTTCTGGCGATAAATGAGCGGGTTCTTCAAGTCTTCCAAATCCTGGTATAATCACTGACGGATTTAGGCTGCTGATGTTATTGCCCATCTGAAAAGTAGGCAGATAACGAGCATGGTTAAGCTGATTACAGCTCAAGGGAATTAAAGCCACTAATGGGCTTTTGATCTCACTTTAGGAACATGAATTCAAGTAGATATAACACATTCTTAAGGATCAAATAGTTGAATATAACCATGTGTTTTTGTTACACCGTAGTAATTCGGCATTCGCAAGTAGGTTTTTTGACCAGACGTGCGTCTCTGGACAGGGCGATTGGGAACAATGAACGGCGATATATTACAGGTAAAAAAGCGATTGCTTTACAAGTCCCGCAGGATGGCTGAAGTGAAAGAAAAGACAGGTGTAAAACGTAAAGTTAAGCGTCAAGCGATTCAGTTGCAGTATTCATTAAAACATTTTAGAATGTGTATTGTATTGATACTGTAGAGTAATATGGGGAAGGTGTCTTAAGAACAAAAGTAAAGACAACGCTTACTCGTGCGCCGCTTCCTTGGACTGAGTTAATTGATGAATGCAGTTGTAGTATTTCCAACGATATTCCACAGCCGCAGCGTGTAAGTAGTGAAGCACAAAAGCTAAGCATGAGCATCGTTTGATCGCGTTTGGTTGACGTAGACATCACTGATTATATAGCGCAATGTACGTGGATGAGTGAATCATCCAGACGTCTTTTGAATAGCGTTGGGGTGGGGAAGAAACAACGTATGTAAGAAGATGGTTCTAGTGCTGGCAAAAACGAAGGGGAAAAAAATTCCGGCGGCCTTCCAACCGGCTCTATTGTGTGGCCAGATTTAGGGTGTGTCTTCTGAGGGTGGTATTGTGATTCAGCTTTAGTACGTGACGACAAGAATGGTTTGGATTCCTCAGGATCATATAAGTCACTATCAAGTCGCCACGCAGGCGCCGATATTGTCTACTGTAGACCCCGAGACTTTTCGGCCTCAATCGGTAAGTAGGATGAAACAGGCCCTTTACCTTCTTGGTCGCCCTTCGTTGTAGCAGTTCAAGAGCGGTAAGGTCTTGCTTTTGCCATGGCTGCCAGGCGTGGATGGCGTACTCAGAATGAGGTCGAATGTAGGCGTTGAGTATCTGAGAAGACATGGAAGGATCAAGCGCCTGAATACCTTCCGCAAAAGGCTATGGTCTTGGTTAGCTTTATTGCAGGCTTTCTCTGGCTGACGGGAACAGCCCAGATATTCCTGCACTATCACGCCTAAATCGCATTCGGTTGAAGTGCGCTGCAATATTTGATCCCCCACTCTGTATTCCCGTGGCTTTTTGGCGTATGCTCAACCCCTTACACTTTGAAGGGTTGAACTGAAGCAGGTTTTGAGTTAACCATTCACAAACCATGTCAAGATCATCCTGAAGTGCTGCGTTATCGCTGGTTGTTCTAATGGCTCACCATATCTTGAGGTCATCAGTGAAGAGTAAGGACTTGGAGGTGACCACTGTCGCCAGGTCGATTATATAAATCAGGAATTGTCCTAGACCAAGTACTGAGCCCTGGTGCACTCCGCACTTAACATCGCTTGGGTCAGAGATGACGCCGCAAACGCTAACATTCAGATGTCGTTGAAGCAAGAAGTTAACTATCCAACCTAGGATTGGGTCAACGATTACACAGCAATGCAGCTTGTGAAGGCGATTACGGTGGTTCCGACGGTCAAAGGTCCTTCAGAAGGTCAGATATACTGTATCAACACCTACGCCGCTGTCGACGGTCTCAGTCTAACTGGATCCAGCTGGTAGCAAATTTGAAGTGCAAGATCGGTTCTTGCGAAATCCACGTTGTTCTTGTGCTATGATATTGCGTTTTTCCAAGCACTTCGTGAGCGCTTCGGTAACAAGCGCTGCCATGATTTTGGAGAGTACCGGAAGTAGTGTTATCGGGTGATAATTGGCCGGATCTGTACGACTTCCCTCTTTATGGATGGGATGAACGATTCCCTGCTTCCACATTATTGGCACCTGCATTTCATCAAGGCATTGTTGGATGAACTTGGAGAGTGGGTCCGCCAAGTTTACTGCAGCCAATTTCGACGGCTTTGGACGAATATTATCAACGCCGGGAGAGATATGCCCGCGTATGGCAATTAGCCGTTTCATAACATCCGCAGTCGTAAACCTGATGTGTCAAATTCCTGGTGGTGTTACAACGATCGGGAACAGTGTATGCGGCGATGTCGTGCTCTGGAAGTTCGTGGCGAATTGTTGACATAGGGTGTTTGTCGCCTCGGTTGCGGTTTGTGCGAGTCCACGAAACGTGTGTAAGGCAGGAATTCCTCGCTGCACTTTGCGGAGCTTGTTAACGTGTCTGTAGTGGAGCTTTGGGTTTACAAGGAATTTCTGTATTCAGCTTGAACCACAGGTATCTTGTAAATCAACAGATGTAAGTAAACGCGCTTCTATTTTTATTTATTTACCACTTAACCTATTAAAATATTGGAGTCTAACGGCTGCTCAGCATGGAAGAACACGTTCCGTTTGTGCACTTTGCTACTTTCGGATATAGGCGGAACAACATTCTTATTTTTTTGTTAACAGGTAAATAAATAAATAAACAAGTAAACGGTATATTTCTCGACATGCGAGCCACAGGCCAAATAGCAACCAGATCAATTGGTACAACAAAGTTGGAGAGTGGAGGGATTTTTCAAGATCTGTTATGTTCTCAATAGTGTTGGATGTGCTCAGTCATTTAAAAGTAGTAAAATATGGAAAAGTTAAGAGTAGGAATAAAGCTATATATAGCCGTCAGTACTCGTAAGGTAATACGACCCTGCAAAATATCGTCTCCCGGAGACCTGCTTCCACACTTCACTTACACATCTCATTTGTCCATGTGCTGTTTTGGCCTACAGAAAGTATATACTGATATTTTTGACTTGTTTTTTCCTGTTGGCTGTTGTAATATGCAACTTCTGTCATCATCATCGTGACACATTATACATAAATATGTATAAATTTATGTGGCGGCCTGTGTAACATATTAAGCTCTCCCTTTATACAGCCATCATTGAAGCAGTTCGAGTATAGCATTTTTAATATTCGCCTGAGATCTTGACAACTCGCGTAGCATGAGTGTACTGCCTTTTTGGGAGCATTTACAAGTACCTCTTGGTTACGCCACGCTCTGACGACCTTGTATCAACTCTCCTAGTCGGCTGAACAAATGTGGCGCGACAAAGTAACTGACAAAATTCGAAGCTGCACGATCCGTGAGACAGTCGCAACCTGCTTACTAGGAGCAAATTGAACGGGCTCCTTGACCGAACGCAATTTCACACTCAGCTACCCAACCCCAGAGAACAAGACAAAAAGACAGGCCTTTCGCGTAGGCAGTTTTACCGGCCAGGCTCAAGACGATTACAACGCAGTCCACCTCGATGGCGCCCATGATTTGCGTAAGCAAACCCTGGATGCAACTGAATTGGTACTATGCAAATATGCCAACGGAACATGATGAAAAGTGTTTATTGGTAGATGTGGAGGCTGGACTGGAAAATGAATGTTTCCTAGGTAAAATAAGGCTGAATGTATTATGATTGAAGGGAGGTTGGTTGGAAACAGGAATGTTTTCCGAGGTACAAAGGCCAATCGAAACGTGTATGCCTCAGTATTTGGTAGGCTGATCGAAACGTGCACTTGGTTGAATCGTCTCATTGCCTTCCATGGTTTAAGCTTATAATCATTACGGGGTCTTTGGGTTCCCATAACATCCCACTTCAAGTTTGAACCTCCGTTTTAGTTGCGGATCGATCTGCAGTCTTTCAGTCTTTCGACGGATGCCCTCGGACCTGCGGTGCGGACCGGTTGGGTTTTTCGTCAGCTATGCGACTTCCATAGGCCCCGGTTATTGCGCAGTCATTCCAAAAGTATCCAATAGTAGATGCAGCAACATTCGTATACCCAACATGGATTGTTCATTGGGAGTTCCGCGTCGCGGTTGAAGTTGGTTTTGGTGGCGAACCCAAGTGTCGTCTCCTACAGCGACATCATGAAGCACACTACCACCATGGATCGTCACTGTTGCGTTGATCCAGCGTGGATGATCTGCTCGATAGTTGCGATCGTATACCGGGGCTTCAGCGACGAATTTATTGTGTTTGGTGCAGATAGTAGATTGGCTTGGTGGCTGTTCGGTTGGGATGAGCGCTTCGTTAGTGGTGCGCAGCTTGCGGTCTATTAATGCTTCAACCGAAGACTACTATCCTAGAGCCGCTGGATTTGATATGGACCGATAAGAGAGCAGGAACTCTCAATGGCATTCATTCACGGTCCCCTCCCCACGAGAGTTCAAGAGTGCCCTCTTGTAGGGGCCTACGAACCTCTCCGCTTGACCATTGGACTGGGGATGGCGGTGAGTGTGGGTGTTGGATGCAACGCCGGTGACAAAATTCTTCGAACATGGAAGACGTAAAATAGGTGCCATTTTCGGACACTAAGACCTCGGTGAATCGATGCTGACTGAATATCCGTTGTGGACAGTGCATTACCAATCCACTACCTCTGGAGATCGGCCTAGTCGTGGCCAATAGTGGTGAGGAGCGAGATAATCAAATAGCAAAGGGACGAAGGAGCAGTAATGAGAAGATAATGGGCTTTCTCCCAAGTTGTCCGATACGGATTGTACAAGTTATCACTGGAGAACAAACCCTCAGAAAAGTAAAATTTGTTTAAAAGGAATTTTCAGAGGAACTACTTGAGATGGTTCCAACAGTTGTAGGAGATCAAATTATAGAGATTGGTGATGTGAAATCAATTTTATGGCCCTGAAAAATGCAGTTTGTACACAAATTTTCTATAGGGAGGGAGAGAACTCTGTATGCAGTGTAAAGCAAGTTTACTGTCGTTCCAAAAGTTTAGTTGCGTTCGGTAAGAGAACAAGTTAATTTTGAAAGTGGTAAGCGTTCAGGGTGATAGTAAACATGCATGATCTTGGTAGGTTTTCTGATCGTGCCCACAGATGAATCCAGTCAAAAACAGATAATATCTATATTTTTTCACGGAGCACGGAGAACTGCAGCCCGCGCCTAAGTGGTGGGCTCCAGGAAAAAGTTGAAACTGTTTAGTATTGCAGAACGAATATGAAGCAGTTTCCTAGAGGGGAACTGTAGGACATATTTCCACTTTAATAAGCGTAAGCTTCATGGTAACCAGGATATTTTTTCTTTAGAAAACAGCTTTTGTCTACTGATGGACATGGGGAGAGTAGCAAGGTCTGGCAACAAAAGAAAGAAAACGTATCCAGTTATTTAGGCTATAACCATCTTGCACCAATTTCATACGGGGATTCATTTGTCATAGTGGGTCGCAGTATATCTATCGCTGTTTCTAGGTTAAGTAATAAATGTATAACGTTTTGGAATTTTATCTCTGACTGGGTTTCACGTATCTCAGATGGAAATCTGTTCCATGCTACGGAGTAATGGTTAAGGAAAAGTGGTCGGACAGTTTTATTCGCGATCGTTTCACTTTTACTGTTGTTGTTTCTGCTGTTATTTCTAGTGCGATACATTGACATTATTACTCGTTGTACTGTTGGATGTGAGAAGTGTATTTTTGGATAATTGTATCAAAGCCGAAGAGGTAAACGCCCATTCTTCGCAGCCACAATGCATCAACTGTTAAGGTAATGCAACGAACCATCTAAGAAAGGGTAGTGGAATAGCCTAGTAGACGCTCAGTAAATGATCGTTGTACGCGTACCAGTGAAATACAATCACTCACTCCAGAATTACAGTAAATGATAGAGTCCTAATCAAGCGATCGACGTGCTGTTATTTCATACATAGTGTAAACCCGGTGGTTTAGGAGTAGTGGTCACAAACAACATCCCGATGGTCCCGGGTTCCATGCCTGCTAACTCTATCGGATGAAATGTAATAACATCGAAACGTTTGATAGTAGTGCAGTGTTTTGCTGCCCGTTGTGTCGCCGTGATCACGATGTGATCAGTTTCAACTTCGTCTGCTATGCAGAAAAATCTGATTGAGAACCATGAGACTGTGCGCACCATCACAAGCTACGATCGATTAGCCCAGTTCGTCAACGCCACAACTTGGTCGTTTCTCGAAGAAGAACCCCCGGAAGTCGCCTGGCTCGAGTTCGTCAAAAACGTCAGCCAGCTGACTGCAGAGGCTTCAGAGATAAAAGTTTGGTATAAGAGTAAATCATGTTCTTATGTTAGGAGCAGAACTCGGAAATAGATGACAGTACGCAACGCAGCATGGCGAGTGTACAGAGAGGCTCCAGTACAAGAAACTTTGGACAACTACGTAGCTGAACGTAACCACTGCACCCAACAGTTAAAAGAAGACAAAGCCGCTTATCAGCAGAACATCGCAAAAACCTTCAGTTCTAACCACAAACAACTATACAAGCAGGCTAATAGCCTACGGAAGGTGAGGCAAGAATTTCCTCCACTCAGGACCGCTGATTGCCCAACAAGAACGGCTGTGGAAACAGCAAACGCGCTGCAGATACAATAAGCCCCCATGTTTGAAGAGTCTCGCCACCAAGCGATCTACCAACCTTTGTCTTCTGCTCGCCAGGACTAACCCACATCACTTTCACCGCAGAGGCTGTATTGCAAAATCTGACGTCTCTACGCAAACACACCTCGCCGGGTGTCGACACCATTCATCCAGAGGCACTGGGAGCAGCAGCAAGCCAACTGGCAGGAACTTTAGCTCAGTTTTTCCAGCGCTGCTTAGACCAGAACCAAGTTTCCGTCATGTGGAAGCTTGGATTAATAACCCCGATTCACAAAGGTGGAAGCAGAACTAATCCCTCCAACTACCGCTCAGTATCCCTTCTTCCTATACTCTCCAAGGTCCTGGAATCCATAGTTGCCGACGCACTAATGTGCTATCTGGAAAACTGCAGCGTCATCACTCCTGAACAGCACGGTTTCCGTCGACAGCGGTCATGTACAACGAATTTACTAATTGCACGCAGTAGTTGGACCGAGGCAGCTGACGCTGGAGAAGGAGTTGATGTGATCTACCTGGATTTTACCAAGGCTTTCGATCGTCTAGACCATCAGATACTACTATCCAAGCTGTAGCATTACGGGATCGGCGACCCTCTTTTAAGCTGAATCGCCAACTTTCTACTTCAACGGCAATTAGTGGGCAGATTTCGGAGCTCTTTATCCAACCCCATACAAGCTGAGTGTGTTGTGCCGCAAGGTTCAGTTCTAGGTCCACGTTAGTTTTTGGTGTTTATTAATGACCTTCCACAAGGAATCGCTTCAAACTTCCTAATTTTTCCGACGATATCAAGATCTGGCGCACGATCCAGGCGGACGCCGACCAACATGTGCTTCAGAGTGACTTAGGTACGGCGTATCAATGGCCGACCCAAAAATTATTGCATTTCAACGTCAGTAAACGCAAGGTGATTTCCATCCGACATCAGAGCAGCTACTAATACCGGCTAGGAACAAATATACTACAACGATCAACTCTCGAATGTGACTTAGGTGTCTTGATACAAGAAGACTTGGGTTGCTCCAGACAACCGGAAGAGGCCTCGAAGAACGGGAACCAACACGTCGGGCTGTTGCGACAAGCGTTTGGACAAATGAACAGCTCCATATTTCAACAACTCAGTGCGTATGTTCGCCCCCATGTAGAATACGCAATTCAAGCCTGGTATCCATGGCTGTAACACGACCTTAATGCACTTGAGCAGCCACAACGCCGGGCATCTAAGAACGTAATTGGAATGCGCACTCTTTCCTACCAAGAGTGGCTGCAACGATTGGTGGTGTTCAGAGGAGGCCATCGCAGACCACGAGGCAACCTGGCGTACTTGATTCTGCGAGACCAACATCATGTGTGCCGCCCATTACTGCAACTCGGCAGCAATACAAACCTGGGGGCCACTCATTAAAACCAGCAAAACAATACAGTTGTCTGGAGTGCCGCAGAAATTTCTTTTCCATTCGTGTCTGTCACCCGTGGAATGCTCTCCCAGAATCGGACGTCTCTGCACCCACAATAACAGTATTTAAAAGACGGTTGGACGATGCACTCATACACTTACACTTTGTTACTTTACGTCTTCATCCTACACCTGGAGTATACCATGGAATTATTTGTTGTTAACTGTTGGTGCTGTGAATCTAAGAGGATCGCAAGACTACAGCGGAGCAAACGATAAGTCCTTATTTTCATATTTAAATCATTAACTATTTTACTTTCCTTATCATCATTATTGTTATGTTGATATCCCCTGCAACTATCCAACGGGACTTGTAAAGCAACGCTTCTTAACCCGTATACATTCATTGTTTATTGTTCAACTGATTCTTTCAACTTGAATGTTTGAACAGAAGCCCCAAACTCCCACGGGCTTGAGCTGCAGTATGTGTGACGTGTTCGGCAAAGTTATGGGTGTCTGAGTAGTGGATCCCTACGTCACGGATGGTGTGGCGGCGAGACAATGATTTATCATCAATAGTAAGCGAACCTGGTATAATATCACATCTGTAAAATGCTACGTGGCATTTATCAGCTGAGCATGTCATCATCCATTTGGAGCTCCGTGAGTCGAGTACTTTTAAGTCAGGCTGGATTTCGCTTAGCATTACGCTGGCCTCAGTTGGATTAAAAGTGTAAACAATTTTTATCTCATCGGCAAATAGGAAAGCTTTGTTGGAGGAAAGGATGTTAAAAATATCGTTTAGGTATAGTAGGAATCCAAAGGGTCCCAGAACACTACCCTATGTCACGCCACCGGTGACAGACATTGGTTTGTTTGTTTCTTGTTGTATCTGAAAAATCCGGGTTCTATTTGTGAGGCAAAAATGAAACCATGAAAGCAGAGGGTTGCCTAAACTATGTGCAGTTAGTTTGGATAAGAACTAGTTATTCGGGACATGATCAATTACCTTGCGTATATCTAGGTGATCAAGGCTGATGAATCGCCATCCAGCGCACTAGTCAGGAGATCGAGAAAGTCCATCTGACATGTGATGCACGGTCGCGCAATTAGGAAACTGTATTGTGAGGTGTTTCTAAGATTCCACATCATCATGAATTCAACAGTTTTGGACTCTATGAGGCTCCGTCGTTTTAGAATATAGAACTATAGCTTACTAGACAGTAGTTGCTCATTCCATTCAAAGAGGCTGACTTGTAGCGAGGAATGACTACATCCTTATTCCACTGTAATGGCATAATACCGGCTTTCATAGATAGAGGAAAAGATACCATAGTAGTCCAGGGATGTCGGTTTCACCGCTTTTTATCAATGTTGGTGGTAAATTGTCAGGCCCAGCATACCATGACAATTTGGTATAGGAAATAGGCTGATTCATTTCACGGAATTCAAAGGCAACTGTGCACAGCTTGTCAACAGTAAGCAGAGGTAGGATTTGCGAGGTAACCTCAGAAGTGGCGTTAAATATAAAACAAAATAACTTATTAAAACCGCTGCTTATTACAGTTGAATTGTTAGTTATTTGGTTACCATGAATCAATATGGTTGGGGGTTTCCGTACTCCCTCTACTTTTCCTCATTTTGATGAGTTCAAGACTTTTATTATGGCTGTTGAACGCATGTCTTTAAGTATTCGTACTCCTGATAACTCGAAGTCTTAACAGCTTGGTGATGACTGTTTCGCTGTCGTAATACTAGGGAGGTCATTTGTCTTCAACTAGCATTTTCGTAGCTGTGTGAGTTCACGTGCAGAATTTTCTGGGGTGAAGACTGATGTCCTTTTACTAAAAAGACGCAGATACTTCATTAGTATAAGAGTGTCCAGACAAATCATAAAATTTTAATAGAACTCATCGGCAGCCACTTGTTGATCATAGGTTAGGAAGGAATTTTCTCATTGCAAAATTCTCAGAAGGGCGAAAAACGGCTCCAGGTGTAGGAAATATTAACGAATGAAGGCTGAGTCCTGGTGGGATTTAAGAAGCTTTTCAAAGGAGAGCTTGACTAACTTGAGATCGGTGCCATCAGAGACATTGGATAGGCTTAGTGTAAGGAATAAATCGAGGATGTGATTTTCCCGTGGTGGGTTAATGGACATGTTGTCCCCATCCATAGATATGTATAGAGTCCAGTAATGTCGAATATTTAGTAGGTGCCGCGCACAATCTCCAAATCAATATGAGGCGTATGGTAATCTCCTACTACTACTTGGCGTTTAACGGGTAGTTCTGACAAGTAGCAAAGCAAGTGTTCCAGTATTTGTAACTCATCTGTACCTTAATTCGAAGGGGAGTAAGTGCAATCCAAAATCATCGAGGTTCTACCTAAAGCACCATGTACAATTCTGCTGTCAGTATTACTATCTTGAGGGAAAGTGCACAACAGCGATGCTCAAAACTTATCAGAGACATATATGATGCAACCACCTCCAGGTGCCGACGTTCGACAATCCAGAAAGCTGTGCTAATGTTCAATTTGGAAGCAGGATTATGACGTTTCGCTTGTAAACCGTGTCTCCGTCATTAAGATGAAGAGGTTTAAAAAGAGATACCAAGGAATGAATGCGGACACTTTATTTCAAAGTGAGCGGGCATTGAAACAAAGAGATTTAGTGGATTGTGTCTACATAGGTAGACAAGCTAACTGGTTGAATAAGTTGGGCTAGATATCTGGCGATGTGGCATTATAAAATAAAGACGAAGGGTTGGTGCAATTTTGAGCAAGAATGGTATTTGTTGATAGTGTAGGATTAATTTTCAAATGTACGTTTGGATCAATCTGAGAAATTTCGGAAAAGGGCGTAGACTTGATGGGGTAGTTTGATATTGTTTTTCCTCTCTAGGTTTTCAAAAAAAGACAGTTCATTTAGTCTATCATAGCTATAATTATGATTTATATTGCGGTAAGAGTAAGTGGGCATGCATGGTTAACCCAGAATGGAGGCTTCAGACGTTTTCGGGTGAACGGAAACCTAGGGTTGAGCAGTTAACCTAACCTACTAAAGTAAACGTTTAATAAGTGAGGGACTTTTCGAATGGTGTTTTGCTCCTTAATGAGCGTTTCAAACGTGGGCTGATCGACAGTAATCTGACTGGTGCTGGGTAGGCCTGTATCCTTTTAGGCACCTTAATGGCGTTTAGCATTTGTGATTTCACATTAGCTACTTTAGCGCAAGTTGTACCGATGTCATGGAGACCAGTTGAGTCAGGGCTATTGAAAGCGAGGACCCTGAAAGCTAACGGTTTCCTAGGACATATAGGGCAATTGCTAATTTTACGGGGTCATAGTGCTTGAGCTGGCCAAATCGCTGGAAATGGAAGTGTGTGAAATAGAGTGGTTCTGAGCATCAGCCGATTCGGGTTTTTGGGGGGTAAGATCAGTAGAATCCACTTTCACAGAGGATGGAGTGCTGGATACCTGATTTAGGCTCCCAGCTAGTGGATCGTTTGCTAGCGGCGTATCAATTGTAGTTGGTCTTTTGTCATCACGGAAAGCAATCAGGTCGCAGAGCACTGTGATGGTCATGTGCAGGTCGACAACCTGTGTGCTAATACTATATCACTGATATTACGAAACTGTACCCTGATGCGATTTCCCAGGTTCGTAGCGACGGTGGCGCTTAACTTAAAAATTCGAAAGATTTAGGATGTTTGCTGCAAGCAACGTTATCGGTGGGAGTCGAAATGGTATTCTATAGTGATGGACTGGTTATGAATGACAACGTGGACAGGTAAGTTTAGGTAGGGGTGGCAGTTTGGCAGTTTGGAACGAGCTTATCAACTGTTGTAGGTGCGATCACACTTGAGGGCAGTGACTCGCGTCTTGTAGTAGGGTCAGCAATTGCATGCAGGAGGGATCTTTGTAAAGGCGTTCTATCAGCGAATACGCTCACGGTCTTAAAGCTAGTGTTCGCAAACATTTCAGCAGGTCCATTTATAAATTCACTGGCAGTTAAAGCACTATGAAAATTGAAAAGCATTAGACACCAGTGGCACTGGACATTCTTTTTGGGTCATATGCAAAAGCACTCAGTGCCAACCATGTTAAAAGCTCCAAGTAAAATATCCCGCAAGGCTGTAAACGGAATATTATGCGGGACAATAAAAACAACTGCATTATTAGAAAGATACACACTGCCGATTATGTTCCAGTCGCGACCGAATCGATAAGTGATCCTGCGGGTAACATGTGCTCTACATTCGGACCCATCGTCTTTTGCATTAAGGCAGTTATAGTCTCTATACCATTTCTCACTTGTTAACGTCCATAATCCAATCGTTTGCATCCTTAGTGCAGAAGCGATCTTTCTTAGGGCATAAGCCATCATTCTTGGTGCAGAAGCTTTCCTCCTTAATGCAAAGGCTATCATCCGATAATCATCGCACTTGCATCCACGCAACACTGCGTGGGCAGAGGCTACCAGCCAATATAATTCGGTATAGTCTAGAGACTGAACACAGTTATGCGCAGAATACTCACGTTTTCGGAGGTGGTTAGAAAAACTGTGAGACTTGGGTGAGACTAGCGTGGTCCAACTAAAATGGACGACAATCGAGACTGTACTAAATGGAGCTCAGCCGGTGCACAGTGTCCTGCGCGCCTTCACTGGACAATGGGGGTGTCTGAGACATCCACTGGAGCGCGCACAGTCCTTGACGGAGGGGAAACGCGTGCGCTCAGAGCATCGGGTATAAGTCTGAAGTGTGGTCAAGCCCCTTTTGTAGGTTAGCAAGGGAGATGTCTGAGGCTAGGGCGCAAGTGATGTACGCAGGACAACAGTGCACAACGTTAGCTTGGTACTACAAAGGTGCTCTAAACAAGAGGCGCAGATGGGTTGCCTCGTTTTGGTGGGTATTCAGGCAAGTTAGATCGGATAATTGAAGGTGCAGTAGAAGCTACCGTTTGACCTTGAAGTCAACTTGTCCGTAACATATGGAGCAGAACGATCTCCGTCGCAGCAGAATAGATACCAATCACTACACGTAACTTCTTTCTTTATGCGATGAAATATCACTTTTGTGACGGATCCACAGGTTTAAATTGAACGTGGGGTAGAAGGTAATCATATTCCAAACAATTCACTCCCTTGCGTACCACACAGGTCAAATCTGATCGAGGTAAACAGGACAGCTTTCGGGTGGAATGATATAACCACCAATGGAGGGATGAAGGAGGCATGTGATAGATGTTTGATTGCAGCCTAGCAATTTCCTTTCAGAGGATATGTTAAACGGTAAATTATATTGCATTCCAACTTGTTCCGCAAGTACACAGGCATGTAATACTTTGTTGCGAAGGGATTACACTACAAGCAGCTGGTCTCGTGAAATATGGGGGTATTGCGAGCCGGTGCACTCTACGGCAGTGGTCCCCAACCTTTGTATCGCCGTGGACCGGTCGGCGTTTGATAATTGTACCCTGGCCCGCTGAGGGGGTTTGTTGAACGTTTACATTTTAGATTGATTTGAGTGAATAAAGTTAATGTAATTGTGATTGACCATGCCTTGAAAATAAATTCTAGTTACACCAAAAAATAGACATAAAGCGATATACTAGGTTAACTCACTAGGACGCTAAATTACGGACAACCACGAGCGTATTCCTCTGCAACGAGACTGACCCATCTGGGAGAATGAGGAGACAAGGACGCTTGATGTCTGCTGCCTAAGTCCAGTTAAATTGGTTGCTTTGTTTCGGCTGCTGACACTGCAGAAAACCCTGCTTCACACAGTTAGGTTGTCAGAAATGGCAATCTGCACGTAATTCACTATGACTTTAATTGCAGAACACCGTCGAAGTTGTTGGTCACGAACGTACTATCAAGAGTGCCGTCATTTGCAATCTCATTAGTGATGCATAATGTGGGGTAGATGAGTAATAATAATGCGATAATCTCACAGACTGTGTCAATAGTTTAGAAACTGACCTGCAAATCGTCGAAAGCCACAACTTTTAGAAAAATCATACACACATTTCCATTGTCATAATCATTATCCACCAGATGAAAAATATCAAATATAACGTTCTGTTGCTTGGCAATAAAAATGAAGGAAATTTACTTTTTCCCTCACGTCCAGAAGAAGTGCAAACATACCAGTGTGTCCGCTTTGTATTGCGTATGAGCGCGAAATATCAACTTCACCCTGTGCATCTGTGAATGTATATGTTTTCAGAACGTTTGTAGAATCCTGTTCCTGCTGGTAGTCTGATTCATTATTCACATCCTCAACTGCTAACGTTGATGTGGTTGGTAGGTCCCAGTTTATTTCTGTTGTGTGACATGTTTGGAAATAAGAATCAACCAGATGGCTGTCAGCCAGTTTGCATCCCAACAATTCCTCTGAGAGAGTATCCACAGCAATTGCGTTTGAAGGAGGCACAATTTGATCATATGTTTCAGGTCAAGTTTGCATTGTTCAGAATCTATTTCTGTAGTACAAGGAAACCCCGCTTTAAAAAACAGAGATGGTTGAGTTCTGCATCTCCTTCTAGGTAGAAGTTATGTAGAACACGACGTCTGATAAATTTACTCGTTTCATGAAATCAGTTCCGGACATATCTTTGTGGGATTCCATGATCGTTTTAAGATGGAGAAGCGGATTTTTCTAATCTTCGACTTAAGCGCCTGAATGACCCCCTGGTAGTAAGGTTGAAGTAACACAGTGGTGTTGGGTGACAGGAATTGCAATTTGATATTAAGTAGGTGGAATTAGGGAGGGCAACGGCTTTGTCGAGAGAAGGTATGATGTTGCGTTTTTCTGTATTTTGCTGTTAACTCTTCGGAAATAGCTGCAGTCATCCATGCCTTTTTATTATCCTTGTAAATTGCCGGTAGTTTTTCATGTTGATATTTCTAAACTTTGAGTGTTGGCTGATTTCCAAATCACTGCAGCTGGTTCTCGCTCCCCCAATTTGTAGTGCACAGCATAACTGTGATACGCATCTTGCTTCTTTTCCCATCTGCGCATTTCTATCTTTTTACGCAAAGCCTTTATGCGACGTCGTTTTGAATAGCAAAGCAGTTCCATGTGAATTAAAAAAGTCTTGAGCTGTGTAGCCGGAATATATTTCGGACAGTTTTCTGCCTAGTCGGATGTAGCACACATATCTGAGTCACCGCTTTCGCCCGACTGCTTACCAAACACAAGATCGTCTACTGGTGAAAGTCTGTAGGCAATTGTTTGACGATATAAAGTCTGTGTTTTGCAATTCTTTTGCGAAATGTAATGCTCGTTCTTGAATCATCTGTCCAGATAATGGGATTTTCTCGTCAGTGCTGATTGGCACTATTTCCAGCAAGAAGCGTTCATGCCTTCGTTACCTATTTTTCTATCATTCTTTCTTCAGTCTTGGTGTGTGGTTAATAAAGTCATTCATAGACGGCTTTCCTCTTTTATGTTAAATAGATTTGTGTTCTTCCTACTCTGAAATTTTGCACCAACGTTAGCAAACTGTTCCTTGTTAACATCGTCGAATCACTGATACTATGTTTAAGTGTGAATGCCTTTGGCTTTGCTGAAATGGAACTAGCCATTTAGTCCTTCGTAAGAACGCTCAAAAAGCACTATAGAAACGAACATGAATATTCAGTAAGGACGTACGTCAGCAGTACCCGCTGAGTTCTGGCAATCGACTGGTTACACAGTAAACAAATACACACAGAAAGTGATAATCACAGTGCTTGCAACTGTATAACAGTATCACAAATCCTAGAGTGCGCGATGGTAGTACCACTGCTCTTTCATTATGTAACATGGCTCTATCAGATTTGTTCATTGCACAGCCCATAGAAGCATACATGCATTAGTTACATTGGGGGATTGATGCGTCACTCGACAATGCTGGTGTGGCTTCTCTATCTCGTAGGTTGTCCATCGCACCTGTCCAGCAACCGCGAAGAACGTGTGACACGGAAGACAATACCCGGGCATACACAATACGTGCTCAAGACACCGCAGCTAACCCAGCGTGACGAGCTCCTCCAGCGAATGGCTGCCTCCACCCAAGCCACGCAGTCTAACTTCCACGTTGATTCCGTGGTGCAGCGGCCACACACAAGAAACCGACCGCAAGCAACGGTGCTCAAAGACATAGAGACGGCGCAAGTCAGCGATACGAACAGGCCAAGTCTCGCAACCGTACAACAGTACAGCGCGGACAGTCGCACAATAAACCCGTCCTTTGATGAATATACAGATATCATGGCGGCGCCACAAGTGCTTTAGCTTAGAGAAAGCGAGGCAAGCTCTTGAGATACGTAACGAAATCTGGTCTCTATTGGCTGTGATGCAATTACCCAGGTAGGCAAAACTCTGCGTAACCTCCTTTATCTCACCACCAAGAGTGAGTGCAGGTACAGGCATCTAAAAGTCTTGGAAAAGAGCTCTGCACTTGGATGGGGAAAGTTGTCCCCTATTTTTACGCTTCAATCGCCAAGTGGTTGAGTGCACGTTAAACGGCCTGTGGACCGTCACCCAGCAAGATGATATCATCAGCGTAGTCAAAGTCAACAACTCGGCTACCTGGGAGGAGCTTAACGCCAGCGCGTTTAACGAATTATGGAGAGCATTCTTTAGGACTTCCTCAATAGCAAGGTTATTAAGATATTTGCGCCTACGCTGTTCCGGAATATCCCGGATGAAAGCTTTAGCCAGAAGTTATGTATATTGGCCTTTTATTGACAACGCTATCCATGATTGTATCGCAAATGTAGCAAATGTGCATTAGCAGCGAAAGTTCCAGACAAATTCATCCAACCCTGGATGCCAGCCTCTAAGCCATGGGAGAGAATTCCCCTTGATTTCCCTGGTCCCTTTCAAAGCCAGTTTTTTGCCTTGTGATTGATGCGTATACCAAGTGGCCGGACGTATACCTGGTGAACACAACTACGACAGCGGCCATGGTAGGAAAATTACAACAGGTATGTGCACAGTTCGGTTCATCAAACACCTTGGTTTCCGATGACGGTTCGCAATTTATCTCCGACGATTTGGTGTTTTTTGTTAGTGTAATTGTGTCAAGCACTGGCGGTCGACTCCGGGGCATCCCCAGTCCAACGGTTAAGCAGAAAGATTCGTAGATACCATCAACCGTTTGCTTCTAAAACTGCGGGGGAAGGACACGCAGAGGAGATCATACAGCTGTTCCTGTTAAGAAATCTGGGTTACGCGAAACCCCGATCTACCAGGCAGCAGACCCCAGCAGAAGCCATGTTCGGGCGTGAGACACGTCCTTCAATTGATGCAGTACTCCCTAAGGTTACGCAAGGGCTACTGGCGTCAGGCGTGGGCAGACATTTTCTACTAGGGGAGCCGGTGTACGCGTTGGATGCATGACCGAACCACCAAACCTGGCAACCTGTAGTGTCACGATAAGGAAAATGCTCTGTGTTGTACGTGGTGTCTGTCATACGGCACGTTTATCAGCGACGCAAACGACAGATCGAACAGACGATCACTTCTACTTTCCAGTTGCCGTTTGATATATTGCTGGACACGTTTGAACTACCAAAAATTGTGCGACGTATTGAACCGACAGAGACGTGCGCAGAGCCATGCGATGGAGTCCCTGGGAGAACTATGCGGCAAACTAAACCTATGCAACGTTTACAGGTGAAGCCAACTCTTCATTTGTATGAGTCTGGAGAAGGTGTTTTCAAAGAGGGAGATATTATAACAGGCAATTTTGTGTCCTAAAAGTATAATGTCGTCCTACCCACCTGAGCATGAACTTCACTCTAACCCGTAATGAATGGTTGTATCGATATTTATGCCTCACTTGTTTGAATAGGTACATTAATCACGCGCCACCCTAAGGTTCCTTGCCATATAGGTGACCGGATGACGACATATGGGCTATGCCGACATAAGTGCAAACGTAATGTCGGAGGTCATGTTTACGAGCCCGACAACGCTAAGGTGTGACAGGTAACGCTCAGGATGATGGATGCGCGTTCCTTTTTGTTCCATCACGATTAGCCTAAACTAAAGGTAACAAACCATGAATGGCTAATGAAAGCCAAAGCTTGCGTCGTTAAACGAATCTTTCGAGAACGTTCGCTGTCGCAACGCAGACCTACCTCTACGCATTGCCTGGGAAAACCAGCAGCGACAAGTTGGCTAACCAGATGGCGAATATGCTATCATTAGTCATGTCTATTTTTATATGTCTAACATAGACCACTGCAATGGCACTTTGGATGTAGGCTTCCACTCCCGTACTCGAAGTTCCTTTGCTGTCTGCTGATTCGGTGTGCTGGTCAGCACATAACGTCAGCCGCGCGTACGAAAGCATTTGCAACATTTTCAGACCAAACGTGTCCGGCCCCTTTTGTAGTTTGACCCCTCTCAGTCCCATCAGCTGGTTCCACGCGCAGGTGCAAGGGTTTCTTAGGCGAGCGAGCAAGTCATCGCTGACCAGTGGGCATTTCGTCTCCGCCGACACATCTGTAAGGGGTGATTGTACAGGTGTGAAGCCCCATACAGCATGACTCACTAGTTTTGGAGACACAAGTAACTGTGCCAAACTGCCGTCCCCAACTGACAACGTTCTCAGGCCTGACTTGACGGGCTCCTGTCCTACACGACCCGCGACCCTTTCGTTGTTCGACGCCCAAAGGATTTTAACATGTTGATCCACGCAGCACAAACGCGTCGGAGGGTAGACACAGTAAGGCCACTTTCGCCGTCCAACATTCAGGAAATTAGCTGAATTGCTAACTCGCCGCATGTTACAAGGCTGCATGTACGCAAACGCGACGCACAGATGTGAGTTGTGCGATGGTCTAAAGTGTCCTGTTTGCCAGACGTAAAAACCACTCATGTTCCCGTAAATTACTGGATATGCTGAGCTTCGGCAGGCCAACTATTTCCATTTCATTGTTTCTAATGAAAACCAGAAACCGAACTGAGTGTGAAGAAGTTTTTCGTTCCATGTAGCAGAGCTGGGTGGCATGTGCGTTAGACTGAAGTGAGCGGTCTGATCAGTTGAGCAGCACTGACAATTACGAGACGCCTACGCGTGTAGCACATTACGATAAACAAGCAAGATATACCTGCTGCTAATTAGCCCCCAGGCAGATACACCATAAACCCTGTTTAAGGCACCTACCAAAGGCTTGAACAATAACACAGGTTAACTGAACTTTGGAAGGACTTCACAGGACGTCAAGGGAGTATACTTATCCATTGCTGTTGAACCACATCAGTTCCTTCAGATCCAAATACATTGTTTCGGAGCATAGTCTACGGATTACTAATGCACCGTCATTAAACCGAACATACGGCCGGACATACGGCTCAACTAAGTGTTATAATTGCGGTTAATGAGGCTTAAGGCCGTCTGAACAAAGAACTTCACCGCACCAGAGAGTGTATGGACCAGATCTCAAGTCACATGGAACAGACAAGACAGCCGACTACAAATGTTATGGTATGAATGTTTCGGACTGAAGGCGGCCTGATGGATATGAAACACATTGCACAATTAGGTTAGAGTGAAGTTCATGCTCAGGTGGGTAGGACGACATTATACTTTTAGGACACAAAATTGCCTGTTATAATATCTCCCTCTTTGAAAACACCTTCTCCAGACTCATACAAATGAAGAGTTGGCTTCACCTGTAAACGTTGCATAGGTTTAGTTTGCCGCATAGTTCTCCCAGGGACTCCATCGCATGGCTCTGCGCACGTCTCTGTCGGTTCAATACGTCGCACAATTTTTGGTAGTTCAAACGTGTCCAGCAATATATCAAACGGCAACTGGAAAGTAGAAGTGATCGTCTGTTCGATCTGTCGTTTGCGTCGCTGATAAACGTGCCGTATGACAGACACCACGTACAACACAGAGCATTTTCTTTATCGTGACACTACAGGTTGCCAGGTTTGGTGGTTCGGTCATGCATCCAACGCGTACACCGGCTCCCCTAGTAGAAAATGTCTGCCCACGCCTGACGCCAGTAGCCCTTGCGTAACCTTAGGGAGTACTGCATCAATTGAAGGACGTGTCTCACGCCCGAACATGGCTTCTGCTGGGGTCTGCTGCCTGGTAGATCGGGGTTTCGCGTAACCCAGATTTCTTAACAGGAACAGCTGTATGATCTCCTCTGCGTGTCCTTCCCCCCGCAGTTTTAGAAGCAAACGGTTGATGCTATCCACGAATCTTTCTGCTTAACCGTTGGACTGGGGATGCCCCGGAGTCGACCGCCAGTGCTTGACACAATTACACTAGCAAAAAACACCAAATCGTCGGAGATAAATTGCGAACCGTCATCGGAAGCCAAGGTGTTTGATGAACCGAACTGGGCACATACCTGTTGTAATTTTCCTACCATGGCCGCTGTCGTAGTTGTGTTCACCAGGTATACGTCCGGCCACTTGGTATACGCATCAATCACAATGCAAAAACTGGCTTTGAAAGGGACCAGGGAAATCAAGGGGAATTCTGTCCTATGGCTTAGAGGCTGGCATCCAGGGTTGGATGAATTTGCTTGGAACTTTCGCTGCTAATGCACATTTGCTACATGTGGCGATACAATCATGGATAGCGTTGTCAATAAAAGGCCAATATACATAACTTCTGGCTAAAGCTTTCATCCGGGATATTCCGGAACAGCGTAGGCGCAAATATCTTAATAACCTTGCTATTGAGGAAGTCCTAAAGAATGCTCTCCATAATTCGTTAAACGCGCTGGCGTTAAGCTCCTCCCAGGTAGCCGAGTTGTTGACTTTGACTACGCTGATGATATCATCTTGCTGGGTGACGGTCCACAGGCCGTTTAACGTGCACTCAACCACTTGGCGATTGAAGCGTAAAAATAGGGGACAACTTTCCCCATCCAAGTGCAGAGCTCTTTTCCAAGACTTTTAGATGCCTGTACCTGCACTCACTCTTGGTGGTGAGATAAAGGAGGTTACGCAGAGTTTTGCCTACCTGGGTAATTGCATCACAGCCAATAGAGACCAGATTTCGTTACGTATCTCAAGAGCTTGCCTCGCTTTCTCTAAGCTAAAGCACTTGTGGCGCCGCCATGATATCTGTATATTCATCAAAGGACGGGTTTATTGTGCGACTGTCCGCGCTGTACTGTTGTACGGTTGCGAGACTTGGCCTGTTCGTATCGCTGACTTGCGCCGTCTCTATGTCTTTGAGCACCGTTGCTTGCGGTCGGTTTCTTGTGTGTGGCCGCTGCACCACGGAATCAACATGGAAGTTAGACTGCGTGGCTTGGGTGGAGGCAGCCATTCGCTGGAGGAGCTCGTCACGCTGGGTTAGCTGCGGTGTCTTGGGCACGTATTGTGTATGCCCGGGTATTGTCTTCCGTGTCACACGTTCTTCGCGGTTGCTGGACAGGTGCGATGGACAACCTACGAGATAGAGAAGCCACACCAGCATTGTCGAGTGACGCATCAATCCCCCAATGTAACTAATGCATGTATGCTTCTATGGGCTGTGCAATGAACAAATCTGATAGAGCCATGTTACATAATGAAAGAGCAGTGGTACTACCATCGCGCACTCTAGGATTTGTGATACTGTTATACAGTTGCAAGCACTGTGACTATCACTTTCTGTGTGTATTTGTTTACTGTGTAACCAGTCGATTGCCAGAACTCAGCGGGTACTGCTGACGTACGTCCTTACTGAATATTCATGTTCGTTTCTATAGTTCTTTTTGAGCGTTCTTACGAAGGACTAAATGGCTAGTTCCATTTCAGCAAAGCCAAAGGCATTCACACTTAAACTAATAGTATCAGTGATTCGACGATGTTAACAAGGAACAGTTCGCTAACATTGGTGCAAAATTTCAGAGTAGGAAGAACACAAATCTATTTAACATAAAAGAGGAAAGCCGTCTATGAATGATTTTATTAACCACACACCAAGACTGAAGAAAGAATGATAGAAAAATAGGTAACGAAGGCATGAACGCTTCTTGCTGGAAATAGTGCCAATCAGCACTGACGAGAAAATCCCATTATCTGGACAGATGATTCAAGAACGAGCATTACATTTCGCAAAAGAATTGCAAAACACAGACTTTATATCGTCAAACAATTGCCTACAGACTTTCACCAGTAGACGATCTTGTGTTTGGTAAGCAGTCGGGCGAAAGCGGTGACTCAGATATGTGTGCTACATCCGACTAGGCAGAAAACTGTCCGAAATATATTCCGGCTACACAGCTCAAGACTTTTTTAATTCACATGGAACTGCTTTGCTATTCAAAACGACGTCGCATAAAGGCTTTGCGTAAAAAGATAGAAATGCGCAGATGGGAAAAGAAGCAAGATGCGTATCACAGTTATGCTGTGCACTACAAATTGGGGGAGCGAGAACCAGCTGCAGTGATTTGGAAATCAGCCAACACTCAAAGTTTAGAAATATCAACATGAAAAACTACCGGCAATTTACAAGGATAATAAAAAGGCATGGATGACTGCAGCTATTTCCGAAGAGTTAACAGCAAAATACAGAAAAACGCAACATCATACCTTCTCTCGACAAAGCCGTTGCCCTCCCTAATTCCACCTACTTAATATCAAATTGCAATTCCTGTCACCCAACACCACTGTGTTACTTCAACCTTACTACCAGGGGGTCATTCAGGCGCTTAAGTCGAAGATTAGAAAAATCCGCTTCTCCATCTTAAAACGATCATGGAATCCCACAAAGATATGTCCGGAACTGATTTCATGAAACGAGTAAATTTATCAGACGTCGTGTTCTACATAACTTCTACCTAGAAGGAGATGCAGAACTCAACCATCTCTGTTTTTTAAAGCGGGGTTTCCTTGTACTACAGAAATAGATTCTGAACAATGCAAACTTGACCTGAAACATATGATCAAATTGTGCCTCCTTCAAACGCAATTGCTGTGGATACTCTCTCAGAGGAATTGTTGGGATGCAAACTGGCTGACAGCCATCTGGTTGATTCTTATTTCCAAACATGTCACACAACAGAAATAAACTGGGACCTACCAACCACATCAACGTTAGCAGTTGAGGATGTGAATAATGAATCAGACTACCAGCAGGAACAGGATTCTACAAACGTTCTGAAAACATATACATTCCCAGATGCACAGGGTGAAGTTGATATTTCGCGCTCATACGCAATACAAAGCGGACACACTGGTATGTTTGCACTTCTTCTGGACGTGAGGGAAAAAGTAAATTTCCTTCATTTTTATTGCCAAGCAACAGAACGTTATATTTGATATTTTTCATCTGGTGGATAATGATTATGACAATGGAAATGTGTGTATGATTTTTCTAAAAGTTGTGGCTTTCGACGATTTGCAGGTCAGTTTCTAAACTATTGACACAGTCTGTGAGATTATCGCATTATTATTACTCATCTACCCCACATTATGCATCACTAATGAGATTGCAAATGACGGCACTCTTGATAGTACGTTCGTGACCAACAACTTTGCCGGTGTTCTGCAATTAAAGTCATAGTGAATTACGTGCAGATTGCCATTTCTGACAACCTAACTGTGTGAAGCAGGGTTTTCTGCAGTGTCAGCAGCCGAAACAAAGCAACCAATTTAACTGGACTTAGGCAGCAGACATCAAGCGTCCTTGTCTCCTCATTCTCCCAGATGGGTCAGTCTCGTTGCAGAGGAATACGCTCGTGGTTGTCCGTAATTTAGCGTCCTAGTGAGTTAACCTAGTATATCGCTTTATGTCTATTTTTTGGTGTAACTAGAATTTATTTTCAAGGCATGGTCAATCACAATTACATTAACTTTATTCACTCAAATCAATCTAAAATGTAAACGTTCAACAAACCCCCTCAGCGGGCCAGGGTACAATTATCAAACGCCGACCGGTCCACGGCGATACAAAGGTTGGGGACCACTGCCGTAGAGTGCACCGGCTCGCAATACCCCGTATTTCACGAGACCAGCTGCTTGTAGTGTAATCCCTTCGCAACAAAGTATTACATGCCTGTGTACTTGCGGAACAAGTGGGAAAGCAATATAATTTACCGTTTAACATATCCTCTGAAAGGAAATTGCTAGGCTGCAATCAAACATCTATCACATGCCTCCTTCATCCCTCCATTGGTGGTTATATCATTCCACCCGGAAGCTGTCCTGTTTACCTCGATCAGATTTGACCTGTGTGGTACGTAAGGGAGTGAATTGTTTGGAGTATGATTACCTTCTACCCCACGTTCAATTTAAACCTGTGGATCCGTCACAAAAGTGATATTTCATCGCATAAAGAACGAAGTTACGTGTAGTGATTGGTATCTATTCTGCTGCGACGGAGATCGTTCTGCTCCATATGTTACGGACAACTTGACTTCAAGGTCAAACGGTAGCTTCTACTGCACCTTCAATTATCCGATCTAACTTGCCTGAATACCCACCAAAACGAGGCAACCCATCTGCGCCTCTTGTTTAGAGCACCTTTGTAGTACCAAGCTAACGTTTTGCACTGTTGTCCTGCGTACATCACTTGCGCCCTAGCCTCAGACATCTCCCTTGCTAACTTACAAAAGGGGCTTGACCACACTTCAGACTTATACCCGATGCTCTGAGCGCACGCGTTTCCCCTCCGTCAAGGACTGTGCGCGCTCCAGTGGATGTCTCAGACACCCCCATTGTTCAGTGAAGGCGCGCAGCACACTGTGCACCGGCTGAGCTCCGTTTAGTACAGTCTCGATTGTCGTCCATTTTAGTTGGACCACGCTAGTCTCACCCAAGACAGTTTTTCTACCCACCTCCGAAAGCGTGAGTATTCTGCGCATAACTGTGTTCAGTCTCTAGACTATACCGAATTATATTGGCTGGTAGCCTCTGCCCACGCAGTGTTGCGTGGATGCAAGTGCGATGATTATCGGATGATAGCCTTTGCATTAAGGAGGAAAGCTTCTGCACCAAGAATGATGGCTTATGCCCTAAGAAAGATCGCTTCTGCACTAAGGATGCAAACGATTGGATTATGGACGTTAACAAGTGAGAAATGGTATAGAGACTATAACTGCCTTAATGCAAAAGACGATGGGTCCGAATGTAGAGCACATGTTACCCGCAGGATCACTTATCGATTCGGTCGCGACTGGAACATAATCGGCAGTGTGTATCTTTCTAATAATGCAGTTGTTTTTATTGTCCCGCATAATATTCCGTTTACAGCCTTGCGGGATATTTTACTTGGAGCTTTTAACATGGTTGGCACTGAGTGCTTTTGCATATGACCCAAAAAGAATGTCCAGTGCCACTGGTGTCTAATGCTTTTCAATTTTCATAGTGCTTTAACTGCCAGTGAATTTATAAATGGACCTGCTGAAATGTTTGCGAACACTAGCTTTAAGACCGTGAGCGTATTCGCTGATAGAACGCCTTTACAAAGATCCCTCCTGCATGCAATTGCTGACCCTACTACATGACGCGAGACACTGCCCTCAAGTGTGATCGCACCTACAACAGTTGATAAGCTCGTTCCAAACTGCCAAACTGCCACCCCTACCTAAACTTACCTGTCCACGTTGTCATTCATAACCAGTCCACCACTATAGAATACCATTTCGACTCCCCACCGATAACGTTGCTTGCAGCAAACATCCTAAATCCTTCGAATTTTTAAGTTAAGCGCCACCGTCGCTACGAACCTGGGAAATCGCATCAGGGTACAGTTTCGTAATATCAGCGATATAGTATTAACACACAGGTTGTCGACCTGCACATGACCACCACAGTGCTCTGCGACCTGATTGCTTTCCGTGATGACAAAAGACCAACTACAATTGCTACGCTGCTAGCAAACGATCCACTAGCCGAGGGCCTAAATCAGGTATCTGGCACTCCATCCTCTGTGAAAGTGGATTCTACTGATCTTACCCCCCAAAAACCCGAATCGGCTGATGCTCAGAACCACTCTATTTCACACACTTCCATTTCCAGCGATTTGGCCAGCTCAAGCACTATGACCCCGTAAAATTAGCAATTGCCCTATATGTCCTAGGAAACCGTTAGCTTTCAGGGTCCTCGCTTTCAATAGCCCTGACTCAACTGGTCTCCATGACATCGGTACAACTTGCGCTAAAGTAGCTAATGTGAAATCACAAATGCTAAACGCCATTAAGGTGCCTAAAAGGATACAGGCCTACCCAGCACCAGTCAGATTACTGTCGATCAGCCCACGTTTGAAACGCTCATTAAGGAGCAAAACACCATTCGAAAAGTCCCTCACTTATTAAACGTTTACTTTAGTAGGTTAGGTTAACTGCTCAACCCTAGGTTTCCGTTCACCCGAAAACGTCTGAAGCCTCCATTCTGGGTTAACCATGCATGCCCACTTACTCTTACCGCAATATAAATCATAATTATAGCTATGATAGACTAAATGAACTGTCTTTTTTTGAAAACCTAGAGAGGAAAAACAATATCAAACTACCCCATCAAGTCTACGCCCTTTTCCGAAATTTCTCAGATTGATCCAAACGTACATTTGAAAATTAATCCTACACTATCAACAAATACCATTCTTGCTCAAAATTGCACCAACCCTTCGTCTTTATTTTATAATGCCACATCGCCAGATATCTAGCCCAACTTATTCAACCAGTTAGCTTGTCTACCTATGTAGACACAATCCACTAAATCTCTTTGTTTCAATGCCCGCTCACTTTGAAATAAAGTGTCCGCATTCATTCCTTGGTATCTCTTTTTAAACCTCTTCATCTTAATGACGGAGACACGGTTTACAAGCGAAACGTCATAATCCTGCTTCCAAATTGAACATTAGCACAGCTTTCTGGATTGTCGAACGTCGGCACCTGGAGGTGGTTGCATCATATATGTCTCTGATAAGTTTTAAGCATCGCTGTTGTGCACTTTCCCTCAAGATAGTAATACTGACAGCAGAATTGTACATGGTGCTTTAGGTAGAACCTCGATGATTTTGGATTGCACTTACTCCCCTTCGAATTAAGGTACAGATGAGTTACAAATACTGGAACACTTGCTTTGCTACTTGTCAGAACTACCCGTTAAACGCCAAGTAGTAGTAGGAGATTACCATACGCCTCATATTGATTTGGAGATTGTGCGCGGCACCTACTAAATATTCGACATTACTGGACTCTATACATATCTATGGATGGGGACAACATGTCCATTAACCCACCACGGGAAAATCACATCCTCGATTTATTCCTTACACTAAGCCTATCCAATGTCTCTGATGGCTCCGCTCACGCGAATTAACCGATCAAAAGGGTTTTGTTTTTATATTTGCTGAGGGATTTTGAAACGCAGGGATGTTGCAAGTTGTTCTGTGCATTGTTTGATTTATCCCTAGGTTTCAGGGCTTGTAATGCAGTTAGTGCAAACGGGTAATAGCCTTTGGATTAAACTGGTCACCATGTCAGATAGGTACAAACCCATTAGGTGTTTGTTCCTTTTCTAATTTCTGGTTATCTGAAAGCCTACCGGAGTGTTCTCTATTAGTCTGTAATGTTAACGCAGAGGTCAGTTCTGAGCCGTACCGCTATGTGTCGATGCGTTTGTTCCTTTGCGTGCACATCTTTTGTTCAACCAGACAGAGTGGGAGGGTTGATCGGATTGACAATTCCGCTCGGAATTTAGGCTTGAGAGATTGGTGAGGAGCAAGGTTTCACGACCGTACTGTAGGGTCGAAAGTACTGCTGCATTGTACACTCTACCCTTCAGGGCCAGAGTAATGTCGCGTCTGCGCCGTAGGTGGCGGAGATTTGCAAAACACCTCGAGAATTTGCTGTACGGTTCGTAACCTCATCTTCAATCCCAAGAGCGCTAATATAGCTGTCCATGTCCTTGAGTTCCTGAACGACTTCTAGCTGATCACCACCAAGCGTTAGCACAGGGGTGGGTCCCTGTCAATACTGGAGAAGTACTTTGCATTTCAATGGAGCAAAGCATATCCCAAAACGATTGACAGCTCGTGCTAATCGGTCCAGTGCTGCTTGGCAAATCTGGGAGTTGTCACAAACAAGGACAATATCGTCTGCATACTCCAAGTAAGAAGTCGCTCACTAGGTCGTATCCAGCGAATGCTGTTTCCATGACGTCGTCAACTAAAAGGTTAAATAGGAAAGGATACAGTAAACAAACTTTCTCACACCGCTGGTGATATTGAAGGGTGGCGATAGTTTGCCATAAACCCTCACTCTGCTCGAAATATGTGCGTGCAGCGCTTTAATATTGTTTACCTATTTGTCGGGCACACCTTTACTCAGCAGTCGGTTCCAAAGGGCACATCATTCCTTCGGATCGAGGGCAATTTGGATATGGAGAAACACAACAACAGTAGGTCGCCAAATAACATGGCGGTGCTCCAATAATTGATGCAAGGTGCAGATGTGTTTGATGCGCCCAGGACCTAGACAAAACCCGGCTTGCTCTTCACGACTCTGGCTTTCACGAGTGCTAGTCGATCTGTGGAGAACAACAGAAGCAAAAAATTTAGAGTTAATTGAGATCAGACAGATCCCTCTTGGACTGCCACATTCAGAATGGGAGCCTCCCTTGAATATTGGGACAATCCCTGAGCGGCTGCAGTTTGTAGGGACAATCTACTACTCCCAATGTTTCACTAGCAACTCGCGTAAATCATCTACTAGAGCGGGTCCCCCGAAGTTAAAGAGGGTTGGGAGGATTCTCGCGGCCCCTGCGGCCTTATGCATTTCTAGCAGCCTGACCTCACGTTCGACTTCTGCGCGCAAAGGCGAATCCAAGGAGACGGCCCACGAAGAATGGCACTCAATGCTTGAAAAATAAAGCGATAACTCAAGTTGATTAAATTGCCCTGCAAAGTGGTTGGCTGTACGCTCCAAGCGTTTTGACAGGCTGTGAATCAGTTGTCCACTCTCGTCGCGTATGGTCTCGCTAACACCAGGTCTCCTGCTACCAGTTTCCAGTATCAGACGGAATAACTTACGAGGATTACCAACGGCAGCGGCTGTTTCTATCTCCGATGCACGATGAGACCACCAGGCCATGAGATTTTTACCAGTCTCATTATATTCGCTTCCAACCGGAATACGTCGGCGAGCATCAGTAGGTTCCAGAGACTGTGTAGAGACCCAATGTCCAGTTTGGCAAATTGATTTGCCACATGAAGATTTGTCTGCTGATAGTAACGTTTGCTGAATTTGCATCTAGTGATTTTCGACGATGTACAGTGGGCGCTTACTCCGCCCGGATGTCAGCGCACTTTGAAACACATTCAGAACATCTGCTTTCGCCAGATGGCTGGTGTCAATCCATTGACATCGACGTTCCGGGCGTCCATCGAAACGCACCCGGAGGTCAATGCAAACAGAAGCGTGATCAGCGTCCACTCTCTTGCTCCAAATAGAGCGACCATTTTGGACACAGTCACTCCAGCGGTAACTGATCGCGATATGACTGATTTGCGTCCATGGCTGATGCGAGTCTAGTGGGCGCCAAGTCACGCTTCTGCGGGTGCTATGTCGAAAGTTAGTGCTAGCGAGAGACGAGTATCTTCATACAGATATAGCAATAGCTCGCCGTTATTATTACCGGTGCCTACATCATGTTCGTCACCCAGATGAAGCTCATCAGAGGACAAATTTCCTACTTGAGCGTTCAGATCACCAACATGCACCACCGCATGCCTGTTTCCTCAGAAACGAAGAAGATCGTTAAGTTGGTGATAGAAGTCATGTTTCACCGAATCAGTGTTATCGTTTGTAGGGGCGTAGGCCGCAGTGCCTCACAGGCATCGTTTGTTCCCGCCCAACTTCGTAGGATGGAACGAACCAGCTAATCTAACGGCGCACATCGGACTGTTGACTGGGATCCAGTCTATCAGGTCAGCTACAGCCCGGAGACTCAAAACAATGCCGACGTCAGCTTAACAGGCATTTGGAGCGGCATCATCGCCAGACAGGCTCAATGAGAATATACCGCCAGTGTCGCATGTGGGGGATCACAGGGTAAGCACGGAGCGCGAATCTTGCGGGCGGGTTTCCGATAACCAGCAAATATCGATCGACAGTGTCTCGAGTCTTCGATCAAGCGCTGCCTGTTGGTCAATCCGTTGCAAAGTGCGCACGTTAAGACCTGCCAGTAGTAGCGAGGATCGAAGACTCTAATGAGAAACGGATGAACTGACTTTGTCCGCCTGGTTGAACACGGACTTGTCGACTGGACTGGAGCGACGCCATTTGCTTGCATATGAATTTAAACTAAAAAACGAGCAACTGTCGTGGCAAGGTGGGGGAAGGCCAAGAATTTGGCGATAGAAAAAATGGGTATGGAAGTAAAGTTGGAGCGGGTCGCTAAGGATAAAAAAGCGCAAGAAGGGGATAAGAAGATGGGAAGACCTGAGCAGTAGTATCCAAACCCCTATCTAGCCTACTCGATACAGCAGATAGGGCGTCGTTGATTACACTTTGCGCCGGCCACAGCATCAAGAAATTGTTAGAGGAAAGGTCCATTGTATTGTGTGGGCAGGATACTGTCAGGTTGTCCAGGTTTAGACAGGAGCACGATTAAGGTTGTCAACCAACGCTTTTGGTACAAAACCTTACGGTAAGACAGCCGGGTTTTTGCACTAGACGACAGACAGCTTGTTTTAAGGAGTAAAGAGCCACTTTCACTCCAACCCCTAACCTGGAAGGCCAGGAGTTTGTCTGATCTCTAACCATTTACTAATCTGGTATGAGTGACACTGAAGGTGCAAAAACACCACCCAGCATAGCTCAATAGATCAATGAGGCACACAAACCATCGCACCACGTTAATTTCCGGGCTCGTCGCGATGGTCAGCCCTTACTAGACCACGAATCGGACGGACGTTCCTTTGCGTTTCTTGTGCCTAACATTCAATTCAGCCATGCCTTGGATAAAAATGAATAAAATGACAATGTCCTTTCGCAGTTCACGCTTTCCGATTTATTTGTCATCATCAAGGGCATTCTTAATTTCAAACCACTAAGTAGCACGCCCAGGCAAGTGAAACAGAATAAGTTCGGGTGTCAAATTAAACATTCCAGTAAGTGTTTCTTCTACCGGTTTGGAAGATGCAGCTCGTAGTTTAGGATCCCGATAACGCGCAGAACAGTGTAATAGGTCTAATGATTAATGCACGCTTCTGTTCTTTGATGACACTGAGACCTCGGTTCCTTGGTACGATTCTTAACAGAAAGAAAGTTATTTTTTGACATGTGGGGGAACCCATATGTTCCATTCAGTTATGTGCCATTGTGAATGAACCCATAGGTTTGGAAATACAAGTCTTGCTACTACGGCGGCGGCATATGTGTCACATTAAATATGGCCATCCTGAGAAGTAATTTTAGGAAACGAAACCAGTACAGTGCTTTTCTTTGCGCCATAGACACATGTATTTTCACGGTGATGGATAAAACATACTTAAAAAGTCTATCACTCACAATACTGCACTTCGCTGCGACTTTCAACCTTGTGTGACGTCATCAGGCAGAAAGAGCAGTCATCAAACCCGGGAAAATTAGGTTAGCACTGGACCTCTACCACTTTGGCAGCGGGGTCGCGATTCATAACGCTTTGCACAATCATTAACGGCTGGTTGGGGGTCATTTTGTAGTACTCGTTGCGTGCCTTGATTGCGACGAAATCCTCCATGTGTGGTGTTTTCGGACGGGAAACGTCCAATTTTTATCTGCATCAGAGACGATCTTAGCACTCGAAGGGCCAAGGTTCAGTTCACCGCGAATCACACGGTTGTCAGCAATATAAGCGGGCAGCAGAGTGTCACATAATTGCCGAACAAGACACAAATAGAGTACTAGGTGTCTGTAAAAGCTCTTAGGTCATCCGAAGATGAGTGGAGACGTTAGGAATTAATCTACAAATAGCTGCTACTATCCTTTAGGGAATTTTTGTCATCTATACTAGGACCTTGGAATGCGAACGTTGATCAAAACACTGGTTCTTAGAAAGTTGATAGTCTATATTGCAAACAAAAACGCAAGTGTAAATGTACCTCAAACTCTTCTAAACTAAGCTTTGATCGTAGGTAACCTATACCTGAACCAAAGTAATAATCGAAACCCTACAAAATGTTTAGTGCGTATCAGAAAGTATCAATAAGCAGTCAATATGCTATGGCGTCATAAGAGTCCCATGCGAACACACGTATTTTTACTGGTTTATCTCAGAAGCAAAACATTATAACCCAGCGTTATTGGCGCGCCGGCATACAAATGTGTGCTGCAAAAAATGTCAGGAAGCAATTCGCAATTCGGATACTGCATGAATTTTACCGGGACTCACCTACGTCTGACTGCGTATTTGCCTCGTGGCGATTTTGCTTGCTAGTAGCATTCGCTGCAGCCCAGTGTATCGTGGCACAAGCTAAACAAAATTCCTAACGATCGTGTAGGACACAAACTCAGCTAGTTGGGTATAAAATCTGTAAACAGTAATCGGTCCCTGGTTTAATGTGGCTCGCTACAAACGGAAATCCATCAAGATGATAATGCTTACGAAATACATCGGATAGAAAACATGCTGAGGTGCAGCTTATGCCGACTCAGAACATGTATACCAGTGACAACATGTCATGTGTGTCTGATTCTTGCAGTCAAATATATCACCGCTGATGCTAATACTCTGTTCTTGTGGCTGGTTGGCCATATCAAGTTCCGACCAATGTGTAACGTATAGGTGGGTACAAGGTATTGAGTACTAAGTTTAATCACTAGGCCACATACTCAAAACATTGCGGACGTAGTTTTACAAACAGTTACCAACCGATTAATAAGGAGAGCCTGTGCGCATATTGTCCTTGCGACGCATACCTATTTGTTTTTCGCAGCGCTTATCATCCTTTCTAAGTAACTAAAATTTCTTTTGATTTTACTACATGGCGTTGACTTTTGGATGCATCCACACGCTGTAGTCATAGAAACAGTTATGATCGCATCAAGCATGCGCTGTAGATTACAATAAGGTTGGGAAGTAGTTTGCTTTGATTTCAGCGTCAAAGTTTAACACAACAGATAGCTACTGGTAGCACCCCAAACATATATTGCTCATACCGTGAATTATTGGTGGTTGGCCGGTTAACCGATGTTTGAGTACACCGTTGAGTTTCACACTATCGCCACAGTAATCATCTGACCATATTTCCATTATTCAGATGCCCATCTGCCTATATCAGTGATCCATCCTACATTCTACCCAACTGTTTGGCATTCAAAGACCGGTGCATGAGAGTAATATGCGCTCAAGGTGACTGTATTTCTTCGAGAGATGGTCAGGTGAGCACAGCAAATCCATACTCTTCTCCATTCTATTACCAGAGCGTGGAAAATAGCTGTGGAATGTCCATGCCCTTTGTACGAAATCACTTCAGGCACGTTTACAGGGGGTGATCAGTTTGTCGCTTCCTCTAATGTTTCCAAATGCAGTTGCAGATAAAACCAATTGAAAACGGTGGGTCAAGGGCAATGATGTAACCACTTTGTCGGTCATATTTTTGCAACTTGTTTATATAAACCCGCAGTTACAACTGCAGTGGACTAGTAAGTGCGATAGGCATAGCTTTCAAGTAAATGGTCACAACTTTGTGGTGGGCTTATTGTTTTTTCCATATAAAGACAATTTGACAGGTCAACCTTTGCAGCTGGTTTACCGAGGTTAATGTATAGCCACGAACTGTTCTACCAGAACGAACTTGTCCCGTCGATCGCTTTCCAGGCGCATTTTGCTAGTCAACAGGTTCTCAATTAAAAACAATATCCACTATCTACGCTCAGTTATCTCACCCTCTGTTGCATAAATTATACTTGTGACAGAAACGTGGTACATGGAGGACATTCCTGAATATACTTACCACATAGTGGGTCATATGACCATAACTGCTTCTCGTAAATCAAAGCTAGGAGCCAGTTGTGCCGTGTCTGTACACAATGCCGTGTGTTCATCAACGGCCACTGTTCCCCCGCATAAGTGCCTTGACAACGTGGTCTTTGTAAATGCACAAGTTCATGGCCACGTGTTACTCCTCTGATATATATACATGTACTTAAATTTCACTGTCGCCGAAGTTGAAGCACTACAATATATATGCTGTCATATGGCAGACAACTCGGCTTAGTACATGAGAACAAATTTGGACTTTAAAATATTGGAATTAGCGTAAATGTCAAGTCATGTACATGACTAATACACGGATCTGATCCCTTCTCTGCATTCGTACGGATGGATCCAATATGTCAGATCTCCAAGTAGAAAAAAATCATTCATCGGACCTAATATTCATCATTGGCATATTAGCAGCATCTGCAGACCTTCTAGAGCACTTTCGTGGTAGTAGTCACAGAGACGTATCATGCTTACCTAGTAATCACACACGATACCCGACATCGGCTATGTCCGATTTACGAATGCATACAACCAAAGATAAAGCCATCGACTGTGCTCTGTTTGCTCATTGGGACAAGCGCTTTCCTTACTGGAGACACAAGCTGCAGCAGATGTCCTCTTCCACAACATTTAAAAATATATAAATAAACGTTTTATTCCTCGACGGTGTGAGGCACAATGCAAATGAGTGCATTGCTTGATTTGTACATCGAAATCGCATAAAATATTCGGTTGCTCATATTTTGTACAACGGACCCCAACTGGGTTTCTGAAGTGGATGGCAGTTTGATAATATTAGAGAAAGAAACTGGGAACATTAAAAAATGCAGGTTTAGCCAAAAATCCAAGTAAATTAATACGGCCAAGCATGGAACTGTCCCAGGGGACCTACTTCCTTAGATGGGTTTCATACGCACTTCCGTGCTCCAACTGGCTGTGTGCCGGTGTGGCAAAATACTATGAACACCATCACTTGTTTCACAAATGTCTTTTTTATTAGCGTTATTTTGTGCATGTATTATGTACGATGAAGTCTCAGTCCGATCCGTCATGTGGATCATTTAAGTATGGCACGTTGTTATTTGCCAGCTAGTCAGTGGAAGTATGCTTTGTATGGGCTTAATTTTTTTAATTTTGGAAGCTATAATCGGTCACCTCAAGAGATCAGTCTAGTCGTGGCCAACAATGAAATAAGGAATTACATAAGGTATGGGGAATCAAAAATGTAATAATGTTTGTAATCTTTTGCTAATAGGCCAAGCAAACTTTGATGGAAAATCATTGCGAACAACGACGACCGTGCGAATATTTCAGCTTGGAAGACGTAGTTCGTCTCCTGAACAGTGTTCCAAAAGTGAAGAAGACAGTAGTAATTAGACGGGAGTGCGGGAGTGGTGAGAATATGATGGATTGTAAATACATAAAAAGGAATTCGTCCTTGTGTAGATAAAATTAGAATGTGGAAAAAATTAGGGGGTATTGCGCTTTCTAAGTTTATCCACGACCTTTCTCATACAAATCATCAAAAGCTATATTCTAGAAATATTTTGGAAATATATTGGAAACGGTCAAGTGCACATCGATCATACATTTGAATTGGATATAGGTAACCCTTTAGCTGATATTCGATAGAAGTTCGTTTCATATCAATGCGTATTTCAGTGAGAAAATTGGAGCAGGGCTTAGTACGAGATTTCTGAATATGCAGTATGCGCTTGCTATTTCTTTTGTCATAGCACTTGAGAGCCTGAAACTCCAATTGTGGCTGAGTTGTAAAGCTTAAGCCGAATAATAAGCTGTAGAGAAGGTACAGAGTTAGTTTGAGTCTGCGCAGCTATATCGGTTTCAGTTTTAGAACCTCACAGCTCTCACGGTAAGTCATAATGTTGGCCGTGTTCAAGTGACTCTTCGTGAATGATCGTTGGATTTTTCCAGTGCTATGATCTCCAGTTTCATCAGAATTCCGTGCACAGTTGTACAGTATTCAAGCTTCGGCCTAACACACATTTTAAAGGCTTAAAGACTGGACTCCCTCTAGATAAGAGTTCGATTTATGTAGGCGATGGTTTTTCTGGGAGGCGTGTATGAATATTGCTTTAGAAAATTGAATGAGGCGGGATATCGAGCTGCGCCAAACACAGGAATATGAGTGCTGTTTAAGGTTAGGATGTTCGGTGGAGTCTCATAGCCGTAGTCCAATAATTACGCTTGTCATTGGCAAAGTGTAACTTCCAGGAGTTACTCCAGTGCTCTAATGCTGACAAGTCAGACTGAATAGAGGATAAATTAGGACCATCTTGCCTAGGGGCGGAATGATACATAATTCTGACATCATCGGCGAAGAGAAATGTTTGATACACTCACGCCCACTTTGTAACGACACTTTCCTCATAGTAACAAAACACACATGTCACGTAAAAGAGCCAAGATACTCAAAATGTTTCTAATGGCATACTGTAAAACAAGTAACTTTTCCTTCTTGGCACGACGCCTAATGTCGACCGCAGCCCTATTGCTGGCATGTCACACCAAACAGTTCGCTGATGAAAAACCAGCCCACTGCAGCCAGAATAAAAACCGGTAAGTAACCAGCCTTTTAAATTTCAGGAATACCAAGATGAATCAAGGATTACTCTCACTGGTTGCAACGGATAACCGCATAATAACCGACCCTACACACACCTGTAAAATACTTAGTCAATACTCTGGAGCCTTCTTTAACGTGAATAATGACCCTCGAGATCGGACATACCACCATCCACAGTTGATCATGTCACGTGTGTCACCTTTGAACTTCCTGACGTATACACCCTCATGCAACGCATAGGACTACCCTATTTGGCGAACCAGAAAATGTACCTCATGCACTTATCAAACTTGGGGTTGTGGACATACAATCGCTGCTACTGAAAGATTTCAATGAACGCTTGCATCGTACCAGCACAGCGGAAGGAGTCCATTGTTATACCGTGACATAATTCCCTGTTCGAAACAAAGAATTATCACCTAATAAACCATATTTTCATAATGAAAAAAATGGTGGAGCAACAAACAAAACTACAACGGTTGACTTTCTACTGTCACAAAAGTTAATCAACGACTCAGCACGGCTTATTGAGTGTTCGTTCGTGCATAACATGCCAACTTTAAGTACTACATAGTGTAGCTTCCTCACAGAACGTCGGCGCGTCTGCATCTGTTCGTTACCTCGACATGCACAAACCATACTCATCATGCTGGCTAGCCTGTAACTAAAACATCTTGCCACTTGACATCAAGATGTTGGTTGTACCGTACTCTAGTTAAGCCATTCTCAACGGGAGCCCCAGTGAATTCCCGGGGGTTCATGGGAGGAGAAAATATTTTAGGGGGCCAAGATGGCGTAGGGAGTTATGCTGTGAAAAGTGGGTTGTGACAACAGAAATAACATAATTCATATTTAATAAGTAGCTGATTGTTTCTGTTCGCGCACTAATCTACCATGGTAATGACCGGTCAGTGAACTAAATTATGCGCGTACGCTTGGCTGTTTATGAATGTGTGAATTCCAGATCCGGCAGACTTTCTGCTGTGGAGCTGGCATAGCTCCACCAAACTTGCGCAAATTACGCCGGGCTCAGCCTAAACATACCATCATCATACGGCGATTTACACTGCGCAACTAACAACCGATTCGTTGTCAGAGCCTTGATGCCTATCCACAATGAACCAATTGTTCCACTCAGGACACTGATGCATCTACCCTGCAAGCTGCAGGAAATCTGGTGAACGCTCGTCAAACCTTGCGGCAGTTACCGCACGAAGCCACACCAACACTACCTGAGTTCTTCTCAGAACATTACCACTATGTGCCACTGTACAACCATGTCACTTTCCCAAGCGATTCCGAAGGGGTGTCACACCAACTGTTTTGGACCTCGTGCTCTCCCACGAGGAACTAATGGTCGACACCGTGACCATAAATGCACCACTTGGCCGTAGCGATCATGCGAGGTTGCTATTTCGTTACATCTGTTCCTCGGAGTACCTCAGTGAGAACAACGTGGAAACCTATGTCGTAACCCATTACGATATACTGTATAACCTCGTTCAAGAAACCGACGGCTCCTTCCTGACCGAGAAGCCGCCCGATGTCGCTTGCATGTTATTTGTCACCCAATTCACTGAGCTAGTGGCAAATGCGTCAGAAAGCAAGGTCCTTCGCCCAAAGCAAGTGACTTCCTTCCTGAGGAGCCGTAGTAGAAAATGCATGACCTTAAGTGATTCAGCCTGGCGCGCTTACAGCGTCTGTCCAAGTAACCTGACCTGGGAAGCTTACACAACTCAATGAAACCACTGCGTCAATTTGATCTGCGAAGACAAACTCCAGCACCAACAGAACTTAGCGGCGAAATTCAGTACAAATCCCAAATTGCCGTATAAACACGTCAACAAGTTCCGCGGAGTGCAGCGTGGGATCCCAGTTTTACGTGCAACAGATGGTCTTGCTCGAACCGCACAAGATGCAGCCAACCTGCTTCGGCAACACTTCATCCATACCTTCCGGAGTGAATTATCATTTCATCCACTTTTGACATCGCTTCCATCACCACCAGGGTTAAAGCACGTATGGTTCACGACAGCCAATGTGATGGAACATTGGAACAATGGTTTATTACGGGTAACAAGGGCAATGCTTAACGAGTCCCGTGGGATGGAAATTATTGCGAAAAGTGAATTGCATGATAAAGTGAAAAGCGTTGTGGTGGACTCACCATAGACTTATGTAGAATAGCGGAGATGTTCGCGTATTAAACGTATACATCCATTGGTTGGGAGTTTGGCAAGACAGCGTTTGATTGCGTTTTATAGCCCCTGGCTAACAAGTCATAAAATAAAATGTAAGTGAGACAATGCATCGTCAACCTGCTTTTAAATATTGCCAGATTGGGAGCAGAGACGACGTAATTAGGGAGGGCGTTCCAAGGCTGGCACACACGGAGAGAAAAGAAATTGTTACGGCATTCAAGCCTGCTATACCGAGTTGTCAGTTTCAGAGGGTGACCTCTGAGGTTAGTGTTGTGGTTTAGTTCCAACAGCGGACGGCAAATGTGGTTTGAGTTCTACAGAATGTGGTAAACTATTATGAGATCCCTCCGCAAAAACCGATATCGACTGTTGTACATTTTTAGAGATTTCAGTCTAAGCTGATAGGGCAGATGAAAGAGGCCCCTGACGTTCTTGGTTGCCCTTCGTTGAGGAGTCTCGAGAGCAACGAGATCCTGTTTCTGCCACAGCTGCCACACCTGAATAGCATAATCCACGTGAGGTCGCACGTAGGCGTTAAGCATTTGGGGAAAAATAGAGGGTTCAAACCGACCAAAGGCTCTGCGAAGGAGGCCGAAGTTTTGATTACCGGTTCTCGTCGTCTTCTCTGCTTGTTTTGAACACCCGAGATCTCCCTGTACCAATACACCCAGGTCACGCTCCTGACAGACCTTCTCCAAGGTGTGGTCTCTCAGCTTGTAAGTGCACACCGACTGGTGACGCAGATGTATCAGGTTGCACTTAGCTATGTTCAACTGAAGCCTGTTCCTCTTTGACCATTCGTAAGTGCAATCTAGGTCATGTTGGAGCAGATCGTGATCTAGCTTGTTACTAATCGCCCACCATATCTTGACGTCATCAGCGAAAAGCAGGAACTTTGGGGAGATAACTGATGCCAGGTCGTTGATAAACACCAGGAATAAGTGTGGTGCCAGCACTGAGCCTTGTGGGACATCAAGTTCCAACTCAATTGAGTTAGAGAGTGATCCCCTAACAAGTACTTAAAGCTTCCTTTGGTGAAGGAAGCAGACAATCTAACCTAGTAAAGGATCACTAATTCCCTAAATCTGTAGCCGTTGAAGTAGGATGCGGTGATCAAGGCGGTCGAAAGCTTTGGATAAGTCCAGATAGATGACATCAACTCCGACCCCATCATCAGCCACTTCCGTCCAACTACCTCGTGCAATCACTAGGTTGGTGATGCATGACTGGTGTTGACGGAAGCCATGCTGTTCCGATACCAAGCTGTTGCACTTTTCCAGGTAGTCCATTAAATCCTCAGCGACGACTGCTTCTATCACCTTCGCGAGCACAGGGAGGAGAATCACTGGGCGATAGTTTTCAGGCTCTAAACGGCTAACGCCTTTAAAAATTGGGGTAATAATGTCACGCTTCCATATAGTGGGAACTTTTGTTCATCAAAACACCTTCGGAAGAACTCTGACAGTGGTTCAGCCAGCTGGTTGGCCACAGCCTTCAGTGCCTTCGCGCGGATGTTGTCTGATCCCAAAGAACTATGCCCACGCAGTGAGAGTAACTTCCTTAGCACAATTGATGGGTTGAAAATTATATGTGTAAACAGTGGAGTCGGTAACGTGCATGACATTATGGGACAGGTAGAAGCTGCGAGTTCGAAAATTGGGGCGTATTGTAGCCGCAGGGAATTAGCAGCTTCTTCTGCGCTTTGTACTCTACCGCTTGTCGTGAAAAGTGGAAGGATTCCATGCTTTACTTTACGAAGATTATTGACATGCCTATACAGCAGTTTGTTGCTTGCCATGAATCTTTTGGCTAGGCACTGTTGATAAGTTACTTTGTCCTCACTGACAAGTGCAGTGCAATGGTTGTGATGGGTCAGGAAATTTCTCCAAGTCTCTAAGTCGGGGTTAATCTTTTAGGTACGCCATGTTGCATGCCTTATCGCCAGGGGTTTTCTAGTCCTGATGAAAACGTAAATGTCATCACGCTTGTACACCCACCTAGTGTGGACGACATCAAACCGAAGACATTGAAGACAGCGGCCATGAAGCTTGCGGAACCATTAGCTTGTTTTTTCAAGGTTGCAAAGAGATATCTTTTCGGTAGTTCACATCATGCAATTGCAGCTACCGGACTAATAAATGCAACTGGTGAAGGCAGAAAATGAACACGGATGGGACGGGTTGAACAAATTTAGCATGTTCGTTTGATGCTCAAATCAATTTAATCAGGTGGCATCGTGACAGGGCTAAAGACAGCAAAACAACTTGTGTAAATAGAAAAGATAAAAATATTAACAATAGAAAATTAGAAAAATACATAAATAAATAGCACCCGGTTTACTTGCACCTGTGGAGCCAAATACTCGGGCATACGACCAGGCGTCTGTCGGTACGGAGGGCTGATCATTGTTCAGGGTCACTGCGGAGAGGCAAGCTCGGAAGCATCAATAACTCGATCTTGGAACTTTTGCTTTAAAGTGGGCATCAGATTTTGACCAACGGTGACTTCAATCTCTATTTTGTCATACCGAGGTGATACCCGAAAGGCTGAATCCATTGCAACCCGGTGCACACAACCAGGGCTATGTAAGCATATGGTGCTTGTACAACCCTTTACTTTGCCAAGACTCTGATGATAAGTCTTCCCCCGGAGTATTACGCATAACCGGGTGTTATTTATTTATGTAATTATCTAATTTTCTATTGTCATTATTTTTGCATCTTCTGTTTACATAAGTTGCTTTGCTGTCTGATAGCCCTGTCATGATATCACCTGAGTAAATCGTTTTGAGTATCGAACGAACATGTTAAATCTGTTCAAACCGTCCTCCTTTTTTTGCCTTCACCAGTTTGCTGTTGCATTTGCCTGGTGTGAACTACCGAAAAGAGATCTCCTTGCAACACTGTGTTTTACTTTTCCTTGGGTATCATCTACGAATTTTTCAACATGGTCTCGACGAAATGCAGGTATTTACATTGTGGAAATATGGAATAGTCACTCCTATCTATAAAACTGCTAATCGTTCAAAGCCCTCGAACTACCGTGCAATCCCTCTCCTCCCAGTTTCACGCAAAGTAATGGAACGTATAATTGCAGATTCGCTCATGGGATATCTTGAGAGCAACGACATCCTAGTGTCACAGCAACACGAATTCCGCCGAAATTGATCCTGCACTACAAATTTACTGCTAGCCCGAGAAAGCTGGACAGAGTCAGCCGATGCCAGAGTGGGAGTCGACGTTGTCTACCTGGACTTCTCGAAAGCGTTCGATCATTTGGACCACCACATTCTCCTTCCCAAGCTTCGAAGCTACAGAATCGGCGACTCCCTACTCGGTTGGACCGACAACTTCCTCGCTCAACGTCAGCTGTATGTGAGAGTCCGCAGCTCCATTCCCGACCCAATTGACGTCCAGTGTGGCGTGCCTCAAGGATCGGTATTGAAGCCACGATAATCCTCACATTCGTTAACGATCTTGGCAGTGTACTGCAGTCGAATTTGTTACTATTTGAAGATGATATCAAAGGCTGACATGAAATTAGGACATCGGATGATCACATGTCATTGTAGTACGACCTCGACGGGGCTTATGCGTGGTCATCCGACGACCGGCTCCAGTTCAACATGACCAAGTGCAAAGTCGTAAGCATATGCCATCAGCTGATCTATGAATATCGACTTGGGACCAGCAGTTACAACGTGCTTCCCAAGCAAACGGCCTCGGAGTGATCGTGCAGGACGATCTTGGTTGCTTGACACAGGCTGAAAATGCATCAAAAAGTCAGTCAACATCTTGGACTGTTACGGAGGGCTTCCGGAAGTTTTGTACCATCAATATTTCCGCAACTCTTGAACGCCTACGTGAGACCTCATGTGGAACATGTGATGCAAGCCTGGCGTCCCTGGCGCAAACGCGAGTTTGATGCACTTGACGCTCCAGAAGGTAGAGCGACCAAACTCGTTAGAGGATTGTTTCACCTCTCCTGCCAACGCAGACGACAGTCTCTGAGATTGTACGGTGGTAAATATCGACGTCAGCGAAGTGAGCTAATCATGGTTTACTTAATACTGACCAACCCAAATGACCCATGTCGCAATATGTTGCTGCCTGAGAGGCCACCAGCTCAAACTGACTAAACAGTACAGTCGGCTTGATTGTCGACGAAACGTTTTATCCCTCCGTCTGTGCCGTGCCTGGAATGCCCTTCCTACTCACGTTATCATTGCCACTATATTAACGTTATTCAAAAAAGCCTTGATGAAATGCTTTTCAACTTGTATTACTTGATATAGTTCGTTACACTTGAAGGACGAAATAACGCAAACATAACCAAGTGCTTAACGACCCTCCCCGCAACGTGGCGGTGAGGATACATAAAGTGGTGTCTAAGGGATTAGCTTGGATGTATCTAAACTGGATTAACATGCCACATCTGTCGAATGAAGAAACAAAAGAGTGAGCGTTGTTGCCATTTTTCTACTCACACATCTACTGAACCATAACGACACTTTATACTATTTCGTGTGTGTACATCTCATTCCCACCTCAACTATCGCGGTGCATTTAAATCGGTAGACGCTTAAAATAACGATTTACTTATTCGATGGTCCTTTCAATTTTAATTTTCACTCAAGCCATCCTACGGGACTTGTCAAGCACATGCATTTTACCCATGATAAATCATTGTTCATTGTTCATCGTGTGACAACTCATGTGCTGGTCTCAGTGCAGTAGCACTATATTACGCGCTTTTCGTCTCCAGTTTCATCTCGCCTGCAAGTCTGGCGGCTAGGTCTCGTTAGCCCGAAAATTCGAGTGGCTACACTCCGCGCCTGCGGTACTATCTCTGAAGAGTGTTCGTTCGTTCCGACCAGAAGCAGAAAATGATAGTACCCGTAATAAGGTTTTCTTAACCTTCAGTTAAGCCGAAGTTAGCGAATTAGCGATCACTTTTGCCAGCTTGCATCAGACGTGTGGACATCCGGTTTCTTTGGTGAGTATGTATAGCATAATGTGTACGTAAGGATACTTCTCCTAATACTTATGATAAACAATTGCCTTCCGAACACACATTTGGCGCCATGTTAGGCAAACGCCGATGTACGTTATGAGTTTCGTTTTGGACCCTTCTATGCCGCTTTTTTAACTATCCGGCATTCGCTTCCGTGTTCTTCTCTTATGTCCTTCATTTTATCTGTTGTCACGGTTTGGCTTAACTTTCCTGTAATGAATATGCGTCCAGTGAGCATTGTCATTTTCTGAGTTCCATTTGTTTTCTTCACTGGCTTTTCTCAAGAAATTTGCTTTGGTCCTTTTAGCTTTCCATGGTATTGCCGAAATCAGTTACAGCAATCACCTTTGTTTTGCCTTTAATAGTGTTTCTGCACTTTTAAATTTTTATACTGCGGCCACTAACTGATGCCACAACTAATGCTTAACATGTCATACAATCTCACTCTCAAGCAAGAATAAATTTGGCACCACCAATCACTCGTATCATCTGCTTGCTTTGCTTTATCGAATGATGATATTTAATACCAATGATACAACTCTATAGGAATAATACAACAATAGCAATATTATATAACGTGTTCACCAAGTACGATTACATTTCAGAAATTAGCTACTCGATAGAGATGTGTCGTCAGTACCCCGTGGATTACCTGTAATTGGAATTTATCGAATCACGTTTGAATCTGTCTGTGTTTCATTCATCAAAACCCTTTTCAAATGAAAGTATACTACCAAGTAAATTTAACAATCATCTGGAGTGTTCAGAAAGGCGAAAGGGGAAAGTCTGCGGATTTTTCAGAAAGCTGCGGGATAAGTTCGAAAATAGAACAGTTTTGCAGATGATGGTTTCTGATAGGGCAAAAATGGTGAATTGATTTAAGGCGAATTATAAAAGCAGCAAGTTGATTACCGAAAATTGCAGTCCACGTAATGTTGGAGAAAATAATACTTTGCCTTCAGTACTAATAATACTGTCTGACCTGATGAATATGAATCCATAAAAATTAGTTCAAGCCCTTCCGCTTACCATTTCGTCTGAATCCACGCCAGAGATGTCCAAAGTCCGGCCCGCGGAGCAAATACCGCCCGCGTTAACATTTCAACTGGCGCGCGGCGTCATCATGAAATAATACAGTAAAATTTGGACAGTTCTGTACAGATGACAATATAAACATTAGAAAAGAATTAAGGACATGATTACAAAATCCAATGGCTTCATATGCTGCTCAATATCAGTGTAGCAGTATTGTTTATTTTTAACCAGATACTGAAACTCAATCTGGTGCTTTTACTATAGGGGTCATAACTAAGCGCAAAATGAAAAGTTTGAGACTGTAACTTTATATATATATATATCTAATTAACTGAACTTAGTCCGTTCTGGAAACTTTATTATTGTTTATAGGATGGCTCAGTCTCAAGCTTTATTGTATTATGATTTCTTAGACACAACAGTTGCACCTCTTTGGTTATTTAATTCCATAAGAAGCAAACATTTTCGACTCCATTTTCACAACCGTGATAAAGAGGTTTTAACTAAATTGAATAAATAGAAAAGTGGGATTGGGTAACTTTTATTTATAGGATTGTCATTCCTTCGCTAAAATGTAGAATACGAGGAAAAATTAATGTTACTGTGGAAGAGTGCTGCATCGAGAAAAAGTGGAAACTGGAGTATTTTATCACGAAACGTGTGACCAGGTGTGGGCGTGTGTTGTTTGAAGCGTGTGGCTGTTTTCAAGGAATTTAATATCAAACGGCACTTCCAAACCAAGCATGCTAAAGCAGATTTCAAGAGCTTCGAGCATTTGCGAAGTATATTCTCTGCTTGTTTGGCTCGACATACTTTGTGAGCAGACATTCTCAGTTTTGCATTTTACAACAATCATATGAGGAGGAGACTGTGGTTTTCGCCTACGTGATATCTTACGCATCGAAACCAGTGTCATTGAGCTTGACCTGACTAGTTTACCGCAGTCATAGTCTCAGTTTCATCACACCCATTAAAAACTTGCAATAAAAGTTTATAACATGTCATTTTTGGTTATTATCTTAATGTCAGACTTAATATGGCACGACGTAAGTTTACATAAAAAATATAGCCATCCTTGAGAAAAGTTTGGACACCGCTTTATGTAGGCGGATAGATGAGATGGTTCGGGACATAGAAAGTACCTTATTTACATTATTACAGACCATTAAATTTTGGTTAAAAATAGATGGACCTATTTTACCTGATAACGATGCTCTTCTCGGGGCATATGTCTAATTCTTCAATCACAATGTATTAACGGAGAGATTTTGTTTGCCAGGAGAATTGAAGCGCATACAAAGGATCAGCCTATATTTGAGGTAGTCATTAGCTATCTGACTGAAAACCATCACAAAACAGAACATAATTGCATATGCAACAGGTGGGGCTGCAGCAATGTTCGGAGGATATAAAAGAGCTATTGACTATCAAGAAAGTTCTCTTTCTTCTGTTCATGTAATTCACCATGAATCATTGAGCGCGCCTAGTGACTAGGAACTTGGAAGGGTTCATATACGATTCAGTGTCAAATGTTACAATAATAGTCAGCAGTATCAAATCGCACCCTCATCATGCTCGTCTTTTCCAGCAGTTGTATGAGGAGAACACTGATATTTCCAGGTTCTGCTCTTGCACACAGAAGTTAGATGTGTCTCCAAGGGCAACTATCTTTGTCGTGTTGTTGCGCTCTGGGATACCATCATCACATTCCTTTCTGGAACTGATTATGAAAGAAACTTGTTAATCGCTAAGCCATGCATGTTTTATCTAGCTGATGTTTTTGAAAACTCAACCTTTTAAATAAAACTCTTCAAGGAAATTTGAGTACTCTCATTTGGAGCAAAGAATCCATTATCGCTTTCCTTAAAAAGCTGGAAGTGTATGCACAAAACATCGGACGTCGGGAATTTGCACAATTCCCAATTTTGGTTGCAGTCCCATAGCAGCTTAAGGATAAAGACTAGGTTGTTTATATCAGTCTTTTACAACAACTTTGAAAAGAAATGAAACACTAGTTTCATGACCAGATTGACATGGAAATCCAGTTTTTGATTTCAGCTCCATTTGGCATACAACCATGCGGTGTTGGAGTTAATATTCAGAAGAGTCGCATGTAGTTTCAAACTGACACCCTAACAAGACCCAGACACATACAAAATAAAAGGGTTTTGGATACATAGTGATGTTCCTATCATATTTCCCAGTAGAGTAAGTAGCTGAAATATATTTCCTTGCATTTCCATCCGCATACTTGATTGACTGTGGATTCAACAGAAAGATTTCGCTAACAAAAGTAGCAACAGCTTGCACATCACAGCATGAGATCTTCGATCCTTGCTGTCAAGTATGGAGCCCGACATAAGCAAACTTGCTTAGATATCACGCTGAAGGCTCTCATTCATAGTTCCATAAAAATATTGTCAATAATTTATGATACCTCTTAATTCATGTCGTGTTGTATAGTTAAAAGCTAACAATAATTACATACAAGTTTAACTATTAATGATGACTTTTGTGTAAGTACAGACAAGCTGCTCGATGTTGCGGCGAAATGAATGTTACGTGGCTATGAAAGTTAAGTTATAAGGAAATAACAGTATTTTCAACATCTTGAATTTGACCATCATAACAAATGATACTAATATGACCTCTGCAAATCACAGATTTATGTATGTTATTATTTGCGAATGCTGAAATTGTGATGATAAAGGGTGGGGGACCATGACAAAAGAAAAAATTTAGAAGAGAGTCCCAGCTGATTAAAGGTTGAGAATGCCTGGTCTAGTTTACCATGATGTTGATCCAATTCACGTCAGCCCCATTCAAATCTGAATCCGAGTTGAAACAACAAAATGGTATGGTATATAAGACATAGCTTTGGAGTACCAATTTTTACATATTACAGGAAACTTACTGCATCTGCCCGGATGAAGCATATGGTGAGCACTGCGAACTCATCCGAGGAAAATGGGCTCAGTGGTCCCCTTGGTCTGAGTGCACTCCAAGCTGTGGTGTTTCCGAATACCAGCGACGCGTTCGAACCCGTGATTGTCTGGGTGAGGCCTGCCGAGGTGGTGAGGGTCATTTGCAGATGGAGATGTGTATCACCATGCCGTGCCCGGATGAAACACTTGCATTGGCAAGACAAGGTCGGTCAGAAGAAGTGGGCGAATTGAAAGTGCAGATGCTGCAAGCCCAAGCAGCGCGAGGCGTCAAGTTGGTTGGTGCGGTTGCACAGTCATTGATTCTGATTTCATGTGTGTTCGCCGCCTTAGCTGCAACCGCGATGGCCGTCAGTGTGCATCTAATGTAACGCAGATACAGCTGAGGAGAAAATTCTGGATAATTGATTACTTGTTTTTCTATGGTAACATTTCGTGAATGCCATTACTCTGAAAGCAAACACGATTTAAGGTGTTCTTGTTTCCTTTTAGTAATGCATAAATTTTCTGCTGCTTATTACAGCTGAATTGTATTTTGCTAACTATTTTCCGAACGGCGTTGCTAATGGCTAGATTGCAGTAGGCAATGTCGTCAACCATTGCAAAGCATCCCCGGTCAACAAGTTATTATCGTGCAAAAAGAATTTACCTACGACACTTTAACTAAGTGCCTGTTCAATGTGTAGGTGACAGACTTGGTCTAGGTAACTGTCTTTCGGTCGGTAGAATCGAAAATAAACGGCAAGAAGCGAATTTGGGTTTCAACTTAACAACTCGGGTCTACCAGTTTCTCCACCGTCAAATTTCATTCAGATATGATCAGTTTTATCCATTGCCACATATTCCACTGGCCGGATAATCTCAATTACAGCCACTCTCGTGTTTTCAGCAACAAACATAAAATCCATGATGCTAAGGGTCATTTTGAAGTACACGATTGAAGTACACGATTGCGACGCGCAATCTCAAGGTTGACCGCGGTTCCCACTAAAGTGAACCTTTGTCTTTCGATCACGAGGACCGTTGCCCGTCCTGACCCGGTGACTTAGGGGTAGCGGTCGCAACTAACATCCCAATGGTTCCGGGTTCGATGCCTGCTAACTATGCGATGAGATATAATAACATCGAAACGCGTCATAGTGATGCAGTGTTTTCCGGCGGGCAACACCCAATTGCTATTAACATAAAATCCACTTTGTGATGCGCCTAATGCAAGTGCTACTGCGCGTTTTCAGTAGCATGGAAAAAGGAGGAAAGCCGAAGGTAACGGGCAAACAGTGAAGCATACCCAGGAGAGTGGTATGGGGGAAGGGCAGATGGCGGTCCACAACGTACGACATATATCCGTGGGCGGCAAATTCGAGACATATGATTGTTCGATAACGAATGTAAACTGGCAAAACTTCCAGCTAAGCTGATGATTAATGCTGCAAGAATGCCAAAGGAGAATAGACAAAAATTGAGGAGGCAGGCTATTAAAATTCATTGAAACTACTTCCGTGACAGAAGTGACAAAATAGAAATGCGACAAACATGCGGTAACTGAAGTTTAAGTTTATGCTGTAAACGCTGTTACGCGGGCAACAGGAAGTGACATTAAGATCACTGATGCAACTAGTTAAATGTCTGCAATATTTATGCGGAAGTAGGTGCGCTCAAATCTGATGAACCGGCAAAACAAAAATATTTGGCACGATAACACGCACATTAACCGATTTAAAAGATGTCGGTATGAGGCTTATTATACCGACCATGAAGTCCGCACTTTACTTGTCCTGCTTCGATTTGCAGATCTGCAGTACATCGATCACGGATTAAAAGAGGTAGCGCGACCTGGAATAGATAAGAAGAATGAACTTTGGAATCTACCAATACCTGGATATCCGTGGAGTAGTAAAACGGAAAGAAAGGCTTGCATAAATATAAGGCGTATTATCAAACTAAAGCTAGCAACTTCACTAACCAACGAGCGAGTTTGTGCTGGGGTGCGTGCATCATTGAAAGGATTGGCCTTAGTGGCACTTCACTCTTATGTGTCTTTGGCGACCCATACCACTGTGGAATAGTGCTACCACTCGGCTTCAAATTATTAAATGTATCGATGTCTATCACCCGGTGGAGGAGAAGCAATTCCAGGTGAGGAACGATGCGCATTTCGACATTGGTTATTTCCCCCATTTTGGTGAGCCGTTCGAAATTACTCGCATCGTTGAGTATGGCGCACATCTCATTGTATTCGGTTTTGTTCAATATTACAACTGAACATTTATCTGGTTTTGTTATGACTACGTGCTTAGCTCTTAATTCACGTGAAGCCCGAAAATGTCGAGCTGTGATGGCACATTTTTCATTAATCTGCATGGTTTTCACCTCATGGGCGAAATCGGTTAGCTTGTTTCTGAACCAAATATGCTTATCAGGGCTGGTTGGTTGGAGCTCATTAAACTGATCAAAAAAGTTCTCAAATTGGGCTTATATAAACAAGCCGTTCGACGTCCTAGGGGGGAATTTGTAATCAAGCCCAAGTGATAATGCTTCTAATTGCAACGCAACAAGTTGTACGTTCGATAAATTCATCACGTACTTACTGGGATCACGAGCAATTGGTTCCTCCTCCTGGTTGTTCGTCAGCGAATTTTCTGAACGAGCAGGGCGATTTCGTCTCGTACGATCAAGAGTTGATTTACAAAAGTTAGTGAAAACATTCCGGCAACACAGAGACAGATCCTCGACCACGGGTAGTAAGCGTGCATGAGTTTCTAGTAGTTCCACAAGTCTGGTTTGAGCCGTCTCTAGGTGAGCGGACGCCACACGTCGGAGGTTAGCCGCAGAGGGCTTGAGTTTGTTTCTGCGCAAGAGTAAGAGGACAGCGACGCACGAAAATGCATTTGGATAGAGACGATAACTCCACAACTAAGCACACCATCTTGCAACTCAGGCTGAATAGGCGGCGCAGCAACCTGACTGTTTCGGAGGGAATTCGTCGTTTCAAAAATTTAAAGCAGTTAGTTCCCTTCAACAAGTTGAAAAGCATGGAAAAAATACGAAGGCTGGTAGATGCATGCATTTCGTACTGTCTCCTCAGTACCATTAACAATAAGCGATATGCATAGATATAGCTAACAGTGGGTGCAACCAGACAAGCTTAAGGTGCAAAACGAATGACGGCAGTTCACACCTACATCCAAGGCAGCTTTAGGCTGACAAATAATTGTTTCTGGACACACAAGGCTGGCTTAATCCGGCTTATAGGGACAGCCTCAGCAAACCGAAGGAAGCGGGGATTAGGGTGAGGTAACACAATTTTAAACCCTGAGTCCAGCTCTAATTGGTGACCCGAGTCTAATAGGTGTTTGCCTATCGAGGATGCCGGCGGTCTGCGTGAACATGGAATCTGACGAGGGTAGGCAATCTGAGCAACTTCACGTGGAACCCATCTGGGTACATGTTCCTTTATTCGGGAAGTCAGCGTTCTATTGGTTCTGCTTATGTAACCTTTTCCGCAGTCACATACAAATTGGTATACACAGTGTGAGTTGGCCCCAATAGGCTGAGCATCCTTCGTTGGAGAAATGGGCAAATTTCGGGTTCGGTTGATGACGACAATTTGTGCAGCACAGTAACTTCCTTGTGTAGCCGAAATTTTGCGCTTAGTTGTCTTCAGCGTGGCTAAGTCACCTTTGAAAGGTAACTCGATATACACTTTCTTTTTGGCTGCCGTGTGCACCAAGTCCATTGGCTTGTAGGACAAGTTAATACTAGTCCGAGACGGTGCGCGAAAGTAAGCGCGGATATCAGAAGGCAATGGGAGTCGGACACATCGGATTGTATTCGATGGGCTACAATAAGAAGCGGACGGATGAAGCGACGCGAGAGCGGACACGTGAGCGCGGGAACTTTCAAGGCTGTTGTGTGTCCAGCCGGTTGTAAGGACGATTAAAACAGGAAGGAATAATGTACAATCGGTCGAAAGTAAATTGTACATGAAAGATAAGAGTTATCTTGTTGGGCGCTACATCGCTCCCTCCCCTAGAAGGCTGAACATAGAAAGCCTTCTGTGATGAGAGTATACACTCGAACGAACGTGCGGTGCCAGCCCAGCAAGGAAGCCGTTAGGCTGCCGCAAGGAAAGGCGGCAGCCGATTGGACGTTCACACGTTTCTCGCATGCACGCTGATTGGCCAACAGTGGACGCATTGGAGTGAGTTTGTTTGACTGAATCAAAGGAAAAATGTCATGCATTCACAAAGGTCGTTAATTATGGATCCAACTAGCTGTATATACCGATATGTTTCACTCGCCCTCTGCCTGCGTTTTCGCCTGGTCCTGTTGTTTGCAGAATATACGTTTTGTCCCTGAAGGACCGACTTTTTACATGGTGTCAGAGAAGGAGAAGAACATTAGTACCACCCAGACGATGATTGGAGCTGCACCGGCTATTCAAATGCATGCCCCGCTGAACATGGATAAACGCAGTTTGGCAAGCAACTGGCGTTCGTGGAAGAGCAAATAGATGGATTTCTGCACTGTATCGCGTCTGTACAAACAACCCATGGCGTACCGCCTGTCCATGTTTCGACACACAGCAGGAGATGATGCGCGCCGCGTGCTAGAGACATTGTGTTACGACAAGAGCGAAGATGCCCACAATCTGGAGACAGTTCTTGAGAAGTTCAGTGAATACTGCGAAGGCCAAACAAACGAGACATTTTAACGCTACCTCTTCTTTTCGCGGAACAGGCGGCCAGTTGGATCCGTTGACACGTACGTCACTGAGCTAAAGATTTTGGCCCGATCCTGCAGGTTCTGTAAATGCACGGCGGACAGTCTCATACGGGACCGCATTGTTCTTGGGATCAATGATGAAGGTTTGACGAAGCAACTATTACGAAAGCGCAACCTATCTCTGCAGCAATGTATCGACATCTGTAACAGTGAGACCACTACTGCCTATCAGTTCCAGAAGATGACAAGCACAGGTGACTCAGAGTTGTGCTCCGTTTCCAGGAGCAAATCTACGAGGGCCACGACCGCGCGACAGGAGCCCTGCAAATTATGTGCAACACGACATCTGAGGAACCGCGAACAGTGTCCGGCGTGGGGCCGCATTTGTGTCAAATGTGGGAAGCGCAATCACTTCGCCCGCTGCTGTCAGTCGACAGATGTCAGTGCATTCGTTCCAGACAAAGCAACAGAAGACACCGAACAATCGATTGGTAACGTGTCTCGGAAAGTGTCGCAGAAGTGTGTCTACGCAAGTCTTCTGATCAAGGGACGGTCTGTGCGATTCCAGTTAGACACAGGCGCGACGATCAATATTTTGTCCAGATAGCACTGCCGCGGCATGCAAAATCAATCGGATCAAGATTATTTGCGCATGTGAAAGGGTTTTGGACTCAAGCCAAAGGGCTCAGCGACAATTGAAGTGGTCAATCCGAGAGACGGTGTTTCGCATCGTCTGCAGTTCGTGATCGTGGATGAGGATCTCACGCCGATTCTCGGCATTGATTCGACTTTATCTCTTGGCTTTGTCATTTTTAACCATGATCGTTTTGTGTACGCTTGTCAGAGTGAAGCCGATGTTAGTGACCTGTATCCGTCGGTGTTTAGCCCGGGTTTAGGGGAATTCGAGGGTACCGCTCACCTGTCGTTAGATCCTTTGGCAGGCCCGATCGCGTTACCTGCAAGGAGAGTACCATTTGCGCTACCTGACCGATTTTTCGCGGAATTGAACAAGCTGGTTATGCAGGGTGTGATTGCAAAGGTTGATGAGCCAACAGACTGGGTTAGCCAGGTCGCAAACATTACGAAGAAAAATGGCGAACTACACGTATGTATAGACCCGAAGCCACTGAATGAGGCCCTGCGTAGAGAACAATGTGCGCTACCGACGTTAGAAGATGTTTTACCACGTTTGACAAAAGTTAACTTTTTCACGAAAGTAGACCTTTCTCTCGCATTCTGGCACATTGTTCTAGACGAGGAATCCAGTTTCCTCACCACATTTGCTACACCGTTCGGATGTTATCGTTGGCTGCGGTTACCGTTTGGCCTGAAGGTGTCTAGCGAAATTTTCCAAACGCGTTTGGTGCAAGCAATAGATGCTTTAGATGCCGTAACCTGTGTGGCAGATGACGTTCTGATTTACGGTTCTACCGAAGAAGAGCATGACACTAATCTACACCGGTTCCTGAGGCGTTGCGTGCAAAAGAACATCAAGCTAAAACGCGAGAAAGTAGAGCTGCGGAAAGAGGAGGTGGTTTACCATGGGCATGTGTTAACATCCGACGGAATCAGAGTTGACCCAGGGAAGATTAAGGCGATACAGGAAATGCCGTCCCCTAACGATTTGAAGGCAGTCCATCGCCTAAACCGTATGGTGAATCATTTAAGCCGGTTCCTACCAGGACTCCCTAATGTCATGACTCCGATTAGGCAGTTAACTCACAAAGGAGTAAATTGGAGCTGGGGGAAGGAACAGGATTTGGCTTTCGCAACCATTAAGAACCTTATCAGTAATGCGCCCGTACTCGGATATTACGATCCAGCACAACCATTGGAGGTACAGTGTGATAGTAGCCAGAGTGGAATAGGTGCTGTTCTGTTGCAGAACGGAAGACCTTTGGATTTCCGCAGTCGAGCACTCACAGAGGCCGAGAAGCGGTACGCACAGATCGAGAAAGAGATGCTGGCAGTGGTCTATGCCATGGAGCGTTTCAATGATTATACTTTTGGAAGAAAGACAACCGTGTACACTGATCATAAGCCGCTGGTGTCGATAGCCACTAAACCACTGAATAACGTTCCTCGCCGTCTGCAGCGTATGCTTATCCGGCTCCAAAAGTATGACATTGACATTGTGTACACACCTGGCACACAGATGTTCATCGCGGACACCCTGTCGAGAGCACATCCGCCAGTGGCCGAACATCATCTAGAAGAGATCGAGACAGTTAGCATGGTGCAGCATCTGGCAGTGGCAGAAAACCGTTTGAAAGACATAAGGCGTTTCACGGAGGAAGACCAAATTTTGCAGCTTTGCGAGACGTTATCCTCAATGGGTGGCCAGAAACAAAAATGCGCAATCTTTCCTACCAGGAGAGGCTGCAACGACTGGGATTGTTCAGTGGAAGCTGTCGCCGACTACGAGGCGACCTGATTATGGCATACTTAGTTCTGCGAGACCCACATCATGTGTGCTGCACTTTACTGCAACTCAGTGGCAATACAAAGCTGAGGGGCCACTCATTAAAACTCGCAGAACAACACAGTCGTCTGGAGTGCCGCAGAAATTTATTCTCCATTCGTGTCTGTCACCCGTGGAATGCTCTCCCAGAATCAGTCGTCTCTGCACCGACACTAACAGTATTTAAAAGACGGTTGGACGATGCACTCATCCACTTACACTTTGTTACTTAACACTACGTCTCCATCCTATACCTGGAGTTTACCATGGAATTATTTGTTGTTAACTGTGGGTGCTGTGAATCTAAGAGGATCGCAGGACTACAGCGAAGCAAAAGATAAGTCCTTATTTTCAAACTTAAAGTAATAACTATGTTACTATCCTTATTATCATTATTGTTATGTTGATATCCCCTGCAACTATCCAACGGGACTTGTAAAGCAACGCTTCTTAACCCGTATAAATTCATTGTTCATTGTTCATTGTTCAGTCAGCTAATCTGTATTCTGCCGCAGTTTGTTGACTGCTTTCACAAAGCTGTTCAGGTTGTAGCAGTTGATGGTATTTGTCATTCAACCGTATTTACCAGTTCACTGCGTGCAAATTTCATGGCAATGTTTAGCGCTGGAACCGTAAGGCATTCGGAACTTGCACACAAGTCGGATAATCTAGGTTTCAAGGATTGAGATTGTTTCTTACAGAGCAAAATGACACTGGTAGATGCAGTCATTTTCAGGGCATGATGGCATAAGGATTTCGGGCAGAAAGAATATGGTAAAACTGCCATACTGGCGAAGAAATGCATTTGCGAATGTGATTCGAAGTATAGATTCTTGCCTATTGACACTACCTGCAAAGTGTATGCTTTTCATTAGGTGTGCAAATTTCAGAGAGCGTATATAAACAATTGGAAATTTCCTTTATGAAGTTTCAGATGTAGATTTATTTTTGTGAAGCACACAAACCTGTTGAAATTTTTGCAAATATTGCGTTCCGTCATGTTGTTTGAGTGAACGCAGCAGTCCCGCAGCATGTGGGCAATGAGTATGAGGGACAGTGTTACTAGGGTAGCTCTGAGCAACATGATTTTCGTTGTGATTTGGAATTTTCAGCCGCTAGAAAACTAGGACGTACAGAGTTTTGGCTTTGCTCTCGCCAACCACTGCAGTTCTCGACAGGTGTCATCACTGTCTGCTGGGAGTAAAACCCAAAACATAGTGATTGGATGCTGACGATACTATCACTAAGCCAGTGAGCTACGCGAACAGCGGTTGACAGCAGTTTGGTACCAAACTACTTGACACAAATCTGAGTTGTCACTAGCACTCGTAGACTCACGTATGCTTGGGTCTATGCTTGGGCCTATGGTGCGCTGAGGCTGGTGGTGGCTAGATCCTGACAGATGGTCTACCCACTGCTGCTACTGTTGCGCCATTTGCTCATGACCTGGGCGCCTCCTCGTGGCGACCGCTGGGTGGGATTTGGGTTTCGCCCTTCTCCCTGCTAAGATCCAGGACACCAATCCATATGAGTCAGTAAACTGACCATGTGCTAGACCCGTTGCCTTTCGGGTGTTCATTTAATCGAAGGCTTTGGCTGAGGACCTGATTCGTTCTCCTGTCAGGTGTGGGTGCCCCACCGGTATCCTAGTCCATCCTTTTCGGAGGTTAGGAAGTGGTTGATGGCCTTCTTCCTGTAAAACCTAGCCATGGGAGACCACAGGTTTACGGGTTATAAGCTCACAGCTCGATTGGCGTAGAGCACGAGTGCCACGCATTGTATCCGACGGTGGGAGAACAGCTCCGGGTGTTCAATGGTTTGCTACTGCCCGCCTCAGGCCAGGCAGCCCCTGGTCAACTTGGTGCAAACCCGCCAAAACCCACCTGCGTCTGGCCGTGGTCGCAGGTACGTATTCTACTACGGTCGCAAAACATATATAAACCGTTCCAGAACCTCAAAGGCTGCGTACGACGGCCGTCAAGCAGATCCCCATCTTTCTCTGCAATCACATTCCCGAGCTGGATTTGCCTTGTGGGTCAGGCTATTGAGCCAAAGGCTCCTGGCGGAGTCCCTCAAGCAAACCTCCAAATCACCCACTTCCTTGTGGGTCAGGCTATTGAGCCAAACGCTCCGGGCGGAGTACCTTAAGGAAACCTCCAAATCACCCACTTCCTTGTGGGTCAGGCTAGTGAGCCAAAGGCCCCGGGTGGAGTCCGTCAAGCAAACCTCCGAAGCACAACGACCACCTCGCGTGTGATTGCCCACCAATGCAATCGTATGCCTACGCGCAAAGTACTCAGCATCGGGAGCAGGAACGTGCGCACACTACTGGACCGGAACTCCAGCGAGCGCCCGGAGCGGCGCACTGCCCTGGTCGCGATGGAGCTGGCGCGCTACAACATCGATATTGCGGCGCTCAGTGAAACCCGGCTCGCTGAGCAAGGGAGGTTGCATGAAGCAGGCGCTAGCTGCACATTCTGCTGGGTGGGCAACGCCGCCTCAGCACCACGTGAACATGGGGTCGGATTTGCAATATCCGATCGCCTCCATGGCCAGCTGGTGGGTGAACCAAGGGGCATCAGCGCGCGACTGATGAATATTCGCCTACGACTCGGAAGAGGTAAGTTTGCTACTTTGATAAGCACGTACGGTCCGACCATGTGTTATAATGATGACACGCGTGATAAATACAACACCCAGCTATCCTCCGTGATACGGTCTGTGCAGAGGAGCGACCGACTATTTCTGCTGGGTGATTTCAAAGCGCGCGTTGGGCGTGGTGCATCAGCGTGGACAGATGTTATCGGTTCGCATGGCATTGGTACAGCGAATGCGAACGGTGACAGGCTGCTCTCACCGTGTGCCACTCACGGCCTGACGATCACGAACACTCGGTTTGCACTGAATGCGAGTGATATAGCAACTTGGACGCACCCACTGAGCGGTCACGCTCACCTGCTCGACTATGTCATCGTACGTCAGCGTGATATGCGTGAAGTGCGCATGACACGTGTGCTGCATATGGCTGAGTGTGGCACTGATCACAAGTTGGTGCGGACCAAACTGTACATATATTTTCGGAAATCTATGTATTGTACTCCCGCCGTGAATCGGCGAAATTTAACATTCTCTCCCTCGGTACTGTGCCGAAACGTACTGAGCTGGAGAAGGCGATGGCTGCACGCATGTGTGATGTGGAATGCATAGCCACAGTGGGCGACCTGTGGCAACATATTCGCGACCAGGTGACAGCTGCTGCCGAGGAGACCATCGGTCACGCACACTGTAAGCGGCCTGATTGCTTTGATGACAACAATACGACGATTGGTGCATTGGTGTCGGAGAAGAAGGCAGCATTTGCTGCACATGTGGCAGACCGCAGTGACTTGGGGAAGAGTAGTCAGTTTCGCAAACTTCGACGGCGACTGACCCGAGAGCTCCGTCGCATAAAAAATGCATGGTGGACGGAGAAGGCGAAGCAGATGGAATGCTACGCCGAACGCCGCCAACACAAAGAATTCTTTAACTCCTTGAAGGCGATGTATGGAACGAGATTGGAGCCCCTGAGGACACTGCTCGATGGTAGTTCAGGCGCTACCTGCACACAGACTGCAGACATAATGCAGATCTGGTGAAAACACTTTGACTGTCTCTTGAACAACCGTTCAGAGATCGACTGGCCCACATTGAACGATCTCAAGAAACACGATGTGAAGGCGAATCTGGCGGACACGCCGACACTGGATGAGACGCAGAGAGCTCTTGCTCAGCTGCGAAACAACAAGTGTGCCGGTGCCGACGGGATCCCGCCTGAAGTGTTGAAACACGGCGGACCCGCGTTGTCGACTGCGCTGCACCACTTGGTGCAACGCGTATGGATTGAGGAGGAGGTGCATCCTGAGCTGAAGGATGCCCTTGTGCTCCCACTGTACAAGGGCAAAGGTAGCAAGCAATGTTGCACGAATTATCGGTGCATCAACTTGCTGAGTTGTGTGGGCAAGGTGATTGCCCGAATCATGCTCAACCGCCTCGTCAGTCAGGTTGTGGAACCTAACGTGGCGGAGGAGCAGTGTGGATTCCGTTCGGGTCGCAACACTATAGATATGGGGTTTGCGGCTCGTCAGTTGCAAGGGAAGTGCAGAGAACGACATCAGCCATTGTACTCGCTTTTTGTTGATTTCACCAAGGCATTTGATACGGTGAACCGAGAGGCATTGTGGCTGGTGTTGGGTAAGTTTGATTGCCCACATAAGTTTGTAAGTTTAATTGAATGTCTGCACAGCGGCATGCGAGCGAGGGTGCAGCTGAGTGGAGAGACCTCGGATGACTTTGCAGTTGTCTCTGGTGTGAAGCAAGGCTGTGTCTTAGCTCCTGCCCTGTTTTATATCTATCTTCATGTAATGTTGTGCTTTGGATGCGGCTTGTGCTTACCGTATTCGTGTGGAGCACCGTATTGATGGTGGGTTGCTGAACATCCGTCGTTTCGGTGCGAGAACTCTAGTCTGTGAGACAACTATCCGTATGTTGCTGTTTGCTGACGACTGTGCGTTGTTTTCACACAGCGCGGATGAGTTGCAGCACATGACTAGTGCTCTGGCTTCGACAGCGGTCAAATTCGGGCTCACCATCAACACAATCAAGACTGTCTGTCTCTTTCAGCCTTCACCGGAGGTGCAATCTTCAATATTGCCGCGAATCAGCATTGGTGCTGAAGTGTTGGAAACCACCTCCCGCTTCAGCTACCTTGGGATTGTGATGTCGACTGACTAGCAGCTACACAGTGAACTGCGTATCCGTATCACGAAGGCAGCCACGGCATTCGGGAAGCTTGACTACCGAGTGTGGAACAACAAACAGCTTACCATTGGCACGAAGCTGATGGTGTACAAATCCTTGGTGCTGTCCGTTCTATACGGCAGTGAAACCTGGACGATATCCCAGCGGGATGTGCGAAATCTCGAGCGGTTCCATCAGCAGTGCTTGCGACGAATTTTGCGCATCGGTTGGGGCGACAGAGTTGCAGACACGGAAGTTTTGCGCCGAAGTGGAATGTATGCAGTGGACTGCATACTTTTGCTGAGACACCTGAGGTGGATCGGTCATGTGAGCCGTATTGATTCGACGTGGATACCGAAACAACTATTATATGGTCAGCTGAGTATTGGGAAACGGCATGTGGGGAAACCATATTTACGTTACCAGAACATGATAAAATTGATCCTCTCACGTTCTAATCTTGATTGCAGGTCATGGGAATCGAAGACGGTTGATCGGCGTGCATGGCGCGATCTAATCACGAACGCAGTTGCCGAAGTGCGGGAACAAGACCTCATGCATGCAGAGAAGAAGGGACAAGTGCGTAGGCGGCAAGCATCGATGGGTTGTACTCCATCGACATCGAGCGCATGATGCTGTAGCACATGCCATCGCGAGTGTCTGAGTCAGGCAGGCCCAGTGAGCCATGAGGGTGTCCACTAGGGACCACCACGGGAGCGCCGACGGGTTCTGCAGAGAACGTGGGCAGTAACGGCCTAGCTTTTGTAGGTACGCTGCATTAGATTTACTAACCGCGTGCTTGCATGCTAAATCTCTTTATTTCAGGTGGTGCTTTTGAAATTTTGTCCCAATGTTTTTCTTTCTCATCTTAATGTCTTCTTTTACCATCTTCTAAAAAGTTGAACACTTCACAGAAGCTAATTGTAGTTAAGTTAAATAACATTTTTGCGTTTGTGGCTTTCCCTTAACATATGTTTTCTGACCGCTTGAACTCATCGTGGATTCGTTTGTTTCCAATTTATTTCAGACGCCGATTTAGTGAAGTTATGCCAAAGGATCTGTATGCATTATACGATTTATTTTACTTCCTCGTGTCGTTACAAGTGAATGGCTATTACTTGATATCCCCCGTGTGGCTGTGCTTGATGTGCACGTTGACAAGATGCCTACCTGTCTATTACCCACTACCTCGTCCAAATTGGGTCCAAGAGACTGTTGGTCGTTGCTGGAGGGGACGGGGTGCAAGGTCCTTGTGGACGTGCTAGGATCAATGAGGGGTTCCATGCACTCATTGTGGAGAGGACTACGGCCCAGTCAATGCCTTGTGTGCGCTTGATTCCCTAAATACAGCGTGGCTGTGTTTGCCTGTGAAGGAGTGTGGGCCGGCTCCGTTGATGCAACGTGGCCCCCATCCACCTGCCTCCCGGTCTTATTCCTTCGGGTTTACACTGGATATGGGGTGTGTGGATGGAACCGTGGGTGGTGCAGCGCAAGCCACCCATGCTCCCTCTGTAGGTGCAGGCGTCCTGTGGCTGGCCGCATTGACAGGCAAATCCGACCACGGTTGCCACCAACCATGGTCAGTTGAGTAGTAGCTTCTTTTGCCGCCCCAAGCGGTCGTAAGCAATTTTTCTCCGCAAATCCGCAAATCTTCCTAACTGCGACTAGCACCTCAATATCTCGGTTCAAAGGGCGACAATAAGTATAGGAATTTGTATTGTCCTAATACCTGTGTACAAAATTTTCAAACAGAATTTTTGTGCAAATTCAGCGGCAAAATCATCAATAACGTTAAACAATTCGGTCCATGGACAGGTTCTCTCCTTGGAGAGAGCTGCCAAGTCCGTGAGCATTTGCTGATCTAAGTGAGTTATTTGTAAGCTTTTAAATTGAGAAAGAACGCTCAAAATTGGTAATGTGACAATGAGCGAGAGAACAACATGGGGAGCATGGTGGTCGGGAAATGTCCTCTATACGTGCGCGCATGCCTGCTAGCATGTGAACCCCTTGTGCGTTGGTAATAAAGAATGTGCGTCCCTACCGCTCGTTCTTGCTACAATCTATCGGGACCATCACATTCTTTGGTGCAGATTCTCAAAGGTGATATTTCTCTGTGAATCTTACAATTTTTAGTAAGCTTTCATTAAGCTTTTGCAACATACTGCAAGCTCCTCCTTATGGCACTCAGATCTGACGTTATAGGAAGATCGTAATTGCAAATTTATTATACTGCTGAGAGGTACGATAAATTGTATTAGTCAGCCGTCTATACAAGCCAGCATTTCCCATCTCCACTCACCATCTGATCCAATTGATGTATTAAACAATTCTACACTAACCATTCGTTTCTATTGGCAGATTTGACGGTCCATGTTTATCCCAATTTTAGAGCAGTTTTTGGATGCATTTATTGTCCATCACTTTAGATATTACTAAGAAGGCAAACTCAACTTTGTGCTTTGTAAGAACGTTGCGGCGAATCCAGCACTTCCTTTAACGATATTTATGTACAGCATTGGTTTCTAGTAGAATAGATCTCTAAATGTTCAGAAACTAAATAAACGGAGATGCCAATGCCGAGATGAGAACTGAACGGGCATTTGATCCGGTGGGGGGTCTAGGTACACGAAGGGGGTCTACTTGCAGACAAATCTCATCCTGACGTACTTGCTATCATTGAAACGTGGCTGTCTCCGGATATCACAGACGGTGAAGGTTGTTTACCTGCCTACGCACTGCTTAGATATGATCACTCCGTTGGTCGCCGAGGTGGGAGCGTCGCTCTTTATGTGGTTTGTAAACTTGATGTGTTGAGGACCTGTGTGTTTCAGTCGCCGGATGAAACTGTTGAAGCCCTGTCGAGTATTGTGTGCACTTCCTCTGCTCAGTTTACAGTTGTAGTGGTTTATCGAAGCCCTGAAAGTATCTCCAGGGAGGTTATTGAGTTTATTCGTACTTAGGCTGCCAATAGTTGTCTAATACTGAGTGACTTCAACCTCCATGAACTCTGCTGGGCGGTGCGCACTTTCGGTTCGGATCTCCTCGAGCTAACATTGCAACTGCGTTTGCATAAGTTCGTGGACCTCCCGACTAGGTATATGCGCAACCAAATTCCGGCTACCTTGGATCTCATTTTTGCGAAGTCACATGCTTTCGTAAGTGATATTACCTACAATTGTCCTCTAGGAGCCAGTGACCATGTCTGCATATCCTTTTGAGGTGCTCTAACTAAGTGTAATCAAGCTACCGCTGGGGTATGTCCAAATATTTAGCAGGCAGAATTTAACGCAATGCGAGACAAAGCTTCAGTTCTGCGTTGCGTGATCACTGTGGCTGACACCGTTGTGACAGTCTGGGAGAAATGTAAGGCATACCTCACCGAAGTCTCTGCTCCCCACATCCCACTCATTAAGAGACGGGTGACAAGGGCGCAGTCTCCTTGGATAGATCATACAGGTAAGTACCTGCTCAGCAAGCGCTCTAAATGCTGGCGAACTTACCAAGCGGCTTCATCAACCAGCACCTATGAAAGCTATCGAGCGGTTAGAAATAAATGTATGCAACATCTTAGAACTCTTCGTTTTCAATATGAGGAGGATTTGGCTAACGCAGCCGTAACAAATCCAAAGTTCTTTTCTCAGGTAAAGAGACGTAGCTGTACAAACTCGTCTATACCGGCTTTACTACTAGCGGACGAGATCCATGGGCATACTGACTATGATAATACTTGTATACTTAGCGAACAATATACTGGTGTCTTTTCTTATGAGGCCTCTCTACCTCAGGTTGAGCTGGTCACGAAAGTTTCAGAGGATTCTTGCCTAACTGAAATCAGCATAACGGAGACAAACGTCTTCTGGCTATTGCAAGGTCTAAATCCTTCCAAAGCTTATGGCCCTGATTCAATTCATCCGAAGCAGCTGCATGAATTGGCCGTTGAGCTAAGTGGCCCTCTAACATGCATGTTTACAATATCACGCGGCAGCTGTGCCTTAACTTCGAAATGGAAGAAGGCAATCATCTGTCCGAATTTTAAGGGCGGTGACAGAGCTCTGCTAACGTACTACCCGCCTGTCAGCTTAACAAGCGTAGTAGTTAAGTTGTTTGAGAAATTGGTCAAGGATTCGGTGGAGAATCATCTGGTTAAGTATAACCTTCTCAGTGCTGCACAGCACGGATTCCGTAAGGGATTTTCATGTCTGGCAAATTTACTTATGGCTCGTGAAAGCTAAGCTGAGGCAGTAGACAATGGTCACGCTATCGGCGTGCTTTTCGTTGACTTCTCGAAAGCCTTTGATACCGTCCCACATCAACAACTCTCATTGAACTTGAGATCGTATGGGATATCTGGAGCAGCCCTTAAATGGGTCTCTGCTTTCCTAGAGGGAAGAGAACAGTGTGTACGCGTGGAGCGTAGTCTTTCGCTTAGACAAGCTATTCTTAGTGGCGTTTCGCAGGGCTCGGTTCTAGGGCTGTTGCTTTTCGCAATTTATGTCAAGGACCTACCCCTGGAGCTTGAAGTACCGTTGCTATTGTCTGCTGATGACCTAAGCTCTGAAACTGTGGACATCCTTGATGGCTCTGAGGCACTTCAGAGTGCCTTGGATAGGCTCTGGGATTGGTCAACCTAATGGTTGATGCCTATAAATCAGGCGAAATGTTCTGTCCTCCGCATTGGAGGTGCTAGTCCTCCTACGCGCTATGTAGTTGGTGGAAGTGAACTAGGTATCACCCATACCTCATTGCTTCACTCTGGGGACAACTGGAGGAAGGCTGCTTGTAGTGGGTTCCGTATGCTGTGGTTTATTCGCCGCTCCTTCGGTCTCCTAACGGCCAATATTTTGGTGAAGCTGTTCTCAGCTTTTGCGCGACCCCACTTAGAGTACTGCATCCAGGCTTGTCCACCTTGTCTTGTAAGGGACAAAATGGAACTGGAGAGGGTTATGCGAGTGGATAAAAGGTTAGTGCAAGGATTACGGGCAAACGTTTCCCGAACGTTTGCTTAGCTTGGGTATGTACTCAGTGCACTACCGCAGACTTAGAGGGGACTTGATAATCACTTACCGTATCTTAACGGGTAAGATTGGTCCAGACTTGTCCTGGCTATTTAGTCCCGCCAAGCTGCCTAGTCTCCGGGGTCACCCGTTGAAGTTGCACAAACTGCGTTCGGACCGGGTAAGGACGGAAACTTGCTTGTCGCGTCGAGTTATTGAACGTTAGAACACGCTTCCGGAGCACGTCGTTAGGGAAGCTACGGTAGAGGGTTTTGAGCGTCAGTTAGATGCTCTTGGCTGGCAGTACCAAACCTTCTCCCAACCGACTTGTATCTTCAACGTTCTTTTTTAATTTCGCAAATTTTTGTATTGTCATTATTTAGCTGACATTCCCCCTCTTGTTTTCTTAATTTACCCTTCAATCTTTTACTTCGCATAAACCGGTCTGGCAGGGAATGCTGGGCAGCAAAATGTGGGAAGTAATTGGTTGGACAGGGTGTGATGCAGTCTTTGTTATATGCTTTTCAGCTTCGCAAGCAGACCTATCAATTTCCGATCCGACGATACGCAAAAGAACGAATATTCACGGGATTATCCTTTCGTTCCGATCCCAACTGCACTTGATTTTTTTCCTTCCTCTATTATCAGTTCCTGAGCAGTGATGTTATGCGGATATTTCTTCAACACAGAGGTTACAGCGTCTGCTCAACTACTACGTCTATACTTCTATACCTACTTCACGCATAGTGTTATTAAGTTTGCTTGTTAAAAATTAAAATAACGTGTTTTTCATGCAACTACACGCGGACATCAATTCCTGCTCTCCCTGAGGGATTAGATGCACGCATTTTCAGGGACACTCACATTGGTCGTGGGACATTAGCCAATGGAACGTTCTGAATGTAAGCACAGGGCTAGACGTACGTGTCTATGGGGGACAGGTATAGTTCCGAGTAGGTTAACACATTGGTGTTAACGGAAGGCAGAGAGCGATGAGAGCGTCAGTGCTAGAGGTAACTAACAGTACGCCTGACTAGCTGGTCAACCCAGGATGAGGTGTTTGAACGTTCTCCCTCAGCATCTTTTTAACAGGTCTCTGTCTGGAAAGCGTTACCATTGGTTCGTATTCTGACCCGGCAGGTAGCCGGTGTCCTTGTGCCAAATTTCCAACGCTTGTCCGAGCGGTCTGTAACATGTCTAGCGCACAGTATATGGTCAGTCTAAGGTGCACAGTACCGGTAGCACATTTAGACTCCATTTAAGCATTGCCTTTTGTCGAAACAATATACCGCATGAAGATAATAATAATAAAAATAATAGGCATACTTCGTATCCAGGAAAGTTGTGACAATATTTGGCGCAGTACATACACGCACAGGTGATGCCATGTTCTCGCAAGAGCAATATCAAGTTTTCTTTCTATAGTTGTCTGCATTCCTGACAAGATATTTGCTCCATATATTTGTCGTACGTGATGGTAGGAGGCAAATTTGCTGTTTGATTATGTTGTATACATCGAGGGCTAATCATGTTAAGTGAACTGTTGGTGTTACACCCACTGGACGTTATCTGGGCTTTCATTGAATAGATGTTCAAATAATCTTCCCCACGAAAAGAACGACATAATGGTGTCCAGGTAACGGTAGCTTCCCAAGTTACTGCTAAAGGATTGCAGAGCCTCACACGACCTAATGGTAAATCGCAGCCTATTCCGCAGAGAGCCATATATGATGAGACGAAAGGTAAACCGCAAATTTGGTCTGCATCGGGGTATAATTTGGGTAAGGTCTTTGTTAACCCGGTCTCGCGGGTAATTGTGCTCGAATGTTGAGGTGAATCGATTGCAATGGATATTTCCATGAAACAGATTGTGCAACAATCTTATCTTTTAGTCTTTGCAGCCAGGGCGGATGGAGTTGCTGGCATCGTTTCCTAAGCTATTTCCTGATACTTGCTTAATAAATTACCGTTGAAGATTTGCTATCCATCTTCTCTCTGAGTTCCTCATATTGCCTAAGCTTATGCTGCGATACTCCAGGATGGGACGATTAAGGATTTTTAATAGTTCAACTGTAGTTATGATTATATGCATGTTATGATAGATGTTAGCGAAGAATTGTCTGGCTTGTGCTATCTGGTGCTCGATCTGTTCTAAGAACATAAAGGTACAAGAATATCTGATGGACCCTTGAACACAGGTAGGTTCACTCTTACATATGATATATAATTCGGGTGTTAATCGACCGCGACAAATGATACTTGACTATCGTGCTTAAAAGTCATCATCCACATGTCGCACCTAGTCTCATGCGAAGGAATATATCCTTGAATGAGTGGTAGTATATGTAGAAGCTCAACTCGTTGGCACTTGTGGATAAATTTGATATCATCAACAAATCGAACGCCACGCCATGTTTGTTAACCAGGCTCCTATCCTTGACACAAAGAAAGGAAATTAATGTACGGAGCGCACACCCTTGTTTAACCCTACCGGTAATTGGACGTAGGGAAGAGAAATAGTCGTCTGATGTTACTATTTTAGCGGGACCGTTAATGCATGAAGGTAGCCAACCCATTAATGTGTTCCAGACTACAAAATAATCTATCTGAATCGGTAACCGTTTATGAGGCCTTCGATCGAATGTTTTCTGCATGTTCAGACATAGAAGCAACATGGCATATTTTGAGTCAACGGAGTCTGCTATATAGTTCAGGCAATGTGGCTACCAGTATGTGTACGATGGTTATTCAAGGAAAACATTTTAGGACCTGTCTATCAGCTCCAGGAAGTTGATGAAATTCCTCACACTTTGCCACCGGTTTCACTAAGAATCCGGCTATAATAGGAGTGTATTGGTTTGGTCTGTAATAATCACTCTCCTGTTTTGTGCAGCTCTTGTGGCGAGGGTTGATAAATGAGGTTTTCCATTGATCTGCAGAGTACTTGGATCTCAGTGAAACGGCAAACATATACAAAGAAGGAGTGACATATCAGACCCTCCCAGTTTCACGGCGGATGCGGGGATGCCATCAGCTTCCAGAATGAAGCACGGTTGAACAGAATGTGCTGCTGGGAGGATATTGCGGAGAGCAAATAGTTTCCACGTCTCACTTGATTTGGAGACGGTAATTTGAATCAAGAGGTTCCAGCGATATGTAGACGTATAAAACGCGAGAATAATCCATCCATTACGGTCGCAAAAGGTGCAAGTACACAAGTCAAAATAAGGGAATGGTGTGTACATGACAAAAAGTTAGCTTTTGGGCAGATTTCGCAGGCAAGACTCTAGACAGCTGATCCGTAACTGGATATAGCAGCAGCCTTATCAAATGACTGGCCACGGTAATCGCAAAGCCAACATCTATCCTGCTCCAGTTCTGTTAAAATTGCGGACTTGCAGCTTTAAGGATCGCAAGCTTGCTTTGTAATAAGTGGGCATGGGTTGGAGCCTGCTTAAAGAACGAGCGTTCCTAGCAGTATGCTTAGTCGGCATACTGGCGTACTGCTGATATTATTGTATCTAAACTTAAATAAGTCCAAAAACGTCCTCTGATCTCTAGCTGTTATTCTCAACGGACCAGGGATAAAACTCATACTTCACTTCATTTTCATCTATGTGTTCGTGTCGCAACATTCAACCCGTGTAGGATTTTAGAATACATCAGCAATGTAGTAGAAAATAAAGTAAGAATAATTGCTCTTCTTGACCTGATCTATGATCTACTTCCCCACTTACCTTGCCAAATGCTCACATATTCATTATGAAATTAAGGAGACAAATAACCGCTGCATTCTTTCCTACAGCAAAACTAACACAAAATTCTCACCAACACCAGGATCATAGTTGAAAAACAAATGTATTGAAAATAAAATGTTTCAATTTTTCTGTGAGCCTCCTACACTCATGGAGGTTTACTCGGCGATCACGTATGCCATGTTCAACTAAGGGATATATTATAGAATAACCACCAGTATTGCCAGAAAATTTTACACAAAACCCGTTTCCTATTCTATAACTGCATGCTCCACCTTGACAGATAATCACCGGTCATTTGACTAAAATCCTACCTCCGTCCATGTGAGAAATGCCTATACGTGCGGTTTAATATACAATTTCACAAGCACCATAAGTTGTAGGACAGTCACGTTAAGCAGTAAGGGATTCTACTCCCTCTATTAACCTTACAAGTTCACCCGTCCATGAGTCGACAGTTGCTTGAGCGCTCACAAACGCGTGGCAGCCGAATTGGTCATGCGCCGTCAGCCACTAGGATGTCGGTTTCCAGTATAGAGGGAAATCTGTTTACAAAGGAGGCAAAGGGATGCCAACCGCACATGCTTGAGAGCAACTCACCAACAGGGCGATGACGGATGGCAGGACAGGGGTGAGATTTGTGAAGCGTTAGGTCAGCAGATGCGGAGTAGGATGAAGTTGGGACACTGTAGGACAAGGGGTTGAAGCATGCCCCAACTTATCCCCTTAACAAATCCTGTCAGCGGAAAGAGCTGATATTTGTTTCACCTTCCAAAACAGCCGGTAGCCGGTTACTTGCATCGAAAGTTGCTGGGTGCTTGTCCGAGCAAGCATTTGCATGCGATGGGCCCATTGCGCGCGTGGGCCAACAAGCGAATACCAAGTTGCGCAATGTGTCAGTACGTCACAATTTGGTATGACCAAACGGCTAACTCGTATGTAAACTGGTGCACGTAGGCGACTTCATTGATGCGACGACAGCAGCGTATGATGCTTCCTGACATCAAGGGATAACGCTTGGCTATGTAATAAGAATTTAATGCGGCTAATTGTGCGACAGTCTTAGTGTGTGTTCCACGGACAGCAGCAGTTGTTTTTCAAGTTAGTGATAGATTAAGCGAGTCAGATCAAATTGATAATGAGCTACATGCATCCATGAAGCCTAACATACAGTTATACTGGGTTCGCATCGCAATAAAGTTAGTGCTTAACAAGTTCCGTAATTGGCGAGGCTATGAACCACAATTACGCATGCACCCATGCCACGATGAGCTGTTGATGTATTATCCTGTCAGCACGATATGACGGCCAACTGTCTTATCTAGGCGTGCGTTCGGGTGCACGCAGAGGCAAACAGTCAGTGTGACAATAAATCACTTACCATGACCAAATGTGTTGTTAAACAGTGTCAAACATCTTTACTACCTCCGTTCCTTGTCTAGAAGCTGTTGCACTTTAATGAAACACTAATTTCCTTCGGCGCGCGTGAACGATAGAGCAACCAAAGAGACCGGTTTTCATGCCTCCGGCCGTCCCAGTTGGACACACGTGGCCCCAAAGTATTGAAACTGGTGCTTCAGTGCAAACGCATGGCAGAAGTAACAATCGAGGTGTGTCGCAACTATCGGTGACTCGCTTGAAGGCGTTTAAAACCAGACCCCATCGATGGAGGCGGAGCGAAATCACTGAGGCTTGTCAACTACCACAGCAAAACTTCTTCTGAGTCGTATAGCTGCGATGCACGACAACTTCTCACAGAAACAGGGACTTGCGTAATGCCCACTTTAACCGGAACTTCATCACGTGAACTTCCTATCAGCTGACATGCAGACGCTCAAAGTCCACACTCTGTAGTTCACTCAAAAAACGATTACTCGATGACCTCACAAAGGTTGGCTTGAAATCTCACAGGACACCCGCGCCTCCAAACACGGTTACGACATTCGAAACACTACCTGGATTTTACATAAGGAACAAGACCCCCTCGGCAATTTTTCCGAGTTTCACTGTCGCAAAGCTTCGAAACCCTGGGACATGATCACGCCGAGACCTAAAGTGCATGAACAATACGGATAGGCTTTAGAGAAATAGCCATCACATGCTTTGAACGCTCAAACGCAGCTTCGGCATTTAGTCCGAAGAGATTACCCGTCATCCCTTTGTCCCAATAATGCGACTACGCTAGAGTACGACTCGCTTGCATACTGTCCTATCACCCGTGGCGCAGTGGGAAGGATTGAGCGGGTACAACATGTTGCCCGCGGGATCGATCCCCAATTTACGAGATGTGACGTGTGAAGACTGGTGTAGGAGACTATGGCCTTACATCCTATGGTATTGTCGATTGAGCGTTGACCTCATGCTTTCACACCGGATGCCACATCTCGGTGCTTAGCCCATGTTTAGATCACTGCGGTGTATGCGCGTGCAGAGCATTACACAAGGACACGGATACATGCTTGTAGTACTGAATTTGAATCGGGTCGTCCACAAACTGTTTCGAACGGAGCGTGGTGAGTATATGGAATAACCTGCCACAGCATGTAGTTGAGGCAAAGTTGGTGTCGGAAAACAAGAAATTCCTGGACAAACACTTTGTCGATATAAAATACAATTGAACCCACTTTACTGCCCACCGTCGGGACATTTCAAAAGTGGGCAGTAAATCGGGGTGGACAATTAAACGATATTGCCATCTTTTAAAAGCGAAACAACCATGGAATTATTGGGCAGCATTTCACTTGAATTGTTACGTGCCAAGAAGGATAAAGTACGGACTTGTAACTATCGACTACCAAAGACGTTTATTCAGCAGAGCATGACCTACAACTTAAAGATTCTAACATAAAGCATCTTACCTAGACAGCTATAGACACTAGCGCTGCACTATATTTTTGCTGAGAAAACAATCCAACCTCAGTTGTACATTATTTTGATATGCTACTCCAGTCACTTTTACACTGATGATGCCGAATTTGGAAAAGAAATCGTTGCCTAGCCCATGCAAAAGTCCGTTGCTATCCAGATCATTCACACAGTTCTTTGCTTTTGAATGCGACACGCGCTGATTGCTGTTACTCACGGAGAGAGCCGACACGTCATCCTCTAAATCGCCGCCTACTCGCTATTCTAGTCGGTTCTCCAAAACTTTGCTGATGATTTTATTTTCAAAAGCTATCAGATCTGAGGCACATTCCACATCGTTGTCGATGACGACGAGCTCTTCTGCACTGATGACTGGGATTGTGCAAGAGCTGATGTCGTCCTCAGTGATGACGGCGTCATCAGAAAGTGCATCGGACGCCAGTCGACTGAAGCCAGCATGCCGAAAGTGTTTTGACTGGTGCACCGGTAAACTCTCTCCAACTTTTTGAAACGAACTGATTTGCATCAAGCATAGTAAGCTTGGCGCTGACAACCACCGCCGATGATGAGCCATATAACACATTGTTTTAAATGTGATGAATAATTCGGTCCACAATTTTCTTTCTGTAAGGGAGTTTCAGATCCATACTCCAAACTTGATCATGCGTTGAAGAATGTCGGTCGTGTTTGTCGGCAAAAATCTATATGAGTGTTTTTCATGACTTCTACCTGTGGATACGCTGTGCAATTATTCAAGAGCAACATAAATGTTCGGCCAATTTGGCCTAGCTCCTTGTCCCATTCGAGGACCCACTCGATGATAAGTTATTCGTCTTCCACGCATTTTCGTTAGTTCTATAAGTTACGGCAAGTGTGTTCACGTTCACACCATTAAAACATCGCGGTTTCTTACTTTTTCCAATCAAAAGCAGTTTTCTTGTTTTGTGCCTGACCTATTCGCGCAGCACAGGAGAGTTATCCTATTCATGGCATTTTACGATCGGCTGAGTTTGTCGGCAAAAATCACAAACAGCCTTTTGGCGTTTCTCGGCAATAAAGACCTGTTTCGTCTGCAGTGTACAAGTTGTCAACATTAAATTCCTTTAAAAGTTCAGACAATCGTTGTTTTAGCCAATTTTCACAGAATGCTTTTTCCGTGCAAGTTTCTTCGCCATGCACACGTTTATAAGCTATTTGTTTTCCCTTCTTCCATCTTTGCGACCATCCTTCGGTGGCAGCAAAGGTTTTTACTAATCTTTCTCCGAATTCTTTTGCCTTATTCTTCAACAGCGGGCCTGTAACAGTTGGGTTGGATTCACCAACCGATACCATCCAGTCTGAATGCAGTTTAAACTTCTTCATCCTTTTCACATCGCTTCCCCTTCTGATAGTTTGCAGTGCCATGCAATAAATTCTGCTGGAGTTCCTTTTCATTGGTAAGAAACCTGGGTAGGGCACGACGGGAGATGTGTAAATCATGCGGCAACTTGGCTAGGTTCCTGGTGGATAAATTTTAATTTTGTCAAATACGTCTAAGTTTCCTGTCAAAGACAAATCCTTTCTGTTACCGGCCATACTTGTGCGCAACCAATGGAATACTGACAAATGTAGAACGAAAAGTTTACCAGACTTTGCTCAGTTCGCGACTTTTGAATAGGTCCGAAGGTTTGCACACAGCTGTCGGTACATTTAGCCTGCTCGTGTATTGAATGACGTAGGTAACCTTTTCTGACCTGTTAATAACGCCGCCGCCATCTTTGTTGTTCTTGACTCCATCGGGATGGCTGCCTGTCGGGTAATCGTAATAAAAGATAGACAGAGTAAGGGTGTAGAATTGACAAAGCGACATGAGCACAGCCCAGGAAGCTAGCAATCAAGCGGTGGAGCGAACCCGACAGTGGGCAAGTAGACGGCGCAAATTTAGCATATTTATGAGAAAGAAATTGGTATTTTGAAAAACTGGGCAATAAAGCGGGTGGGCAATAAAGCGAGCGCACTCTAACCTAACAAGTATGTGTACCTGAGTGATATTCGATGCACCTACACAGGTATATATCTTCTTGCTGCTTCAAACCAGTAATCAGTAACCGAAACCTGACTTAACGATGAAATCGGGGATGCGGAGATAGCCCTACCATGCATGTCCGTCCTATGAAATGATCGACCGAGTAGAGTGGAGGAGTCCTTTTTCACCATCACAATGATTTACATTTCGAAATAGTTAATAACCAGAGACTCATGTTTTTTACTGCTTTTGGGGCAGCTTGCAACTCAGATGTGGTGACACATGTTTGGTGGCCAGTGTATAAGCCCCCCACCCCACCCACCCAATGTCAACTGTAGATATGGACAACTGTTTAGCTTGTGCTCTGTAGACGGTTCAATTACAGTCTTACAGCCACGTTCTCCTTGCCGGAGACTTCAACTTGCGTGCTGTGGAGAAGCCAGCCACCCTCAGTGTACACTTTAAAGCCGAACTGTAATAACCACTCGCTGCCCTATCAATTTATAACCACAATACCATGCCCACGAGATTCAGAACAAGAAACAAACCGGCCAACCTTGACCTTGCGTTTACCAGAGAAGAAGGTATGATCGATGCACTAACACTGCGTAGCCTGTTCGGACGCAGCAATCTTGCTACAGTGCTTTTCCACTATATCGGGGACACCGTTACCTAGGTTCACGACTGCGGCTTTCTCCGTGGAAGCCTTATCAGGTGGTCCCGAATACTCATTATCCTTCACCTTTATCAACTGCCCACTGAGCCATCCTTGATATGGGTAACGGAAAGGAGATGAGACACACAGGAAGCGAGCTGGTCACGTGGCGAGCTGACCGAACGCAGTGTGCGAAGTAAAGAGACCAATTATGTGGGAGCAGTCATTTCCACCTGATAAAGTTACCACATACAAAGCCGCAGTCCCCAACCTAGGTAACAGTATCTCGGGCGCAAAAGACGTTAGTTGCCATCCGGTAACACTTTCCGTGAAATGGCATTGGTTTGCTATCTGCGGCCAATTGTGTCTCAACAAGACATCGAACAGCACGGTACCGGAAGTTGGTGACATGCACGGACGATTGCGTGTTGCTTAAATAAGCTGCGCGCTAAGGTTTCTTCATTTGGTCCTGAAGCCATCATTGTCCTCACAAGACCTGACCCGAAGGGCCCCTAGACTCGTCACTCTTTGGAAGTTACGAACCGAATATTTCAAGCATTGGGAGACGATCAGAAGCAGGTATTCAGTTTGCGTAATGTAAATTGCAAAACGTACTGCAGTTGGATAGTAGTGTTAGAGCCCGCGGAACCGGGCAGACCACACGGGGAGCCCGTTGCAAAGCCCTGACAGAAAGTCACGTAGACTCTCTGCTGGAGTGGGTGTCCGCAGAATTCTTGTGAATTCTGTGGATTCTGTCGTTGCAACAATTCGTTTGCGTTTGAAGGAGGAGTACGTGGTTGAGGTCAGTACCAGTACCGTCACCAGATACCTAGACGGTCGGCTGATAACGATCAAGAAGTTACACACGATATCCGAGTCAATGCACACACTGGAGAATAAAAAGTGACGTAAACCGTTTATCATCCAGCTGCTGACTTTTCAGACAAAAGGACAGTAATCGGTGTGGCTTGACGAGACGAATTTCAATCTCTTCTGCGTACGCATTTGAGGCCATTTACCACGCAGGAGTCGCGCAAAGTGTACTGTGTCAAACAATCGTGGCCTAAGTGGGCACGTTGTCGGAGCCATGACAAATGACGAGTTGATTGCTTTTTCCGTGTTACATGGGCGTTCCCACAAGCGAAGATGCACACAGTGGCTACGACAGGTGCTTGACGCCAACGGTTCGGATTGTATCGGACGGTGACGGTTGAGTTGTGACAACACGCCGTGCCACACAGACTTGGAAACCGTTTTCCAAAAAGAACGCTATCGATCCGGGTGGATTTTACGACTAGCACCTTAATCTCAGGCGCTTCACTCTATCGGGGGAATCTGGAGCGTAATCAATAGTTATGTGGAGCAAACGATGAGGAGCAGGTATGCGGAAATGCTCCGAGGGGACCCTGCTGGTGCAATCAGTAAAAGCGAGTGGCGCATTCATTTTTTGGAACAGGTAGTGTCGGAGGAAAGTACTTCTGTCACACGACATTACTGCGAGAAAATGGTGCAGCACGTAACGGCTAATTGCTGACGTGTAACTCATATGGCAGCTTTATATGCTGTTTCCTTTTACAGAAAACATTCATTTGTAAATGGATTTGATCTCTTTCTTACTTCATGGCCATGTGGGTTCTTGGAGCAATACATGCTCCACTTCCAATCTGAAACTTTGCAATCCGCGAACATCAAGATGCTCGGTTGTCAAGTAGTGCAAAACACATAAGAGTGTACCTGTTTCTGGTACTGTGACGTGAACCAACTATGTGCGAAATGGTTGGCGGCATCCGGTTTCGGATACGCCTGTCACTGTGGCCAGCCACAGGACGCCTGCGCCTACAGAGCGACCATGGGTGGCTTGCCCTGCACCACGCACGGCTCCAACCACACACCCCATGTCCAGTGTAAACCCAAAAGAATATTACCGGGAGCCATGTGGGTGGGAGCCACGTTTCATCAACGGAGTCGGCCCACACTCATTCACAGGCAAACAAAAGCACGCTGTATTTGGGGAATCAAGCGCACACAAGGCAGTGGTTTGGCTGTAATCCGCTCCATACTGAGTGCATGGAACCCCTCTTGGAGCCTAGCACAGTCACAAGGACCGTGCACCCCGTCCCCTGCCGGAAGGACCAACCGATTCTTGGATCAAATTTGGACGAGGTAGTGGGTAATAGACAGGTAGGCACCTTGTCAACATGCACATCAAGCGCAGCCACAAAGGTTGTATCAAGCAACAGACAATCACTTGAAACGATATGTTGAAATAAAACAAATCCAATAATGCATACAGATACGGTAGCATAACTATCCGATAAATTAGCAAATTTAAAGCAGTTAGTTCCCTTCAACAAGTTGAAAAGCATGGAAAAAATACGAAGGCTGGTAGATGCATGCATTTCGTACTGTCTCCTCAGTACCATTAACAATAAGCGATATGCATAGATATAGCTAACAGTGGGTGCAACCAGACAAGCTTAAGGTGCAAAACGAATGACGGCAGTTCACACCTACATCCAAGGCAGCTTTAGGCTGACAAATAATTGTTTCTGGACACACAAGGCTGGCTTAATCCGGCTTATAGGGACAGCCTCAGCAAACCGAAGGAAGCGGGGATTAGGGTGACGTAACACAATTTTAAACCCTGAGTCCAGCTCTAATTGGTGACCCGAGTCTAATAGGTGTTTGCCTATCGAGGATGCCGGCGGTCTGCGTGAACATGGAATCTGACGAGGGTAGGCAATCTGAGCAACTTCACGTGGAACCCATCTGGGTACATGTTCCTTTATTCGGGAAGTCAGCGTTCTATTGGTTCTGCTTATGTAACCTTTTCCGCAGTCACATACAAATTGGTATACACAGTGTGAGTTGGCCCCAATAGGCTGAGCATCCTTCGTTGGAGAAATGGGCAAATTTCGGGTTCGGTTGATGACGACAATTTGTGCAGCACAGTAACTTCCTTGTGTAGCCGAAATTTTGCGCTTAGTTGTCTTCAGCGTGGCTAAGTCACCTTTGAAAGGTAACTCGATATACACTTTCTTTTTGGCTGCCGTGTGCACCAAATCCTTTGGCTCTCGCGGTTGGCTGTGTTTCTCGATAAATTTTAGAGGGTAGCCGTTCGCTATTAGTGTTGCTGTAATTAACACCAGCTCATCGTCCAGACAGTCGGCCGAACAAATTCGTCTGGCACGACTAACTAGAGTCTTCACAAGTGTCCATTTGTACCGCACTGGTATGAAGCTGGTTAAGTGCAGGTGCTGACCGGACCAAGTTGGTTTTCGGTACATCGACCTCTTAAGCAATACATCCTCCTTGCGAGTTATGGGTATGTCCAGGTATGGCAGACAATTGTTTTGTTCTATTTCGCATGTAACACGTAAGTTAGCATGAGCACCATTGAGCCGTTCTACCAAAGGTGTTAGCTGCTGCTCCGATGAACAGAAAGCTAAGATATCATCGACATATCTTTTGTAGTATGGCACCTGGCTATTTCTGTAGAAATGCTTCTTTCTACCATCAACATGATGAAATCAGCGAGCACAGGACCTAACGGAGAGTGTGCATTTTCAATTCCGGCATACACCATACAGTCAGATTGACGGCGTAGCAATGGGTAGCCCATTAGGTCCTGTGCTCGCTGATTTCATCATGTTGATGGTAGAAAGAAGCATTTCTACAGAAATAGCCAGGTGCCATACTACAAAAGATATGTCGATGATATCTTAGCTTTCTGTTCATCGGAGCAGCAGCTAACACCTTTGGTAGAACGGCTCAATGGTGCTCATGCCAACTTACGGGTTACATGCGAAATAGAACAAAACAATTGTCTGCCATACCTGGACATACTCATAACTCGCAAGGAGGATGGATTGCTTAAGAGGTCTATGTACTGAAAATCAACTTGGTCCGGCCAGCACCTGCACTTAACCAGCTTCATACCAATGCGGTACAAATGGACACTTGTGAAGACTCTAGTTAGTCGTGCCAGACGAATTTGTTCGGCCGACTGTCTGGACGATGAGCTGGTGTTAATTACAGCGACACTAATAGCGAACGGCTACCCTCGAACATTTATCGAGAAACAGCCAACCGCGAGAGCCTGTAGCGC